>CM058044.1:53739409-53830870 GCA_030169165.1 Centaurea solstitialis | reverse complement strand
ATTATATAAATGTTCATACATATCTGATTTTCTAAATTTTTTTTGAAAGGAATAATTTTGTATTCTAATAGAATAATGTTAGAATGTATAAATTGTTTTAAACAATAATAATGGTTTTTCAAAAAAATTTGAATGTATATATAAACTGGTTTAAACAAGAATATTGGTTTTTCAAAAAATTGGGTTATTAACATTTCAAAGTTTGTAGTACTTGATAATACTTAGATTATGTTTACAAGTATATTTGAAATTTTAGTAAAATACAATGGCCATAAGTATAGTTTTAACACGTGGATCTGTTTTACTAATGTAATCACTTTAACATATGCATCTGTTTTATTTCTGTACATTTTACATGTAACTTTTATATTTTTCATATCCTAATGTTTTTTCTCACATTATCCTAGTTTTTATCCATGTCCCATGTCACACCAAACGTGAAACAATGAATTCATGTTTTATCCCATATATGCTGCACCAAACATGGGACAGCAAGTTTTTTCCCGTCCTGTCATATCCTATATATTAAACGCAACTTAAGAAAAATCCCATAATCCCAAAGACTTATCACCATTTGAGCTCTCATTGTAAAAGCATGTTTTGTTAAAATGGTAGGTGATTTTATAAGAAGGGGTGTTTATTCACTAGTATCTTGAACCAACATTTGTTTTTTCTCTTCCTGGGCGGAAAAAGGCAATTTATTGAAACAAACTAATAAAGAGCTAGAGAATTACAATTGGAAACAACCGTTGGTTGCAAGTCACAACGCACCAATAAATTGGTCAGTCATTAATTTATTTCGAAAGGGAAGTGGTGATTTATATTTTTATCGTTTAATGTGTGGTTGGAAGCTTGTCTCGTTGGAAACAACATTTGGTTACAAGTCATAATTTACACCAATAGTTTAGTCGGACTTTAAATTATTTTGAAAGGGAAGTGGTAATTTAGATTTTTATCGTTTGATGTGTGGTTAGAAGTATTATGTACTCTTTTAAAAAATATTTAACCAAGTATATATGAACAAGGACAAACTCAGAATTTGGATCGAAAGGGAGCATCAGTTAAGATGAATAACATATATGATTGATAATCACTATTATTTAGGGTGTGCTTGGTTCATTTTAGGGAATGGGAATGGGAATAAAAATGGGAATGCAAGAGAATGGGAATGAAAATGAGCATTGCATTGATGCTGCTTGTTTAACCCACTATAATCAATGAAAAATTGTTTCCTATTAAAGAAAATTTCCTCCACTTTGAAAATACGATAGATGTTCCATTTAACATCAAAAGATGAAATGACATATGGAAAAAAAAAACTGAGTACAATGAAAAATTTTATTCCCCCCAATTTGGTCATAAATGGAAATTAATGGATATGCAGGGATGATTCCATTATATAATATCAGACCAAGCATCAGTTTTCATTATCATTCTCATTCCTTACCCTGCAATACCCCCAACCAAGCACCCCCTTAGTATTTTTTACACATCCTTTGTCATGTATAGATACGAGTTTTAGTGCCTAAATAGGTCACTTTTAGTAATATAATAATGTTTGTGTCATTATGGAGCTAGGATATATGTATTCCTTGTTTTAGTATGGAAAGTGGCTTATAATTGTGAACTTCTTGACAGACTGTGGCAGAAGGCATGCTGCAGCAAGTGGAAAGCCGCAACCGACAGAAGGCAGGATTGGAAAAAGGATGGAGTGGCTTTTTGAAGAGTAGACACAACTAGTGGGGAGTGGAAATGGTTTTATCCTCATTAGAAGAATAATTTCTTTACCTACTAGTTACTTGTCTATAAACTCTTAGATTTTATCTCTTAGTTACTATGTTTAATTATGTTGCATCCTAGTTAAATTTATCTAGTTAATGTAATGATAATTAGGTAGAAAAACTCTAACTAGTAGTTTAAATTTACACTTTTGGCTCCTCCTCCATCCTATAAATATGAAGGTTAGGCAAGCATTAAAAATCACCCTACAACTAAGAGATTAGTTTGTAATGACCAAGTTTGAAAAAGAATTCCAAAGTTAGGGGTGAAAAGTGACATTTATGCTTAATGTTTGGAAGTTGGGCTTATACCAAAAATGGTGTGGGCTTAGCCTTTTAGCCCATACTATTTAAGGCATAAACCTAGGGTTTTTGCCATTTGGAGAAAAACTTAGTGTGTGTTTAGGAGAAGAGCTTGGAGCCACTCTATCATCTTCAAGGTCGGGAAATCATCACCGAGGTAAGATCCTGAGGTTATTTTAGCGTACGATTTATCTAGATTAATGCGGGAATAGTTTAGTAACCTTTTAGAATTGCCTTGGATGCATTTGGATCGGTTTTTATCGAGAATTTGGAGTTTTCACGGATCTGTTCGGTTTTCCGAATCGGATTATGAGTTTTCCGAATCGGGAAACATGTTTTCCGAATCGGAATTCTTGTTCCCCGAATCGGAACTCATGTTTTCCGAATCGGTTTTTATGAACCTTGTTGAGTATCTCAAATGCCTTTCCCGAATTGAAAACTATGTTTTCCGAATCGGGAATTGGGCTAGTCTAGTCGTTATGCTGACCACGTTCATTACGAATCGGGAATCGGAATTGAGTGTTTTCCGAATCGGAAAAGGGTGTTTTCCGATTCGGAAAAAGGGGGGGGGGGTTTTCCGATTCGGATTCTTGAGGAGTTTCTTTGTAGGGTTGGTTTTCGGAGAGGTTAGCGGAACCCCCGTGCTGGGTCTGCCTAGGGGTATCCTAGTTGTGGGTTTTTCTAAGTGCGAATCACTAATGCCTTAGGAATTTGTACAGATACCGGGAGATAGAGTAAGCAGCGAGTTAAGCTCAGGTGAGTTCCCTTGCCTGAAAATGAATGGATTGCTTTTACTGCTTTTAAACATATCCATTCGATTTGCAAATGTTTTGATGATGATATTAATGTGACTTTGTGAAATTATAAATGGTTGTGAATGCTATATTGATGATCATCATATACATGCTGTTTTACCCTTTCGGGATTGCATCGTGAGTAATGAGTACCATGGGACCGTACATCCCTGGGAAGTTTAGTGGTGTGAGGCACGGACTACGTCCGTCACTCCTTAAATGAGAATCGGGGAGATCCGGCCACGTAAGGTTGATTGTGGGATGGTGCGAGGCACGGACTATGTCCGTCACTCCTTAAATTGTGTATCCGGGGGATCCGGCCATCCGGGTGTTGTATTGTGATTTTATTACTCATGATGCTTTCCTGTTTATTTGAGATATCTGATTTTACGGCCAGCGGGCCGGAACTGTGTTTTAAACTGTTTCTGAGGGAATTCACTAGACCTTTCGGTCTAACCCTCGTTTTCAAAATCTCAAACCTTTTTCAGGGAAAGATCGTGAGGCAAGAGGCAAGGGGAAGGTAGGCGTTTAGAGTAGCGCTACCGGTAGAAGTTTAGTGTTTATCCTAAATTTAGAATCTCAGCTGTGGAGGGTTGTTCCGCATGCACTCTTTAACCATTTACTTTTGAGTTGAGAATTCTGACTTATGCGTATTAGATCACTGGGAATTATGATTATTGCGTAATTAAATTCGTTATGATATTTTGGGTAACGGGGCGTTACATAGTTGGTACTCTCTCTAGCTATTCTCTCTATTAATATAAAAAGTCTTTTGACATTGAAGTGTTCTTGAAGATTGAATGTTTGTTCTTACTTTTAGTCTTTAATTGTCAATTTCATCTTTAATCTTTCATAGTTAATATTACATTGCATATTTATTTTACCTAGTTTTTTACTTTTCATCATCAAGTTTCATCCTTTACTTTTGTTACTTTCGTAAAGCTTTTCCTTTAAGTCAAATAGTTTAATCATTGTCATCTAAATTCCCTTATTTAATTCCAAGTATTTTAGCATGTTTTCTTACATCTTGTTGCAATTAATTTTCGTAATGAGTGGCTAATTCAATTTGCTTGGGTGTGAAATAAATGATGGGGTTATAACTCATAATAAAGTATGCATCTTTTGGTAGGAATTGGGTTTTTATTACTTCATCATGAGTTCTTATTTTATTAAACACTTTTTGATTATTTGATCATTATATTATATGAGATGTTAAAGTGTAATGATCTTGGAGACGAGTCACTAAAATACACATCAATTTGGATGGCTTAAGATGTTTGAGAAAATTGTTTTTTGACTAATAGCATTGTTGTTGCCATCCAACTTGATTGAGTTTCATATATTGGAGACGAGTTATTAAAATACACATCAATTGTGGTGTTTTTAAAGATTATGCACTAGTCATTTTCACTCTCATGATAATATGGGATTTGTTTTAAAAGAGCAAGTTTTTAACAAAGATATTTATTTAACCATAGGTTTTGCAAAAATATCATAGACTTGTAGACTGATTTTTGATATCATACAGAGATTTATAGTTTGATAATTTGGCTGTAAGGAAGTGGTAAGAATCCGAGAGGATCATTTTCCAAAATAAGTGATAATTAAGAACCAAATACTGCTAGAAGCATGCTGCAGCATCCCTGCAGCATGAGCCAACAGCAAGTTGATTTGTAATCGCATTCCGAGTCTTACACCCTTGCTTCTTTTAGTTATTGACAAAGTTCAAGATACCAAACCAACTCAAAGATATTTTCTTCAAATTCGCCATTTGAAATCTTTTCTTTCAACACACTTTTGAAAACAAACTTTTTAGTTCAACCGTTTGGGACGATATTCAGTTAACTTACCACTTCTATTATTACTTGAAAAGACGACATGGTTTCAAAGAATATATTTGCGTTTCGGTTTCATTTAGTCTAAAGGTCTCTTGCAAAAGAAATCGCCCCTTCATGATAAACTTTCGGTTGTTTTTATTTTATTAAATACTTATCTAAGGTTCTTTAATTTACAAATAAAACTAAAATTAATACTTAACATATGTATAGTCCTAATATCGAACTAGTTAAAACAATTTATATATTGGCAAACATTGAAAAGTAACAGATTGGTGGATATGTGAAAGTTGATTTAATTAACATATTATAAAACAAAAAAAAAGCATAATATTATTAAAAATAAAAATATTCTACATTCAACAATTACTTCTTATGAGATATCATACACTGAAAACGATTAATTTCAATTATGTGCTTAAGTTTTGAAAATAATATGGTGGCAGCCTCCAAAATAATACGGTTGTACAAAGACACATCTTTTTTACCTCTCGGTGAACGAATCATACAATGGCATGTGCCACCGTGTGAACCATGGTAGCTCCGCCATGTTTGAGAAAGACTAACACCACATATTTGAGTATGGCCAAGTATAAGAACAAACCATCATGTGTTTGCTGCCAGAATGGCTATAGAAAACATCGATTAAAGGTATTTTGTTCTATCTACTTCACCGATTTTTAATGTGGCTGGTCTATAGTCATTGATTTCGGATTTCAAACACTCATCGATTTCGATTTCTGGAATACATGTATAATTCGATTTTTGAGTTGAAATAGCCTTCGCTTTTGATTTCTTAAATACATTTATTAATCAATTTCTGAGTTATTTTCTTAGATTTATGTAAATTTGAAGAAATGAGTGTTTTGGGGTGATATCTTTCATGAGCTTTTTGTTAAATTTATAAGAAATTTGATGTTTGGTAACTGTTGAAGATGTTTATTTAAGGGGAAAATTTCATCCACACATTTCATTAAGCGCTGGATGGGTATAAATTATAAAACACAAAAAAGCAAATATAGCATGAAATTTATGAAGGACAAATCCCAAAAGAATGGTGGAAGTACCTTGGATTAGATTCTTAATTTGCTGGAGAGAAACTGGAGATTCAATTTAGAGTTGGGTTTGAACTTTGAAGGAGCAGAGACCTCAGAGTTCAGAAGAGGCCAAACGCATTAAAAAGGAAGGCCCTCCCTCCCTCCCTCATATATATATATATATTATAAGGTGACTTCATATAAGACCATTAACTAATTAACAAAAGAAGAAATATTTTGTTAATTTACGAAATCGTATATGATTCATGTAATTTAACCCACGACGTTAAATCGTGTCTAAAGTCGTTCCTGTCCAGTTTTTTCCGGTTGGTGTAAAATCACATATGATTTTATGCAGGGACGGAGCCAGAAAAATGATCAAGGGTGGTCCTCTATAAAATAAAAAAATAAAAATAATGTGTATATATATATGAATAATTAATTAAATAATAAAAACTCTCATTTTTAAAGAAATCCAAGTTTACTAATTACTTTTAGAGGACAAACACTACTAGTGAGATGAAGGGTGGACATATGTTTGATTAAGCTTACTTTATATGAAAAAACAATGTCTCTATCTATTAAAAAAATCCTTTTTAAAACATGAGGGTGGGCCAAGGCCAATCCTAGGCCAAGGCTGGCTCCGCCCTTGATTTTATGCATGTAGAAAGTTTTTATAGAGTTTATAAAAGAATATCCCTATATATATATATATATATAGTAATAGGTTCAAATGAGACGTGCTAAAAAATATAAAGTAAGTGATCTGTACCACTCATCTGGTGAATAAAGGCGGTTTTGACCGCGAAACATCGAAATATTACTCGCAAGGGCTGTAGGACACGGAGGGGAAATTTTGTAAATTTTACAAATAGTCCAGATATGAAGATTCATATATGAACTACACAGATCATATATGAACTACACAGATCATATATGAAGATTCATATATGAATCTTCATATCCGACCTAATTATAATATTTACGAGAATAGCCCTCGCAGATGGACGTCCATGCAAATTTTGACTGGTCAAAAATTGCTGCTTTGACTGGTCAAAACCACAATCTTTGACTAGTCAATTTTGATGTCAACCGTATTTTACGATTGAAATCACTTCTTCACTTAGTTTTTCTTTTTTAACGATTCTTATTAAACCTTTCTCTTTCTCTCTCTATATAAATTTTTGAATGATTCATGTATAAGTCTTTAATTTTAATTTTTATAATGTTTAAAAATCTTATTTGAACATGCATGAAAACAACCTGGGTTCGAAACTTACACGGCCCTTATCTTAACCTATTTTTACATTCCTGGATTTCTATGGCCCATACTATTTTTACATTCCTTTTCATTTCCATATTTTAGATTCCTTATGATAAATTAAAAGAAGCAAATACGTTCTATTTTTACATTCCTTTTGATTGCCATATTTTAGATTCCTTATGATAAATTTTAGGGGATAGTTCTCCGAAATGTACTAAATTATCCCCAAAAATCTATTGTGTGTATCCAACTACCAAAATTACTATTGTGTGTATCAAAGTTTATTTTTTTGCTATTGTGTGTATTGTGACCACTTCAACCGGTCATCAACCGGTCAACTTCAACCGGTCATCAACCCCCTTTGTGTCAATTTTTCCGCTTCTGATGATGATGGCTCGATGACTTTCTTCTTGAAGCATTTGTCTCCTTGAACTTCTTAGATAGTCCCTCATCTCTCCGAGGCGATGGTGGTGGTGGTCTCTCTTCACGTCTTTCGGCAGGTCATCCTTCGATCATCCTCAACCCATGGTAATGTCGTCATAGAACGTTGCTCATATAGACAACATGCAAGGCAAGTACAACGGACAACGATCAATGTTGGGGAGAAGTTCGTGACTGGAAACAGTGTTCGAGTCAACACACTTGGAGATTCCCAAGGTGTAGGAAACGGCATGCGCAGGGGAGGTGATATGTGAGATGAAGGTATATCGAACAGTGGTGGAGGAGACTAGAAACTGCAAGTACTCATCATCATCATTTGAGGAGATATCATCAGGATTAATAATCTCCTTGAGCTCATCATCAGTAGCGGGGATGTATGTGATAGGAATCGAAGAAATCACAATAAATCACAATCTCTCGACTCATCCCATCAACGTCAACCGTCGAGTTCCAACCAGGCTATGAGTGGTGATCATGGACGCCGATATGAGTGTCGGGCGTGGCGCCGAAAGATGTGCATGTTGGAACTATGGAGTCGTGCTGAGCCTTCTTTCGAATTTCCCCCTCACGGCGATCGGGGTCAAAAGTTTCGTCGTGTCGTCTCTTCGGTGGCTCGGCCGCTGCTTGGCTGGAGGTTGCAAGGACTCTACGAATGTCTGAAAGAGATTCCTTGACCTCAGCAAACTCTGATCTCACCTCCGCCTTAAAGTCATCAAACTTCCCTTCGAGCCACTGGATGGAAGGGCCTACCACATGACAGGGTGCGATAGCCGGCTCGGGACGGTGCTCGGGAAGGTCCGGATATGATGACCGCTGAAAGTACCCAAGTATATTGACTTCATCCTCAAGGAGATTCCCTTTTGGAGAGCAACTTCGCTGATAAATGATCCCTCAACTCATTAGTCGAGTAGTTGGGTGCAGTCGGTGCTGGAGGTGGTGAAGTACAAGATCCTCATGGACAACCTTTAGGGCGCCGTCCATCATTTCCCTGACAACGGATGTCGGGTAAGTAACTCTGGGCTCACATAGAGTACCCGTTTGCACAACCGCTGAATCAACGGTGTGGCCTACGTTCATGGCTGGCGTGATAGTGACCATGGTAGGACTTCCCGCCGGTCATCATGAAACGCCCGTCATGGATTCCACTCTCGGGGTTCCGATCACGTCACTCAGAATCGTGATGGGTGGAGCAGAGACTGCGTCACATAGACTGGCAGTATGTGTTCCTAAAAGTGTATAAGGCTCTAGACTTTGGTGCACATGAAGGAAGTGTGGGGATCGAGGCAGGGATCCTCCTGATTCAATACCACTACCCTCCAAGTGAGGGCGCGATAGCCGTTGTGCTAAGTCCCATGAGATGAAACACCCACCTGTTGAGAGGTGAGTGAGTGGCTAAGGGGGGCGTGCAATTGCACCGCTGGGTGGGAGGTGTCTGCTTCAATACCCGCATCTAACGAATGCGTGCGGGTAGCAGATGTGGCTGCCCGGCTTCTACCTATGGAGAAGGAAGGACCAGTTAAAACCTTTGGTCCTATCTCACACTCATCATTTCTTTTACTTCCCTCGCTCTGCTCACTTTCTTCGACTGTTATGTCTCCCTCAAACCTTATGTCGCCCTCACCCTCAGATGGGTGGTCATCACCGAAGTCATCAGAGTCATAGTACACCAAAGGAAAAACAATGAAGAGCTTTGGTGTCTGTCATAAGCATGTAGAGTACTAGCTCCGGAGCGATCATCATCATCACCGCCTAGTCTACCCCCATCATATCCCCCCGACTCCTCATCCTCAAACCCTTGGTCACCACCCCCAGGTGAATGACCTCGCTCGATACCCTCACTCACTCTCCTAGAGGATACCTCTGGGGTGCCAGTCTCCGGCTCTAGAGATGCTGGTAGAGGTGATACACCTAAGTATGCTCTCACAACCGGTGAATGATGATCGACAGGATCAAGTTATGCAGGCGCCATCGGTATATCATGAGTCTTTGAGGTTTGCCATGAGGTGTTTAGGGTATGGTATTGGGAGTGTTAGGTAAGGCATGAGATGCTTTGGGTATGCATATGTACATCATACATATAGGTTGGGAGAGATGCTTTTGTAAGGCATGAGATGTTTTCATCGCACCTTAGGATTTCGTCACCACGTTGGATATCGCGACTGATAACACCAAAATTATACATGTTTTGGTTGAGCGTAATCGTATGACTTTACCCCATTTCTCACCCGTTTATGATCATTTCACTCACCAAATGAGCTTATTATTGTTTATGTAGGATTTGGAGGTCGTGGAACGGAAGAGTACGAAAAAAGGCAAGAAAACGTGAAAAATGTACAAGTTCAATACAGTAGCAATCTGGCGTCCGCGAGATTCCAGATCTGGCGCCGCCAGATTCGACAAAGATGAAGATCAGGGTTGACCTAAGTGTTTGGCGCCGCCAAACCAGCAGTCTGGCGATCGCCAGATGGCCCCTGGACGTTTTCTTTTAAATACCAGCCTCCTCCTTCAGTTCAGAAGATGGTTTTTACACGACACGAAGCAGAGACGATAGAGTGAAAGTCAGAGTGGTGCCGATACGCTGCGGGATTCGATCTTTGATCATCCGTCGTTGTATTGTCGGTATCATGTCTACTATCATGTTCTCTGTTTTCAGTATGTTTAGTGAGTAGTCTTTTAATAGTGGTACTTGTCATGGTCGATGAACCATAGTGGATGATGATTTGATACTTAATGTTTATTGGTTTGTTTTTGATTGATTGAATGTGTGTTATGGTTCCGTTCTGATTATTATTGTTTGGTTATTTGAACTCATTGGTTGGGTGTATCTGTTTGACCAAAATAGATAGACTCCGATAGGATAATCAACCTACCTTAACCTACCCTTGGACCAAGAGAGTTGTGTTAAGTGGTTACTCGGACCGAGAGTGACCTGGAGGTAGAAAACCATACAATAGAATTAGGATCGGATTTCCGGTACTAGGATGCCTGACAAACGACCTAAGTATTCAACTAGGAGGACCGAGTCCTAGTTAAAGACCATAATCACTACATGTTAGGGTGTCCTAGACTTAAATTCCTACAATAATCAAAACAACCAAACCTTTGGCCTATTTAATTCATTCACTTGGGGATTCACTATACCATGATAAGTGCTACTGTTTTTCCTTCATATAGTTATTAATCAATCTTTTTATTGCTTTCTTAGTTCGTAGTTAATTTAATTGTCTTTTTAGTATTCAAACCTTTTTCATAAAAACACCCCCCCAAAAGCTTTAGGTTAATTAAACTGATTTAGATTAATAATCTACGATAACTTGACCGTTCCCAGTGGTAGATACGATACCTGGACTTTCCTACACTATATTACTCACGATCAGTTACGCTTGCCTGTATATGTGGTAAGACAGTGGCTAGGCATTAGAGGTTAAAACTTGTTACGCTTTTTATGTATGATAATTACCGCATCAAGTTTTTGGCGCCGCTGCCGGGGAACGGTAGTTGTTAGATTTTAGTCTTATTTAGTTTTGTTAATCGATCCTTGTGAGGGATTCCTTCCCTTGCAAGTTTTTCGCTTTCTAGTTAAATTAGTTAGTTATATTTTTATTATTTTTATTATTTTTTTAGTTTATCTCTTTGTTTCCCGCAAGTTGCCCGTAACCGTTTGTTGTGGTTTCAGTCACGGCAGACTTGTTAGAGCCATTTGAGGAGCCGGAGAGAGAATTCAGAAAAAGAAATAAAGTTCGCCCGAGAGCTTTGATTTTTGAGATGGGAGACGAAGCACCGATGTGGACCGCCAGGAGAGCCGCTCCAACTGTACCCACCAATCCGATCACGAAGCCAGGCCTAAACAAGGAAATCCCGGGGAAGCTCCTTCACATGATCAAGGACCTTACCTTCGATGGGAAAAACGATAGCAATCCTATCGTACATATGGAGAACTTCGTGGATATATGCGATCTGTTCAAAACGGAGGAAGGCCGAGATGATGCGATTCGTCTCCGAGTCTTTCCTCTCACACTCACCGGAGAAGCTAGAGCTTGGTTGCGCTCGTTAGAGCCAAGTTGTAGGGGTTGGTGTAGATGGAGGAGTGTGGGTGTAGGTGTAGGGGTTGGTGTAGATGGAGGAGTTGGTGTAGATGGAGGGGTGTGGAGATGTGGGTGTTGGTGTAGGTGTATAGATGATGTTGGGTTTTTTTTTTCTTCTTTCCCTTTTTTTTCCTTTTTTTCTTCCTTTTTTTATTCGTTTGGGAATCTCCGTTTCGCCATGGTACCTAAAAATGATACACGATTAGTGCATATATGGTGTAGGCAAAACTTATTTTGAAGACCCTCACAGCATTGACTTGCACTCCTTTGTACCAAGACCAAGGTGTTGGTATAACTCATTGGGTGAGGGACTTGAATCCGATAAGAGTATCATGAATTCTTACCAACCCAGAGATGTCATCCATGAAGTATGTTGATATGAATAGGTGTGGTGTAGAGTGATTATGTTGCTATAGGTAGTAATGTGGGTGAAGGTGAACAACACATGCATATGCACACAAGGAACAACACTCACCCGAACTCAAGGGAGAGAAAGCATCCCAAGCTCAAGGGTGAGGTGACACACACTAGCCAACAGCGTGCAAGCATTCAATCACACACGTACACATGAAACATGCACACAAGAATGTATCAAGCACACACATACATCAAACTCTCAACACATCACACACGTACACATGAAACATGCACACAAGAATATATCAAGCACACACATACATCAAACTCTCAACACATCACACACCACAAATGAAGGAGTCACACAGGCAGGCGGTGCAAAGGCCGAACCAACAGACGGCGCGAGGAACGAACCGAATGCCACAAGAGCCAATGCTCGCGGCGCGAAGATTCCAGCCGCGACACGAAGATGTGTGGCGCGCAGTGTGAGGTGATGCGCGGCGCAAGGTGGTGCGACGCGCGGTGGAGTGCGGCGCGAGGTGGTGCGGCGCACAAGGCTCTTCGCGGCGTGAGGTGTGGGCTCGCGGCGCGAGGGGGAGTGCGGCGCGCGACAAGGGCGCGGCGCAAGAAGAGTGCGGCGCAAGAAGAGTGCGGCGCAAGGGCCTTCGCGGCGCGAAGTGTGGGCTCGCGGCGCGAGGTTGAGTGGTGGGTACCAGAACTAGCAAACTTTGAAAGGCCATAACTTTGGCTACAGGTCTCCGTTTCATACGATCCACCAAAGGGGCCTAACGAACTTTTGGACCCCGAAAAACGTTGTTTAAGTGACTTATTGAGAGTTTTCGTGAGTTTTCCATGTTTTTGGGGTTTTGATTTCGACTTTTGCAAACGGTCCAAAGCTTTTGATGGGCCCAGATTGTTTTGGTACACTTGCTTAAGCTTCGATTTTAACATGTTCGCCCAAAGTTTTTTTTTAATAAAGAAAGAGGACTTACCTTGGCGATGGTATGACGACATCTTACCCGGTGTTCCCTTTTGGAGCAGGTAGTGGGAGACATCGTTCCCCCTAGATACGCGCATCGGCGGGTGATGTCCCCTCTTGATACATGCACCACAGGGTGACATGCACCACAGGGTGACATGCACCACAGGGTGACATGCACCACAGGGTGACATGCACCACTGGGTGACATGCACCACTGGGTGATGTTCCCCCTTGAGACATGCATGGGTAGGTGACGTTCTCCCTTGATTTATTTCCACTCATGAAACAACTTCTCACCAAGTACAACTCTTGAAGGGAGTGAGAAGGTCCCTTCGCCCGGTCATGTGTTTGGGACAACCTCAACCATAACTTACACATGACCGGCCTGCAAAATCAAGTGCAAACATTTTTAGGTACCCATTTGGGAATGGGTCCTTTCGGGTTAGTATCAGCAGGTTCAGAGTTATGTTTCTGAGCATGATGAGTGTAATGATGATAAGCATGATTGTAGAATCCATAAAAGTTAGGAGCACAATATCGATCATTCACAAAGGCATTCGCGCAAAAGCCAAAATGAAAACAGTTTCGACATCGATAATCACTCCAATATCCATAAGCAACATGTTCACAGTCATGAAAATTAAAAAGAGTATGAGGTACATGAGTATGAGCTCTATGAAATTTATCGTTGGAAAATCTGTTTTTCGCAAATTTGGGCTTATGTGCATATGACCTTGGATGACTGCCTTTTTCAGTTCCATTCTCTTTTGAGTTACGCCTACCCTTTCTTGTATTTTGATATGTCACATTTGAAGAAGAATGATTAGCATGAGAGTGAAGATTTGAAGCTTTGTTTCTCGAGTGGAAGTTGTGTGGCTGTTCTTTAGGTTTGGACGGCTTCTTGTTTTTACGAGAGCGTCGACGTTTCTTAGTAGCAGTCACATTGGAACGAGATGTACTCGCAACTTCAGACTCAAGGGTGACTATTGGAGTCTTCCCTTTGTCTTCCCGAGTGGGTTTGACAGGAGTACTCGTTCCAGGTTTAGAGGTATTATTTGATCTACCACCCTTACCAGCCATGTTGGAACAATCATCCGGTACAATCCCAGAGATCTGTACCGTTGATTTACGTGTTGTATACGTTAAGTTATCCATGTATGAAACAGTTGTGCAAATAGGAGTCCTTAATACAATTGAGTTTGTGTTTTGAGAATTTGTACGTGAAGGCCTGAACTCTATAGCATGAACATTCCATGTATGGTGTTGATGTCGTGAGTTATCACAAGTTCCACTTGTGGATTGTTTCTCTTTTGGTGGACTCTTGGATTTGAGGGCAGTTTCAAGTTCATTGATTTTACTCAAGAACAAGTCCTTCTCCCTAAGGCTCATGCGCCTCTCATCCTCGAGTTCCTCCTCAAGTTTGGCAATCCTTTTCTCATAAAACGTGTTGTTGTCTTTGTAAATCTTTTCGAGAATTGGAACTTCCTGGTTCATCTCAGCCTCAGTGTAGCTAGGCGTGTAATCCTTAGACATTGGGATCTGACGCGTTGCATAACTGTTGTTGAGAGGAGTATAGTTAAAGGGAATTGAGTGTTTGTTTTTTCTATCTTTTTCTTTCTTCTCAATTTCCTTCAATTGCTCAGGATCATCAGACTCTTTCATAAAAACAATCTTATATCCACGATCCATGTACCTCATGTCATACATGGTAGGGGTCTTGGATATGGCACACTTAAGATAACAAGGACTTTTATATCCTATGCCTTCTTTGGGGTTGTAATAATTGAATTCCTTTGGCTGGTTCATGTGGATGGTTTGATCGGTTTAACCTCTTTTCAGAAACTTATCCTCCATGTCTTTGATTTTCGCAAACAAGTTAGTTCTTTGAGCAAAAATGAATTCATACTTCTTTACATTCTCACTGCTCACTCTTTAAGCCTCATGTAGTCTCTTTTGTAAATCAGTGATGTTGGCATTTAAGCTTGTGACTTTCTCTTCAAGAGTTTTGTTAGCAAGATTGAGCATGTTAACTTTGTCTTTTGAGTAGGCTAATTCAATGTTGAATTTCACGACTAAGGCATGTTCACTAGCTAATTTGGATTCTGCAATTGTGGTTAAGTTGTTTGCTTGTTTAATTTTCTTGTCATACTCGGAAACTTTAAAAGCTAGACCTTTTACTTGATTTTCAAGTTCAGTGTACGGGTCAGGAAGTATCTCAGAAGAAGATGACCCAGAATGGTTTGAGTCAAGGTCGTTGTAATCACGATCTCCGTCTTCTGAGTACATTTCCTCCTCACCATGATTTGCCATCAGGCACAGTTGATCTTCTCTTCCTTCATCACTTGTTAGATCCTCAGTAAGCATACACATGGTATCTCCCTCCTCATCATCACTTGACATTCTGAGCCAAGCTTCATCATCAGCAAGAAGTGTTATTCCCTCATCTTGCATCTTGAAGCATGTTTTCTTTGGTTCTTTGCTCTTGTCATAAGGCTTGGTGTTATCCTCGGGCATTTGGTAGTCAGCTCTACCACCCTGTTCAACACTTTTCAGCTCAGGTTGTCTTTCATGCTTCCTTCCACTTAAGTATCGATGGTTGTTAGAAGACATGAGCTTTCTTGTATTTCTCTTGGACATAGACTTGGTGATCAACTCCAGGGCCTTCTTTATGGCATTCATCTCTTCATCAGATTCCTCTTCATGTACATGGAGAACCGATGGTCGGGTATCGGACCCTTTGGCAAGCGCGTCATGTGTGTTCATCATGTTGTTGATTGTGGATCTTAAACCACAAGTATGATCCAAGTGTGATGACACCGCAGGTGTGGTGTTATGACAAATGACACCACAGGTGAGGTGTTGAGGCAGATGACACCACAGGTGAGGTGTACTATCAAATGACACCACTAGTGTGGTGTAGTATCAAATGACACCACAGGTGTGGTGTAATATCAAATATAGAGAATATGTGGGTATGGTGTCAATGCATGCATGGTGACCACACAATGGATCAAGAGGAGTGATAGGCTCTGATACCAATTGTAGGTTTCAAATCAACACATACAAGGATTGAACACACAATGTAATTCTCTCAAAGTTGATTAATGGAAGTGGATGATCAATCTACTACAAATGACTTGAAGACAACTATATATACTACTCTAGAAGGCCTAAAAGGCTTTGAAATGAATGGGCCCTAAACAATGGGCTTCATCCACAATTTACATAAATGGAAAGTAACTTTAAGGAAATTACAAATTGACACAACTAACAAATATTCCTAACAATTTGGGTCGAAGATGGACGATGGTGGTGGTTTGATGGAGATTGACGATGGCGGTGGTTGGAGATCGGAGGTCAACGATGGTGGTGGTTGTAGGTCGGCGGCAGTGGTGGTTTTATTGGTGGTGGTGGTTGGAGATGGTTGCTGAGAATGTTGTTCGATGGTGGTGGCGGTTCGATGGTGGTGGTGGCGGTGATGGTTGATGGTTCAATGGTGATGGTGGTGGTGGTGGGATGGGCGGCGACGATGGAGGTGGGTGACGGTGGAGGTCGCCGGTGAAGGTCGGTGGCTGATGTGGGTGGTAGATGTGGGTGATGGTGGAGGTGGGTGGCAGAGGGTGACGGTGGAGGTGGGTGTGGCGGTGGTTCTCGGCGGTTCGGTGGTTTCCGGCAGCGACGACGGTGGTTTCCGACAGCGACGACGGTGGTTCTCGGCGGCGGAACGATGGAGGTGACCTGCTAAACAGGTTACAAGTCATCTGATACACACAATAGCAAAAAAAAAATAAACTTTAATACACACAATAGCAATTTTGGTAGTTAGATACACACAATAGATTTTTGGGGATAGTTTAATACATTTCGGAGAACTATCCCCTAAATTTAAAAAAAAACAAATAAATTAATTAGAAAAACTAAAAAAAAACACATATTTTTTACATTCGTTTGATTTCCATATTTTAGATTCTTTAGGATATATTAAATTTAGATTCCTTATGCTACGCGCACCGGTAAGGGTGGGTAGCAGCGGGTATGCCCGCTGGGCCCGGCGGTTTAGGGCGGGTTGGGTGCGTGGGGAAGGAAGCCGGCGGGTTGGGGTGTGTTCCGTTTGGAGGAGCCGTTGGCAACGGCTATGTCAACGGTAACTTTCTATTTTTTTTTTACTTTTTTTTTCATTTTATACTCCTATATAAATACCCATTTACCCAACTTCTTTTTTCACACAAACTCCAAACCTTCAATTCTTCAACTCTTTAAACCTCCAATTCTTCAAAACCTACAATTATTCAAACCTTCCACTCTTTCAAACACTATGAATCCAAACGATCGAAACCTCGACTCTTCATCACGGCGCGCGAAATCTAAACGTCGGGCGGAACCCGAGACCACTTCCAAGCCCTCTTTCAAAGTCGACGTTACGCATACTGGGTTCCCTCCACAATATCCACCCGACTATGAGGTCCAAATTTCGCCAAGAGGTTTTACTCTCACAATCGCTAATTCTCAAACCGGGAGCTGTTCACGAGCTCCTCAACCCGGGAGCTCTTCACGAGCTCCTCAACCGGGCCCGACTCCACAATTTCTTCAACCCGGGAGCTCTTCACAAGGTCCTCCTCAACCGTTTTTTAATCCACAATTTCCTCCACCCGATTGGGGTACTCCTTATCAACCTCAATATGTACCCAATTACGCACCCGTACAAGACGATGACACTTCCGATGAGGGAGAACTTTCTCC
Source organism: Centaurea solstitialis (assembly GCA_030169165.1). NCBI lineage: Eukaryota > Viridiplantae > Streptophyta > Magnoliopsida > Asterales > Asteraceae > Centaurea > Centaurea solstitialis. Next base: position 53,813,254 of record CM058044.1, on the reverse strand, counting down.
AACGACCCAAATGGAGGAAGACATTAAGTTTTACACCACCCCGCATAGCTATCTTCGGGTTAAACGACTCCAGGATACTCTGAAGCGAAAAGCCGAGATCAAAGCCAAATATGGCCTGTAATTTTTAGTTTTTTTTTAATGTTTTAGTTTAAGAAATTTAACTATGTAATGTTTAATTTTAATTAATTGTGAATCTTATTATTAATTAATTACATGTTTTATTGAATTATATTAGTTTTTTATATAAAATAAATAAATTAAATAAATTAAATTAAAAAGTGAGTGGGTTGGAAGGGTTGGGTGTGAGTTGTTTGGGTTGTAGAGGGTTATAGGAGGGTAAAGATCAGCTGATGTGGCATTAAAAAGTGAGTGAGTTGGAAGGGTATTTTGGGTTGGATGTGGGTAGCCTTATGATAAATTAAAAGAAGTAAATAAATTAATTAGAAAAACTAAAAAAAACACATATTTTTTTTCATGCCTTTAATTTTCATATGTTTAGATTCTTTAGGATAAATTAAAAGAAGCAAATAAATTAATTGACAACTAAAAAAACACATAAATTTATCATATAAAAGTTTCGTTATTCCTTTCTTGTGACAACAGAAGAGAAGAAATTGTCTTTTTCTCTCTTTTTCACATAATTACATAAAAATATTTTAATTATTATTTTTCTCTTTATCTACCAATTTCTTGTAATTTTATGGTTCCCTTTATACAATGCTTATCCGATAAGCCATTACATATAATACCAATATTTTTTCTTAATGGATAAGATTTTAGTTCATTAAAGGACATTGTATATAAACAACATTTTTATTTGGTAGACACTTACCTTAGGCTACACGCACCCAAGCTTTCCAACCCTCTCAACCAACTCACTTTTTGAATGCCACATCAGCTTTTGGTCAACCCTCTCTTTACCCTCCCATAACCTCTACAACACACACCCAACCCTCCCAACCCACACACTTTTCAATTTATTTTATTTATTTTATTTAATTAAATAATATAATTAAATAAATAATATTGTTAAAAATAATTTGTAAATTCTAATATTAATAAAAATTACATAACATTAATAAAAAAATTACATAACATTAATAAAAAAAATTACATAACATTAATAAAAAAACTAAAAATCAATATCGAGGTTCCAAATATGTTCCACTAAATCCGCCCGAAGATTATGGTGAATAGTTGAGTTTCTCACTTGGAAAATATTCACCATACGTTGCTCCTCAGTGAGTTGCGGGTTAGGTGGATCCGGAATATCGTTCGGGACAACACAAATGGCCTTGTTTTTGTTTTCGAGTATCATATTGTGTAATATGATACACGCGTACATAACGTTGCGCATCGTAGGTATCTCCATGAAGCGAGACGGTTGTTTGATTATATTCCAACGTTTACGGATAATGCCGAAAGCTCGTTCGATATCTTTACGTGCCGCTTCTTGCGCTCCCTTAAACTTAATTCGTTTATCGTCTTCCGGATAGGAAAACGCTTTGACAAAAGTAGCCCATTCCGGATATATCCCATCCCCGAGATAATATCCGTGCTTGTAGGTGGCCCCATTTACTTGAAAAGTTCGGTCGGGTGCTCTTTCGTTATACACATCTTCGAAGATGGGCGAATGATTGAGCACGTTTAGGTCGTTCATGGCACCGGAACAACCAAAGAATGCGTGCCAAATCCATGCGTCTTGGGAGGCCGCCGCTTCTAAAATGATTGACGGATGCGGTTTATCGCCTCGATGGTATTGACCTTGCCATGCAACCGGACACATCGCCCATTCCCAATGCATGCAGTCAATGCTACCGAGCATGCCGGGAAATCCGTGACGGTCTTCGTGCGCGGCGTACAACTGCTGAATATTTTCGTAAGTCGGCTTGCGTAAATATACTTTTCCATACATTTGTATAATTCCCTCAACGAAGTGGTTTAGACACTTGCGTGCCGTTGACTCTCCCATGCAGACGTAGTCATCAAATGCGTCACCGGTTATTCCATACGCCAGTTGCCGAATTGCCGCCGTACACTTTTGGTGTGTGGAAAAACCCGGAAACCCCGTAGCATCGTACTGTTGTTGGAAATATGGGTACCGTGTGTATAAATCATATACTATTCGTGTGAATAGATTTCTCGACATCCTAAAACGTCGCTTGAACGTCTTCTCCGGGTACGTCGGGTTATCGTCAAAGTAGTCCGCCATTAGCCTTGCGTTACCTTCTACCCGACCCCTGTCTATGTTAGGGGCCTTCGAACGAGGAATCGATGATGATGCGTTTGCTTGTTGGACAAGATGCGCAAACATTTGCGCATCTTGTTCCCAGTCTTCGTCGGTATCCGTGGATGATGAATCGTTCAAATAATCGGGTTGTGCCATTGTGGATGTATGTAGAAGAGAGTAGTGGTGTAAGAAATTTGGTTGGAGGATGAAGAAATTTGTGTAAGATATTTGGTTGGGTATGTGTATATGTTGTGTATGGAGGGTATATATATATAGAAGGTATTAAATGAAAAAGAAAAAAAAATAAAAAAAAATATATCCGTTGGAGAGAGCCATTTGACAACGGCTCTCCCAACCCGTTGTTGCCTTCAAGCCGCCGGCTTCACTTGCTGCGCACCCAACCCCTCCTACCCGCCGGCTTCACTTCCCTCTTACCCGCTGTGAAGCCACAAGGCGGTGCGAGCAACCTTAGCAAGCAAGACTTTGGGTCTTGTTATCACTCTTTTAGGGTTAAATTCTCAATCTTTATTGTATTTATCCAATATATTAAATTGAGTTTGTAAAAACTTTGATTTTATGAACCATTGGGTATCTATGTACACAAAATATTAGTGTTAGAAACTTTTTTACTCCTATTAATCCTAAGAGATTTTTAACCATTATTTTTAGGATATAAGTGTAACTTTGATTTTTAAGTGAAGCTTGTTTATAAATATTTTATATTTCCATGTATATTTTAAATCAAACATATTTATTTTTGAATTTGATAATAAAAAACTTACTAAATAATATAATTGTAAAAATACCATCATGTTTAGGATATTGCACAGGGCCTCTAAAATGTTAGGAACGACCCTGGTTAAAGATAATAATTAAAGTAGTTTAATAACAAACTCATGTAAGTTGGATTCACGATCATATCTATAGTACTTGATCACAAGGACAGAGCTAGAGAAAATTTCAAACGGTGGCGACATTTAATTTTAAAAAACATATATAGAGATATTTTTAAAAAAGTCAATGTTAGTTTAGTGGTTAGTTCATTGCTTTTTAAATGAAAGATCTCGTATTCGAGTCTTGTTATTACAAATTTTTTAGAAACATAATAAACATAACATTAAAAGCAAAAAAACTAGAAAAATGAGTATACCAAGATTCAAACCTGAGACCTCACATTTAAAAGGTAAGGAACTAACCAACTGAACCAAGGAAAGTTTGTGTCTTTATTGCAGTTTCAAAATATATATGTTGAAATACATCAATTAATGCAGTGGCACTTTTCACAACCCTATATTTTTTTACACTATGACGGAATACAGTGGCACGTGCCACCGTGTGCCCTTAACTAGATCCGTCCATGCTTGATCAAAGGGTGGCACTGGTGACAACATCCACCAAAGTCTTGAAGTTTTCATTAGAACTCCCATTTGGGTCAACAGCCTTATGAGCAAGCTCTTTCAATGCTTCAATCCTCTCCTTGAACCTTTTTCGCGATCCATCCAGTGATAGAACTTGTTCCAAAGCACATCGAGTTCCATGTTTCGTGAAACTCCCGCCTTCGATTCTCACCCCGATCCCCCAAACTTTCTCAATCATCCAAGTATTAATCTGTTGATCCCCCCTTAATGGCCTACATATCATCGGGACGCCAGCTCCAACACTCTCCAACACCGAGTTCCATCCACCGTGTGTTACAAACACCCCTATTGCAATATTCTCCAATACTTGCACCTGTGGTGCCCATGGCACGACTTTCCCAGTTCCATTCGCGGTTGTCCTCTCCAAGAAACCTTCGGGAAAATGCTTCTTGGAATCGTTGTTTATTGACCAAAGAAAAGGGGTTTTAGCCTCTTCGAGTGCCTCGGCAATTGCGACTAGCTCGTGTGGAGCAGGCCTGCACACTGTGCCAAAGGAAATGTAGGCCACTGATCCTGGCTCCTGGCTATCTAACCAAGAAATGCAAGAAAATTCATCAACTTTGGATGGTGGGTTTTGCGTGGATGTTATGAGATTAAATGGGCCGATATTGAGAAAATTATTGAGTTCTGAAGAGAGGTTCTTGGTGAGATCAGGGTCTAGTTGTTGGAAGGAGTTTATTGGAACAGCGTTGGCTTTGGCTAGGCTTCTTCCCATCTTATGTAGCATGGTTGAGAACGGTGATTCGAGGTTTCCAAATAAGACTCCACTTGGTAAATCAGATAGCCGAATTTTTGAGAAACCTGGGATGAAGTCGACTATTTCCTCCTCATCAGGCCCTGTCGAGGAACCTGTGCGTGCAATTCACAGAAGTTTGTAGTTCGATTAGTTTGCGTTAATACACAAATTTGGTAATATCAAAGCATTAGTTATAACATAGTGGTCGGTAACATCCCTGGGAAGGACAATGGATGGCATCTCTGTCTATCCGGGTTCGATTCATACGTGGCTATACCCTGACCATGGGTCGGCTTTCAGGCCGGTCCATGGTCGTCGAGATTAGCGGGTGTCTACTTCGTCGACTTTGTATGGGACGTGTGCCTAAGTTATCTGCCGTTCAAAAAGGAATACAAAATTTTGGAGTTTGTGCAATTTCTTGTCTATCGCTAATTCGCCGCTGATAGCATCAATTACGACGTTTTGACCGATGGACTATCAGCGATGGAAATCATTTTTCCGACGGCAGTTTCCATCCGTAGCGGATAGGTTCAAAGTTTGTAGTGAGAAATATGAAAATGGATACGTTCAGAGGTTTAATTACCTTTGATTAGTTGGGAACTTTTTGACCTAATGAGATCGGTATAAACATGTGCAGCGAGTGAACAAGCTCCGGCGGTCCAAAACGCCACCCAAGGAACGTTCATTTCCTCCGCCATGTCACCGGAGAACCAATAGAAAGCATCCACCACCAGACAACTGACTTTCAACCCGATATCCGCCTCCGCCACCTTAACACCCTTCCTCAACTCCTCCTCCGCCACCGCCAGAAACAAGTTGGTGTCCTCTTGAGGCTTCCCTCGAAAAACATAACCCTCAGGTACGCCATCCGATATGTCGTAACGCCGTATGTTCGGGCAGCCGAAATCGGAGAACAAAGGGCGGTTAAATTTGGCAGTGTTAAAGAACGAGAAAACCACGGTAGGAGAGGCGGAGGATAGTCTTCGGACTAGCGTTAGGAGGAGGGAAGGGTGGGAGGACGAAGGGAATGCGAAAACCGCAACATGTCTTTCCGGCAGCCGTGCTCTGCCGTTGTTGTTGTTGCCGGCGGTGAGTACTAATTCCTCCATTTGGTGTGATTAGTTATTTGAATTGTAGAAAGAAAGCAAAATGGTTGATAATTTGATAAAACTGTAGGTGAATTTAAAAGAAGGGATCGAGAAGGTTGGTTGTTCATGAGAGTACGTTGAATGGTGAGTTGAACATGCTGGTTGGTGGTGGCAAGTGACAACGCGTTGACCGATAGATCCGACTTTAGATTTTTGTTTTGTTTGGTGATTCATGAGGTAGGGACTCACCTATGTCGAATAAGAATCGTAATCAATAATAAAGAATGTTGTTGTCCGGATCCTTTATAGGTTTTTTCTTACTATATAAAGTAGATCTTTTTTACTGGGGATTGCTATTTGCATCTTTAGAGTTGTATTGGAAATGTAAAAAGATGTATGCAAAATACAAAAAGGACTTGATGTTGATATGTATGAGTAAGCAATTTTACTTTTTGAAGTGCATATGGTAATTCAAATGGTGCAAATAGCCTACCCATTTATACTAGATCCTATTTGTATATACACAAACCTATCCATACCCTTCATAGGGTGGTCTATTTATAATTCTCCATATATAATAAATAAGTAAATAGTATATCATGTGTCATTATCAATGTAGACAGTTTCAGTATTTTTTCGTCTAAATATGTATGTATCTACAATCTTTAAAGGGTTGGAAACACATAATTTTATAATAAAAGTTAACTTATAAATGGTTAAAATTGTCTAGAAATTTGAAATGATGTCAAATCATAGAATAGAGGGGGATGTAATGATCCAAACCCATCTTTAAATCTCTTATTAATTCATTTTTTTTAAGTTTAAATATTACATCAATTTACTATAATAAGTATGTAGTTATTTTATTTTCAGTTTTTATTTTTTATTTTTTATTCTTCTATCTTAGATTTTAGATTTTTATCGTATAAATATAAATACTGTATATGAATTAATTAAGATGCATTAAAAACATTTTTACCTTTTACAAACTATAACATTTTAATCGCTTTGTCATACCTTTAAAATGAGCCAAATATTGAATTTTTTTATTTAATTCTATTATAAAATATCATAAATATATACAAATTAAGGTTTTTATATGACTTACATTTCCATTTTTTATTTTACACTCTTATCATGTTAAAAATTAACTAAAATACATTTCTTTTATTTTACAAACTATAATACTATACCATTAGAATTATCTTATTAATGTTTTCAAAACAAGTTCGTTATTAAATTTTTTAATTTAATAATATCATAAAGTATCATAAGTATGTATAGAGATTTCAAGAATTATATATCGAGATTTTTTAAACTTGAATGTTATCACCTTCCATATATATGTATATATATGTCTAATTAATTAACCATGATAATTGTTCATAAATATCTCTATTATTCTGTAGAAAGAGAACAGGAAGAAGCAATTAATGGATAAGAATCATACATTGTATGAGCAGACGAATCGACCGAGCAAAGTAGATAGGAGTACTAGGGAAAAACATGCCGGTGCATTTCCTTTGTTGAAGAAAGAGTGGTGCCCAGGCGGCACGTTAGCATCATGGTACAAGTAGTACTTCCGTAGCCTCCGATACCAGACCATAAAGTGTTGTAGGGGGAGGGTGAGTCTTAATTTGCTAACAGCCCTGCCAAAGGACTGTGCGAGAAAGCCATACATTACAACCTAGATGACTCCTCAGCAATGCTACTAGTCCTTAACATCATAGTTTGTTGTGTATATGTATATAATCTTCATTGTAGAAGAAATTCCATTTTGAACTTGATAATGCCACCATCAAGGATGCTATGGATCGTAATATGCAAAGGTATTATTCTGAATGGTTATATGCTATGAAACAACCTTGGTGCAGTGTCATCGCTAGAGAGGCAAACGTCGAGGCGACGAAAACATAATCGTACAATAATGTATCTCTACCTAATTGAGAAAAGTTATGTGATCATTGGTCTTCAAAGCCACAAGTAAAAGAACAGATATTTATATTATTTTTAAACATGAAATCAGTTATAACATTATCTGTCTTCATGTTAAATAGGCAATATCTTGCAAAACAACGTGAATATGCTAAAATGTCCATGTTAGGAGGACATGGTTGTAAATCTATACTGGTACCAATAAAAACACCAATAACACTAATTTTGCATTCCAACCACACTCTAAACTCTAAAAAAAATGGAGTAAGAGGAAAGAGAAAGTGGTTTGGCCTTCAAATTTGGAGGTCAAAATCCACACTCCATTTTTTATGGGTCTCATTAAAACACAATATTATATTATTTATATAAATATAGAATTATTTATTTTAACAATATTTGGAGTTAAATCTAAAACATATAGTATATAAATAACTATTTTTCTTTGTTTATATTTAAAATTTTATTTATTTAAAAAAATTCAATTCTTTTTTTAAACTTTGTTTAACAAAACCGTTTTAGTAATGTAATATTAATTAAAAGGGGTTAATTTCATAGATGCCCTTATTAAAACCCAAAATATCATATTTACCCAACCTAAACTACAAATATCATATATATCCTTCTTAAACTACCAAAATATCATATTTACCCAAATATCATTTTTAATCATTTTTAATCAAATTTAATAGTTAAAAATAATTAAAAGACTATTATACCCTATTTTAAATCTAATCTACAAATATCATATATGCCCTTCCTAACCTATAAAAATATCATATTTACCCAAATAACCATTTTTGTCAATTTTAATCACTTTCCTAATCATTTTTATCTTCAACCCTCTTCACCTCATTATTTGTTATCCTATTCCGCCATCATCACTTTTCTCTATTTTGTATGTCACACAAATTCCGCATAATTTTGTCTTTCTAACTTTCCCTTTTCTCATTGAAAGTAATTATTTATCCTATATAGTTGAACGAAAGAATTAAAAAAAATCTTTAGATGTGTTGTTGGTCCCTGTTGTGTACTTGAATTCTATTGGGTTCTTTTTTTTAGCTTATTAATAAATGTGTTGTTCGAAAAAAGATTATTAATCACCCTAACTGCCACTAGTATCAAATTTCACATTTGACAACAGTTTTAATTGAAATTTCTAAATAAAAAAAATAATTAATTATCCAAATCAATACATAATAACAATACATAATACATAATAAAATTAATTTCTAATTTTTTTTTTAAAAATGATTGTTAAAACTATGCAGACATTGGCTTTGAGTTCTACAAACAGCCCTGGAAGGATGTTGGCTTGAACTTAATTTTTTTTCGAAATTCCAAGGTTAACGCTATTAGTTTCTGACCTTTTTTCTCTTTTTGTAACTATTTATTTGTTCTTATGTGCAGGGTGCCTCGTAGGATCGGTTTTACTTTGAAGTTTCTAAATAAAAAGTTTTAATTGAAATTTCTTAATAAAAGATAATTAGTTATCCAAATAAATACATAATACATAATTAATTATTTTTTACTTTGTATTTAGAAATTTCAATCAAAACTTTTTGTCAAATGTGAAATTTGATACGGGTGGCAGTTAGCGTGATTAACAATTTTTTTTTGAACTACACATTTATAAATAAGCCAAAAAAAAAAGAATCCAATAGAATTCAAGTACACAACAGGGACCAACAACACATCTAGAGATTTTTTTTAATTCTTTCGTTCAACTTAGGATAAATAATTACTTTCAATGAGAAAAGGGAAAAGTTAGAAAGACAAAATTATGCGGAATTTGTGTGACATACAAAATAGAGAAAACTGATGATGGCGGAATAGGAAAACAAATAATGAGGTGAAGAGGGTTGAAGACAAAAATGATTAGGAAAGTGATTAAAATTGATAAAAATGGTTATTTGGGTAAATATGATATTTTTATAGGTTAGGAAGGGCATATATGATATTTGTAGATTAAATTTAAAAGAGGGTATAATAGTCATTTAATTATTTTTAACTATTAAATTTGATTAAAAATGATTAAAAAATGATATTTGGGTAAATATGATATTTTGGTAGTTTAAGAAGGGTATATATGATATTTGTAGTTTAGGTTGGATAAATATGATATTTTGGGTTTTAATAAGGGCATATATGAAATTAACCCTAATTAAAATTTATCGTTTTAAATTTAATATTTTTTAATTAAATAACCTAATTAGTAATTTATTATATTGATATAATATATATCTATAAAATTATAATAATTGTTATTAATAGTTAATAATAAGTAAAGTATATTATTTTAATGTAAGGTTCACAAATTTAGTGTTTTTTAGTGTGTGGTTGGAGTTGAAATTTTATTTGGTGTGATTGGTCCCACTGAATTTGGTGTTTTTGGTGTCAAGCTTGAAGATGGTCTTATGTGTATATCTTGTTTTTTTATGTGTTATGAATTATGATTATGTAAAAACGTCTTTTTCAATCTAAGCTGCAATAATCTTGTCAGCCTTCAAGCATAATTGACACGTTCGAACATTTTCAATGAAAGCAACACGGTTGGCAAAGTGAGGAACCAGAAAATCTTGACTAGTACAAAGACAACCATTAAAAAGTACCCATGTATAGTCTGATCAAGGTGATAATGCCCAGTTTCCTACGGATACAAAAATTGTTTATGATGTTCTAGGTCACCGATCCCGACAAAAGAAAGAACTTGGATCATTACCTAGGTTGAAATGTTGGGATATTTAGACTAAAACAGATAACGCAACGGATAAAAACAACAATCCCGACAGAGATCCAACCGTAACTAATCAAACACTATAACGAGAGGGTTTTTACGCGTTTACCTTTAACGATACCGAAAAACAGCTCCGGAGGCTAGTGAGGGATACACCACTACTGCACCACCTTGAGACTGGCTGCTAGACCGCCTTGGATTGATCGGAAAACGGACTCCGATGTGTGTGTGTGTGTAGGTGTCCGGCGGCCAAGAGAGAGAGAGTGGTTACGGGATTTCTTGGTGAAAAAGTAATTGTGAAATGAGATGATTATTCAATTGCCTTAACCCTTTATTTATAAAGGTAAATATGACAGTGTTAAAAGGAATCCCAAACCAAATATAACTCTTGATAATTATCTTTAATTAATTAAACTATTAATTATAAATAATTATATCTAACTAATAAATAATAAATAAACAATTTATAGTTTATTCCTTCTCTCTTTTAATAATTAAACTTAATTAATTATTTCCCACGCTATAAATCCAAATGGTCTAAAGTTGGGTGTGTAGCAGTGTGACCCACTAGTGTCTTATAACATTGGACATGGTAATCCTAATTACTGTCTTGCACATAATCCCTTCAGACTCCCACTTGTGCCAGACAAGTAACTTAACTGTCACCATTAGCTTAAGGAGGTCCCTAGCCAGACACTTAGGTTAACCAGGTTATAAGATCTCTTATATCCAGAGATACGATTCATATTTGAATTGTACACAGGTTCATTCCTTTTACACACGATATTTCTAAAATGAGTTTTAGACATGGAGCTGAGATTATTCAATCATAAACTCAAGTATTTCCTGATTCTGATCTTGACTGCCTGCAGTTACGAAACTTCCCAAATAACCAATGTTATTCTATCCGAGCGTGGCCACGCATTTCTGCCAATCTTAATCATCAGGGGGCCCGGAAATATCTCTCACATAAAGGAGGTGTAAATTCCATATTGACTACATGCATCTGCAAACATGGCTTCCGCTGCATCTAGTCATGCCCCTTATGGCCACCCAGTTACGGTGCAGCATTAGGACGTGCTAAGAGTACAGTAGTCCTCATGCTCACAGACCAGATATCTCAGGTCTAAGGACAACCTGTCATCAAGTCAATGCTTATGACATAGGCTCCATGAAGAAGACTTGAAACTGGTCACTTCCAATATTCATACACTCTGACGAATATCTCTGAATGTTTAATCATATCAACTATATATAAACATTCATAATAGCGTTGTAACCTTACTGAGGTTCCCACCTCAATAAGTAGCTATGGACATTTAGATTTTACAAGGTTTTGAATAATCATGGATAACTTAAATATGCAAATAGTAATTTTTGAAACATTTCTCAAATAGTATCTCCTCATTTCAACCACACTGTTAAACAAACTGTAATGTTTCAAAATATTACATTAATAATCAATAACATAAACTAACTACTAGTATCCAGGTACTACATTCCTATGGAACTAGCATGGCCCTCATGCTTTATTCTAGCTAGTGGCTTCGTTAGCGGATCTGCGACATTCTCGTCCGTCGGAATCTTGCATATTCTCACGTCTCCTCTTCCAATAATCTCTCGGATGAGGTGATACTTTTTGAGTACATGTCTTGACTTGTGGTGTTCTCTGGGCTCTTTTGCTTGTGCTACAGCTCCGGAGTTATCACAGTAGATATCTACGGGTCTAGAGATACTGGCTACAACTCTTAGATCCGATATAAAGTTTCTGAGCCAGACAGCTTCCTTTGCTGCATCTGATGCTGCAATGTACTCTGCCTCTGTAGTGGAATCTGCTATGGTGTCCTGCTTCGAACTCTTCCACGAGATCGCGCCTCCGTTTAGGGTGAATACGTAACTAGACTGTGATTTAAAATCATCTCTGTCGGTATGGAAACTAGCGTCAGTATAGCCTGTGACACTAATCTCATCCTCAGATCCTCCAAAGACCAAGAACATTTCTTTAGTCCGTCTCATGTACTTGAGAATGTTCTTGATAGCCACCCAATGGGCTTCACCTAGGTTCTGCTGGTATCTACTCGTAACACTTACTAAGTAAGCAACATCAGGCCTTGTACATAACATGGCATACATAATCGACCCAATTGCTGAGGCATATGGAACCGATTTCATTTTGTCCTGATCTTCACTAGATACAGGACATTGTGCTTTACTTACCACTATGTCATGCTGCATTGGGATAAACCCTTTCTTGGATTCATCCATCCTGAATCGTTTCAGGATTTTGTCAATGTATGTACCTTGACTAAGCCCGATAAGCCGTCTAGATCTGTTTTTATAGATCTTTATACCAAGTATATAGGCGGCTTCTCCAAGGTCTTTCATTTGGAAACACTTGCTTAACCAGGCCTTTACACTCTGTAAAGTTGGTACGTCATTTCCAATGAGTAGAATGTCATCTACATATAAGACCAAGAAGGTTACTACGCTCTCACTGAACTTTGTGTAAACACATGGCTCAAACTCACTTTTAGTGAAACCGAATTCCTTGATTCGTATATCAAAGTGTAAGTTCCAGCTTCTTGATGCTTGTTTTAATCCATATATGGATTTTAGCAATTTGCACACTTTATTAGGATTCTTTGGATCTACAAACCTTCTGGTTGTTGCATATAGACGTCCTCTGTTAACTTCCCATTCAGGAAGGCCGTCTTAACATCCATTTGCCAAATCTCATAGTTGAAGTACGCTGAGATGGCCATCAGAATCCTAATGGATTTTAACATTGCTACTGGTGAAAAAGTTTCATCATAGTCGATATCATGAGTTTGCGTGAAACCTTTTGCTACCAGTCTATCCTTAAAAGTGTGCACATTTTCGTCCATGTCGTTTTTCTTCTTGAAAACCCATTTACGTCCAACAGCCCTACAGTGTTGGGGTAAATCGGTCAACTCCCATCTTGCCATTGTTCAGACTCATTGCCTGACACAGTTTCTCCATAGGAAATTGGTTCATTCAAGTCTCCTTCATCCTAGGAGACTAGGAACCCAAGATACCTATCTGGTTCTTGCCTTATCCTAGTGGATCTGTGAAGGTCTTGTGTTTGCACTTCCTCAACCGTTTCCGGTTGAGTCTCAACAGGTTCTTGTTGAGTGACTGGCTCAACGATCGGTAAATTGTCATCTTCTTCTACTTCTTGAAGATCTACATCATTTCTGGTATTCTCAGTACTGAGAAACTTATCTTCCAGAAATTCTCCATTCCGAGCCACAAAGACTTTTTTCTCGGTAGGATTGTAGAAGTAGTATCCCACAGTAGTCTTGGGATAACCTACGAAAATGCACTTGTCTGATTTGGGTTTGAGTTTTTCAGAGGTTGGTCGTTTGACATATACCTCGCAACCCCAAATCTTTAGAAAAGACAGTTTAGGCTTTTTACCCGTCCAAATCTCATACGGGGTCTTTTTTACCGATTTAGTTGGCACTCTGTTCAGTATGTGGGCTGCTGTTTCGAGCGCGTGTCCCCAAAATGACACTGGCAGCGAGGAACGACACATCATTGATCGTACCATATCAAGTAATGTACGATTTCTCCTTTCTGATACACCATTCATCTGAGGTGTATACGGAGGTGTGAGTTGTGAGACAATCCCACATTCCATCAAATGATTGTCAAATTCCTGACTTAGATATTCCCCACCTCGATCTGATCGTAAAAACTTGATCTTTCTGTCAAGTTGGTTTTGTACTTCATTCTGAAATTCCTTAAATCTTTCAAAGGCTTCAGATTTATGTCTTATGAGATAGACATAACCATATCTACAGAAATCGTCAGTAAAAGTGATGAAGTACCGGTAACCTCCTTTAGCTTCATGACTGAAAGGTCCACACACATCTTTATGTATTATACCTAACAGTTCAATTGCTCTTTCATTATCCTTATTGAAAGGCTTCTTTGTCATCTTGCCAGATAAACAAGATTCACAGTTATTAAAAGGTCTAAAGTCGAAAGACCCCAGAAGTCCTCCTTTCTGGAGTTGTTCTATGCGTTTCTTGTTTATATGACCGAGACGACAATGCCAGAGGTAAGTTTGATCCTCAATTTCCTTGGATCGTTTACTTATATGATAGACTTCTTTATTTTCTTGTAGATTTAACACATGTAGACCATTGGATGGTGTTGCTTTGAAATAAAAGACATCATTTTTAAAGCAAGAAATAAATTTGTAATCATATTTATAATAAAAACCTTGGTCTACAAGTAAATCGAAAGAAATAACGTTTTTGATCATCTTAGGAACATAGTAAAAAATTTCAAGTTCCAAAACTAGACCCGAGGGTAAACTAAGATTGTAGGATCCCACGGCTTCAGCTACAAGCATCATGCCTTCACCGACTCGGAGGTTCGAACGATCCTTCCTTAATGTCTCCCTTCTTTTGAATCCCTGTAAATGATTACAAATGTGGTTACCACTGCCTGTATCAAGTACCCATGATTCATAAGAAGTGATCAAACAGTGTATCATAAAGATACCTGGTGTATCGGGTAAACCGATGTCTAGCTGATCGATATCCATCGAGTGAGCACAAATATCTTTGCTACCGCATTCTGGGCAACTAAGATCTCCCAGCTCGTCAATCCAATCGCCATCCATGAGTTCAGCAGCTGCTGCAGGTCTTGGCTCCAAACTGGCCAAAACATCCTCATGGAACTTTGCCACATCCATCTTTGGCTCTCCTATGTACTCACTAACTGTGGTACGTATCTCGTCCGTGAGAGAGAACCTGATGCGGTAATTATCGTATATAAAGAGCGACACAAGTTTTAACCTCTAAAGCCTAACCACTGTTACCACATTTACAGGCAAGCGTACCTGATCGTGAGTAATATAGTGTAGCAAAGTCCAGGTATCGTATCTACCACTAGGAACGGTCAAGTTATGTAGACTAATAATCTTAGCTAGTTTAATTAATCTAAAGCTATTGGGGGTTTTTAGGAAAATGGTTTGATTAATTTAAAATATAACTAATTAAATAACTAATTAACTAGGAAGGCAAAAAGAAGATGATTTAAACTATATGAAAGAAAACAGTAGTACTTATCATGGTATAGCGATTCCCCAAGTGGATGTTTTAACTGGCCAAAGGTATAGTTGTATTGGTTATTGTAAGAATTTAAGTCTGAGACACCCTAACATGTGACGATTACGGTTGTCAACTAGGTTGGTCTTCCTAGTCCTAATATATAGACTAATTGTCAGGCAATCTAGTACCAGCCACCCAATTCCATCACTATTGCACGGAATTCTACTATTTGGCTGCTCTCGGTCCAAGCTAACCACCTAACACAACTTTCCGGGTTTCCGAAGGGAAGGTCAAGAAAGGTTGATTAACCTATAAGAGTCTATCTATCTAGGTCAAACAGATACACCTAACCAACGAATTCAAATATCCAAACAATACGAATCAAACCGGAACCGTAAAACACATTCAATAAACCAATAACAAACCAATAAACATTAAATCATAAAAATATCATCCACAAGGTTCATCTACCACAATAAATACCACTAAAGAAAACTACTCACTAAACATTACGAAAACAGTAAACACAAACATAGAGATAGACATTATACCGACCGTACAACGATAGATGATCGAGAACCACACTCCGTAACGTATCGGCACAACTCTCTCTCTCTTTTTCTCACAAACTAAGACTCTAATGATTTGTACTCGACTAATGTCAGATGATTCATTATTCTTAACTGAAGAAGGAGGCCAGTATTTAAAAAGGGCAGTCGGAGCTCGTTTCGCGATCGCGAGGCTGCGGTCTTGCGGCGCGAGACACTTAATAAACCCTAGATTTCTCTTCTTTGCAAGCTTCGCGACGCCAAACTTGAAAGCTCGCAGACGCGAAAATGCTACTGGATTGAGTTTTTCCAATTTCCACGTTTTTTCGCCTTTCTCTGTACTTTTCAGTTCCACGGCCTCCAAAACCTACAAAAGTGAGAATCAGTCCAAGACATGAGTAATCAGATCAGAAATGGGTGAGAAATGGGGTAAAATATGACAATTAAGCACAACCAAAACATGTATAATTTTGGTGTTATCAGAACCACATGAGGTGTACTAGTTCCTCCTGAACCATCTTGAATCCCATGCGTGACAAACTTTTAAAGAGCCTCCTCATTTCCAGAAGATGGTCTTTAACGGATTGACCCTTTTCCAGTTTTAGTGAATAAATCTCTTTCATGATTAGGTACTTCCCACTGTTCTTATAGAAGCCTACCTGGCTTTCTATATCCTTCACGGCCTCATGGCAATACTTAACTCTTAAATCAGCCTTGAACTCGGGTGAGGTAGAGAAAGATAGAATCGACATAACATCAGACTCGTCAGCCATGAATTTAAAATAGTCTGCAAAATCCTTATCAGGAGAATTGCATTTGGGTCGTGAAATGGGTTTCTTAATCACATATAGCTTACCCTGTGCATTTAGGACATTGTCAAGATGGATTTTCCAGACTGGAAAATTTTGTCCTGTAAGCTTCCATTTCCCCATTATTAGGCTGAGAGATTCCTCAGGTGAATAAAACGGAATAGCAGTATAAGACATCTACAGAAATAAAATTCTGATTTAATTATTTTGATTATATAATTCTAATAAATTATTACCTTAGAACAATAATTTTATTAGACTAGAATCCATATTTCACATGATTTGACAAGCGGTTTGCTCACACAAGTCATCTCATGCTATTTCTGGTAGGTAACAACTTATACCAATCGTGTCTTTAAACGAAGATACGACTTCTAGATCATCGGGACATCGGACGTTCAAAGTCCATGCATATTTAGTCCCTCTAGTGTGTTTTGGCCCGGTACCACCCGATGAATTGTAACAAAAACCAAAATAGAACGCACCATTTTGAACTGGATGTACTCTAGTCGGTACCACCCGATTATCGCAGAGTCTTTTCACCCCCTTCGGCTTGGGGTTTGAACGCAGGTGCCCAAGGTTTGATCTCTTCGAGCCCCAACGTACCTTACGCCAAAGGTGTTCTTAAACGGATCACACTTACTGATCTAAGATTTTCCTAAGGATTTTAGCCAGTTTTAAAAAAATAACTGGTCCGAAAAACAAACTGTTATCGAACTCTTTTATTTGATCTCATTATATTAAAAAAAAGTGTTTTATCTAAAATAAAGTGACTACAACAAACCACGCAGATAAAACAAGACAGTGTCATAGCTTTGCCCAGATCTAATGTCAGTTTCATGAGCCAACACGAAAACTGACGGTCTAAATCCTATGTGACTAAACAACCACAAGGCATGAAATCTTGGTGCTCCCACTGGCTCCAACATCTTTGGTTGTGTCTCCATGAAACTCCGTCTTCAAGCTTTATTCTTTCTTGAACCTAATCTAATTATTACATAATTGGGTTGTAAATGGCACGCAGGCCTCCCATCTAAACTATTTGAAAATAAAGTACAAATAGGGTAGTAAACGGCTCGCAGGCCTCCCTTACCAGAAACAAGATAATAATAAAACAACAAAGTAATAAAGCACAACCATAGGTCAACGGGCTTAGCTATGACAACAAAAACAGTTTAAAGGATTAAACAAAACGGTTTTGATAAAAACTGGTTTTTCATATTAATCCAAACTGGATTAAAACTAGATTTTAATGATTTTCCGGAAAAACAAAATTGATAATAATTAATTAAAACCTTATCTGATTCGAAACCTATCACGATTCGAATTTGTTCATTATCCCAAGTTACCTAACTGATAACGATTGACCCAACCCCGTTTGACCGTAGGTTTGATAGTAGCAAACGGCAACCATCGGGTTTATCAGCAGCTTCGGTCACCACGAACGACGGCAGCGGCGAGGACGCCGCCACCATCGCCTCGCCGGTGATCGGAAAAACCAAATACCACCGCCGTTGGCGGTTTGTCAATTGATGGCCGGCGACGGAGGCAACGCAAACGCCACCACCCATCGCCGTCGTTTGGTTGATCGAGGCAGCGGCCATGACCGCCGCCACCACCGTCGCCTTCAACCCGGCAGAAACAGCAGCGCAAAGCACCGCCATCACTACCGATGGCCGTCGATCGAGAAAACAAACCACCACCGCCATCGTCGCCAACCGCCACCACCACAACAGCAACAGCAATCGGCCGTGGCGTGGCCGATTGTCGACCATCATCATCAACGGTGCACGATGGCGACATCAAAACGCCACCGCCGCCGCCCTCGTGCCAAAACGAACAATCACCACCACCGCTTAACCGGTGACGATAACGGCACCGAAGCACCGCCATCGCCATCGGCGACCTGCGACGACAGCAGCGGCGTCGAACCCACCACCGCCATCGCCGCGGTCGGCGATCGAAACATTAGACTGCCGCCACCACCGCACGGCTTCTGCCACCGTGGTGGTGCGTCTCGCGGCTGGAGAAAACCGACCACGACCACCATCGCCAATTCCGGCTTTAGTGGTTCGGTGGTCTTGATTGCATCGAACGGCCACCGAATCGCGGTGGTCGTCGATCGATTGGGTTTCGTCCGGCGATCGGCCCGACGGTTCGGCCGGTGATCACCGCCGTTCCGCCGCCAATTGCCACGAATTTCGGGAAGTCGATAAAAATCCAATCTTTAACGAAACACAAAAATTCAGATTTTTACAAAACAAAAACCAATTTCTTTATCAAAACCAACTTAACAAGAACAGATCTGAAAAGTATACGGAAGTGGCTCTGATACCACTGTTGGGATACTTAGACTAAAACAGATAACGCAGCGGATAAAAACAACAATCCCGACAGAGATCCAACCGTAACTAATCAAACACTATAACGAGAGGGTTTTTACACGTTTACCTTTAACGATACCGAAAAACAGCTCCAGAGGCTAGTGAGGGATACACCACTACTGCACCACATTGAGACTGGCTGCTAGACCGCCTTGGATTGATCGGAAAACGGACTCCGGTGTGTGTGTGTGTGTGTAGGTGGCCGGCGGCCAAGAGAGAGAGAGTGGTTATGGGATTTCTTGGTGAAAAAGTAATTGTGAAATCAGATGATTATTCAACTGCCTTAACCCTTTATTTATAAAGGTAAATATGGCAGTGTTAAAAGGAATGCCAAACCAAATTTATCTCTTGATAATTATCTTTAATTAATTAAACTATTAATTATAAATAATTATATCTAACTAATAAATAATAAATAAACAATTTATTATTTATTCCTTCTCTCTTTTAATAATTAAATTATTAGTTATTTCCAACACTATAAATCCAAATGGTCTCGAGTTGGGTGTGTAGCAATGTGACACACTAGTGTCTTATAACATTGGACATGGTAATCCTAATTACTGTCTTGCACATAATCCCTTCATGAAAGCATATATAGGAAAGCGACCACATACTTCAGCCTCCACCTCTAGTATGTAACATCACATGGACATTGATAGAATCATACAGAAACACACGCAACTCAGGCAGTATACACTGCTGCCCAACATGATTTTTTGGTGCAACAAATGGAAGATATGAATAAGATGATCAAGAAACTATTTCAACATATTCAAGACCTTCCACTTGGATTATGTGTGGTGCAACTTTTATCATCTATGTTTCACCTCCACCTGTTAGTCAAAGATTTGCAGCGGTCGCCCAGGAAGATGATGGTACAAAAAATCTTGACTAGTACATTTTATCTACCTTCATTTTTATCTACCTTCATTTTCCATGTCTCGAAAAGACATTTTCATTTGGTTAGGTTTATGTTTTCTAGTATGTAATGATTCTTTCTTATTATTTAGTCAATATATGTTTTTAAGTTGTTTTTATATACCAAATGAGTGTTAGCCTAGTGGTAAGGCTTGGGCACTACATAGTGGTGAACCCGAGTTCGAGCCTTGGGGGACGCATTCTGGAGGTACGGGGGCTTCGACCCCGGGCTGCATGCTTTAGCAGTCGGCTTCGGCCCAAAATTGCCGAGGATTAGTCTGGACCCAATGTGGTCTGGGATACCTCTTCCAAAAGTTGTATTTATATTTTTTGTTTATTTGTTATTTTCTTCCGCTGACAAAAAATTATCCAAACATGTCAAGAAATGTTTCCTTAGGTCATTAACAACTTCTTCTGTCGAGTTTCAGTTTCGGTAAAAAGGTTGACCAAAATAGTCAAACTTAACTTTTGCAGACGATTTGTGCGTCGGTAAAACTCATGCATAGAAACTTAAAAAAGACTTTTGATGACGGAATTTTCGGCCGATAAATACTTGACCAAAAAGTCAAAGAAATCTTTTCCCGATGGAACAAATTACGCCAACAAAACAATTTAGTCATCGGGAAAAAGATTTGATATGATTACTTGAGGGAAATTTTTGCCAACAACGCTACGTTTTTACCAATAATGGTATTTCTTGGGCAAATGTTTTTCTAGTATAGTTGTGCCGACAAAAATCCTTGTAGTCGCCAACCTTTTACGAAAGCTTTTGCAAACGGAAAATGGTTTTTAGCCTTTATCGTAACTTTGGAGACTTCTGTCGGCAACCTCGAGACATTTTCTTCTGTAGATTTATGGTGGTGCATATTGATATGCATTGACTATTTATTGCATAAAACCCCTCTGTTTCTTATCTTTTTGGTAGATTTATGGTGGTGCATATAGATATGCATTGAGTATTTAACGCATATACATATATATATATATATATATATATTTGGTCTATTTCTTATCTTTTAGGTAGATTATTTTTTTTATTTCCTAAATTTGAGTCTTTTAATATCTTATTTTCCCTTTCTAATTTTATAGAGCTGCGATAATTTGAAATAAGTATGGAGTAAAAGTTTACCTTATGGGAATGTTGTTTGTGTCAATGCTAAAGCATTGAGTTGCTAGTTTTGGTGATCTTTTTGAAAAGACTTAATGGAACCAATTAGTTAACTACACTTGGAATCCAACTTTTTGGATTAAATAAACCAGATTGGATAATGGATGATGTACACTTGAAAAAAGCAAAGTTATTATCCTTTGATTATTAACCACTTTGTATCTTATTAACCTTTGTGTAAACTTAAACTTAGGGACCAAATTTCCCTTAAATTTACATTTTTTCCATCTAGCTTGGTTATAAATAGAAGGGATGACTTTAGTTGTTTAGGTAAGCCTAGATCTAACTTATTTTACCAATCAAATGAGAATATGAAGTTCAATAAAATAAATTTAAAATATATACAAATCAGATGTGTCATTATTTCATTAGTTGGATGAGAAGACACGTAAACTTAGGATATGTGATTTTTATCCTTTCAAAGCTTGGAATTTTCTTTTAGTCTTCTACTTTCTCTTTTATTACTTTATTTACTTTATTACGCTGTACGTCTTTACATTCTTCTCTTTTATTTCAATTATTTACTTTCATTCCTTTAAGTTCATGTCTTTACTTTTTTGTTTTTCCATTTCCTTGAATCTACGAGTAGCTAATTATTGTAGCTTGGGTGTAAGATAAAAATGTGAGATTTTAAATCAAAGGAAAATAGACATCGTTTCTCAATAATGATGTTCTACCATTCCATTTTAATTTGTGTAATTCTAAAGATACTTCTTGATGAATTGATCACTTAAAAAGTGTTAAATTGCGATGGACTTAGGAATGATTAGTCATTGTCATTTGAATGCACGTCAACTTGAATGATATGAGAAGTAGACTTGAAAGAGTTGCTAACAAAATAAATTTGTTATATATGTTTTTTGAACTGATTTCATGATAGGTTGGTCACTTGTTAAAGTGTTAAATTCTAGTGGACTCAGAAATGAGCCACTTGGAATGCATCAACTTGAATGATATGAGAATCGGCTCAGGAGAGTGATTTTTGACAAAGGCTTTTATTTATCTAAATATTTTGAGATCACCATTCGACACTATCGTTATCCTATAGGGATATGTGGGTTGAAGCTAAAATACTAGTGCAACGGTGGATGGCCGGAAGGATACATCTCAAAATAGATGGTAAAACTAGTTGTCGAAAACACATGTCATCGTACTATTCCTACAAGATTGGTCTACTGGAAATTTGTGTTTATTTCTCACCAAGAGTCTTACACTCACGCTTCTTTCACAACAACAAAATTGGGTTTATAGCACGTCTAATTTAAAAAACCAAACACAAAGTTGTCCTATCTAAAGGTGTTACAAAAAGTTTTTTAGGACACTTTTAGGCGTCGCAAATGGTTTTTTAGAACACTTTTTAAAAAACGTCTTATTATCTATTTTATAAGACACTGTTTGAAAAAGAGTCTAAAAACACAAGTGTCCCATAAAAAGATGGGTTCATAAGACACTTCTCAAAATCGTTCTATAAAGTTAGCTAATAGGACAATTTATTTTGGAAATGTCCTAAATATCTTGTTACGACTGCCAAAAGTGTTCTATAAACTTATTGTAACACTTTTAGATATGACACTTTTGTATTTGGTCCTATAAACTAGCGTCATATAAAACATTCTATTAAATGTTTTTTTATTTTAGGTGTCCTATAAATCCAATTTGGTTGTAATGTTTTTTATGTTTATTTCTAGTACTAGCTTTTATCTCCATTCAGAAATATTTTTTTAAATTCCCCATCTGAAATTTCATTTCAAAATCTTGCAGCTAAATATCATATATTTCTTTCTATGGAATACGATACTTGATTGTTATCATTTTTTTAAAAGCTGACATACATTCATCTAATATACTTGCTTTTCGATTTTATTCATTACATGCCTACCTAAAAGTGTGTAAAAAGATTGGCACGCATATATCATACATGTATTTTAAGTCAACAAAATAAGCTTTGGATGTTAGAAGAGTGTGAGGTTAGGAACAAGCTTCCAATTAATAATGCACATGGAACTCAGAATTTAGAGGTACTTTTGATAGATCAACTCTCTATGATGTAGAACTTTAGAGTACTTTAGAAAGTACACTGTCGATTTTAACATTTTAAAGCACTTTGAATACATTTAAATTTTACAAAATACAACTTTGAGAAATATATAGTGCATTGTATATTATTGTATAATTTGGGCCAACTTGTAGAGTTAACAATGGTACGTGTCAAAGTTTTGTTCCTCTATCATAATGTAAAAAAAGGCTTTTTTACTCGGTTGTTTAAGGCTTTTTACAAGGTTTTGGAACTGTGTAAAAAGCCCACCGTGTAAGAAAGTACTTGACATTTTTACATGGTTTTAGAATTGTGTAAAAATGTTCCTCATATTACACAATTTCTAAACCGTACAAAAAGGTATGAAAAACCGTGTAAAAAACACCCAATTTTATACGTTTATTAAATAGAACCGTGTAAAAATAAGAATATTTTACACTGTTTTTATCAAAACGTATAGAAATGTCACATCCTTTTACACGGTTGCTAGCCAGAACTACGTAAAAAGGTCAAAGCTATACCGACGAACCTACTTCATCAATGAATCACCCATGGTAATAAATAATCAAGCAATCATTGATGATTGTTACCAACGATATACGTCGGTAATTTGTTCCTTTAAGAAATATATCAATTCATTTTAGTTGTGTACCCATACAATACAATGGAATGCGATAAAAAACAATACAAAAGATAAGAAAATAAAAGTAAAAATTAGATTCATATTAATTCAACTTTATTAAACATATGTATTTCCACATAATTACAAAAGGCAAAAAAATTGATACCAAAATTCTATTTAATACACTTGGGAAAAATAAAATCCAACTGCCTTTTGGAAAAAACTCTAATCGGTTTCATCGGGCTTGAAATCCCGCCACTCTACCCACCCTGTGCTACCTGAAGTCCCATGAATACGTCATTTGCACACTAACACCGCTTATATTATCATGCACATTTAGTAAAGACTTTCTCACATTTTTTGTAAAATGAAAGTATAAAACGTTTTAAAGCCATGAATTTTACTACTAAAAATAATTCATGGAGTTAAAGTATTCATCATTAATGTACATAAATCACCTTGCATAAATTTTAAATCACATAATACATCATAAGCAATACACTAAAATTCAAACAATGACATTCCACTCCGTGCAATTCATATAATTTGGACAATTTATTACATTTCATCCATGATTAATTCAAATTTTTAGGGACTATTTTCACGAAAATATATCCAAATTTACCCTTATTCCTATTGTGTGTATCCAACTACAAAATGTGCTATTGTATGTACTATATTTTCAAAATGTGTTATTGTATGTAATATTGTACTTATCTACTATTGAAGTAGTACATGCAATAGCATGTTTTTTAAAAGTATAGTACATACAATAACATGTTTTTAAAAGTATAGCACATACAATAACATTTTTTGAAATTATAGTACATACAATAGCATATTTTGAAGTTAGATACACAGTGATGGCCAAACGAAACCGAACCGAACCGAACCGATGGGCTAGCCCGAACCCGGCCCGTTGACCAACCCGACCCGGCCCGAACCCCGGTCAAACCCGGGTCTCAGCCCGCGGACCGGAAACCGGTCCGGAAACCCGGGCCGAACCCGGCGAACCCGGGTTGAACCCTAAACCCGGGCCGGAAACCGGTCCGAATCCGGCCGGAACCCGGGCCAGAAACCGGTCTGAGCCCGGCCGGAACCCGGGCCCGACTCAACCCGGGTTTGACCAAACCCGGGTTTGACTTTTACTGTAGCAAACCGGGTTGGTCAACGGCCCGGCCCGGCCCGGACCGAACCCGGTTTTTGGCCATCACTTTTAGGCATAATTAACCTAAAAAATAATAAGAATAATGGTAAAGTTTGATACATTTTCGTGAAGATAATCCAACTTTTAGGCATAATTAACCTAAAAAATGCTCCTAGGTGGTGGCACCGATGATTAGATCCACCAAAGTCTTAAAATCTTGATCAGAACTCCCATTTGGTTCAAAAGCCTTATGAGCAAGCTCTTTCAATGCTTCAATCCTCTCCTTGAACCTTTTTCGGGATCCATCCAGCGATAGAACTTGTTCCATAGCACATCGAGTTCCATGTTTCGTGAAACTCCCGCCTTGGATTCTCACCCCGATCCCCCAAACAATCTCCACCATCCAGGAATTGAGAAGATTGTCTGCAAAAAATGGCCTACAGATCATCGGGACACCAGCTCCTATACTCTCCAACACCGAGTTCCATCCACCGTGCATTACATACACCCCTACCGCGAAATGCTCCAATACTCGTACCTGTGGTGCCCATGGCACGACCTTCCCACTTCCACTCGCGCTTGTCCTCTCCAAGAACCCTTCAGGGAGATGCTTCTTGGAATCGTCGTTGATTGACCAAAAAAACGGGGTCTTAGTCTCCTCAAGTGCCTCCGCAATCGCGACTAGCTCATGAGGAGGAGGCATGCACACTGTGCCAAAGGAAAAGTAGGCCACTGATCTTGGCTCCTGACTCTCTAACCAAGAAATGCAAGAGAATTCATCAACTTGGGATGGTGGTTTTTGTTTCGATACGAGATTAAAAGGGCCAATATTAAGGAATTTCTTGAACTTGGAAGAGAGATCTTGGGTGACATCAGGGTCAAGTTCTTTGAAAGAGTTTAAGGTTACAACAGTGGCTTTGTTTAGGGTTCTTGCCATCTTATGTAGCATGGTTGAGAAGGGTGATTCAAGATCTCCAAAAATTATTCCACTTGGTAGGTCACCTAGTGGAAGAAGTACAGTTGAGAAACCAGGGATCAAGTCGACAATTTCCTCCTCAGGTCCTACTTCACCTGAAATGGATGCATGCAATGGTCACCACGTAATAAGTTTTTTAGAACATTTAAAAACAATCTTCCTTTAGAAATGTCAGTCTATATATAGAACATATTCTAAAGAAAATCATTGATAAAATTAGCTAATATGAAATTTTATTTTGAATAAGTTCTAAGAACTTGTTATGACCCTTAAAAATCATCCTACGAACTTATTATAACACTTTCTGATATAACGGTTTTATATTTGATCCAGTAAATTTGGGTTGTATAAAACACTCTATTAGGACGCTTATTTATTTGAAACCTACTATAAGCTCAATTTTACAACTTATTACAACACTTTAGATATAACGTTTTTTTATTTGATCCTATAAATTTGAGTCTTATAAAACACGAGATTAGAACATTTATTTATTTTAAGCCTTATATAAACTCAATTTTATAGTAGTATGATTACCTTTAAACTCGGCAATCTTTTTCCTAATGAGGTCAGTATGAAAATGTGCAGTGAGCGAACAAGCTCCGGCGGCCCAAAGCGCCACCCAAGGAACGTTCATTTCGTCCGCCACATCACCCGCGAACCATAAAAAAGCATCGACCACCATGCAGCTGATCTTCAGCCCAACGCCCGCCTCAGCCACTTTAATACACCTCCTAAGTTCGTCTTCCGCCACTGCTAGAAACATGTTAGCCTCCTCTTGTACGTTCCCCCGGGAGACGTAATCCTCCGGACAGCCATCAGAAACGTGATAGGGTCGGATGTTGTGGAAACGATCATGACCTTGAAACAACGTCTGATTAGACTTGGCTGTATTGAAGAAGGAGAAGACGACCGTGGGGGAGGCCGATGCTAGTCTACGAGTAAGGTTTAGGATGAGGGATGGATGTGAAGTGAATGGAAAGGCATAAACTGCAACATGTCTCTCTGGTGCCATGGCCATATCTTTCCCAAGAGGAAGATGGTTTTTTAGTTTGGCTCTTGATTCATCTTTTATATACAGCGGAGCCAAGATTGGAAACTAGGAGGAGCATAAAAATAAGTAAATAAAAATTTAAAATCAATGTTCTTAAAATAGCAAATTAGAGTAACTTACGTAAAATACTTGTATTGACCTTCCAACTAATCATCGATTGCTTTCCTCTTTCAATTTATTGTTTTTTATATCGTAAACACAAAATGGTCACTAACAAAAAAAGAAAATTCATAAATGTGCATCCTAAAGTTGAATCAGTTAAATTATGGACCATAGTCACCGAACAATTTAAGAAGAAAATATAACAAACACTTCAAATGTTTCAACTTATATCATAAAGATTATAAGACTATTTTTTTTTTCTAATTTAGTTTTAAAATCAACAAATATAAATCCGTCAAAACAATATCAATCTAATATTTATTGCGTTTTGTAAAGCCAACACGAAACAAGCAAAATAAAACCAAATTAGATGAAATAAATATTTAGAATTTTGAACATATATATTGGATTAGATTGTAAAATTTTTAAGTATTGAGGGTTATTTTCAAATATTAACCAAAGTAAAAGGAAACAAATTGTAATTTTACTTTCTCTATGATCTTTACTATTTACCCATCACTGTCATCACTTTTTATACCGACTCCCTGAGCACCACGCCTTACTCTCTTTTGCTTGATAACCCATAGAAAAACTATTATATAAAAGAAGTTGGAAAGTTGAGAGTTAGCAATTGCTAACCCTTGTTACAAGGTGGCTCCGCCGCTGGGGTAGGTACCCGTCCATCCACAGCGGATGGCCTAATGATATTTTTTGGGGGGTCTAAGACCAACTCCAATCCATAATACAAAAAATAACACCAAAAATTGGTGGGACCCTTGACACCAAAAACAAATTCAACTCCAACCATACTTCATAAAAAACACCAAATTTATGGGTCTCACATTAAAATAATATATTTTGTATGAATTTATAAAATAAACAAATCAAAATCTTCATTAAATCTAATAAAGTAATATTAAATAATAGGAAAGGGTTGGAATTGGTGGGCCCTTTGTATTCGCAGGGTCAAAAATCACACTGCATATTTGGTGTATAAATTTGATGGTCGGCAAAAAAAATTTGGAGATACCGTTCGGTTGGAACCCAAAAGCCGGCAAAAAAGTGAAAATACCGTGTAGTTGGAGATAGCCTAATGTATCCTAAACGTTGCTTTGTACGTTCCAATTAAATGATTATGGGTGCTTGGACCACACTCAAAACTAAAATAGGGGGTTTATTTCCTATAAAAAAAATTAATTCCAAATTATAAAAGAGATATGTAGAAGGTATGACCCCACTAAAATAACTATGAGTCTATGAGGGGACTTATCTTCACTACTCTTTAGGAGTCATTTCCTCCCAACTCCCAAGTAAAAAATCTGCAGCTACCTATTAGGCTACTACTTTTTTACTAATTTTTTAGTAAAAATTTGAAACAGTGTCATATCATAGGGTAGAACGGGGTGTAGTGATCCTTACCTATTTTTTATTAAGTTTTTTTAGCATTTGTATTTTTTGTTTATTTATATATTTATTAAGGGGTGTTGTCATCCCTAGCTACCTCCTCCTAGTATTTTCTCACTCAAATCATTTCATACCCTTTTACTCTATGTTTACTTTATTAGACATCACCAAAGTTTTAAAGAGCATTAGTTATGACATGATAATTAAGTAAAGTCTTGAACTGTTTAAGCAACAAGGGCATGATGTTTTTCAAGCCTCGACTTATCGCAATAAATACACACACACAAGCTTAATGTCGTGTTTGAGACGAACCTTGAGCTAAAATGTGTCAAGACCGTTGCCATAACAAACCTTTTATGACACTGCATTTTATATTATCTAATTAAATTATCCGCCACTGATCTCTTTACATGTATCATCAAAGCTTTGAAAACCATTTGATGAAAGACTTTTGTCATTTATTAGGGCAATGACTTGAAGAATTGAATGTCTAAGTGTTTGAAGATTGACATCATGTTACGTACATTTTTTATCCCTACACTATAACGTGTTTATATTTTTCATTTTTCTCACTGTGAGAATACGTGCAATCTCTAGATTAATCTCTAAAAAAACCCTCCTCAATGGCTCTTTTGGAGATTAATCTAGAGGTTTCACATATTCTCACACTCACTATTAATGATAATAGTCTACTTATTAAGCAATGTCATATCTTTTTTTTTGGGAAAGGTAACCTAGGCTAGCTATGACTAATTCCGGCAATTTATAACTATAAGACATCAGCCCCCAAATAACTCAGTGCCGCAATTGTTTAGTACACGTGGATTCGGACCTTGTATAGAAGGGATATTCCACCACATCCAACAGGGCCTCAACAAGTACACCACAACCCACGTGGTTATCAATTTCATATTAATAATAATGTTTTATTTTCATTGTGTTATAAATTTTTTATTAAATTACAAGTTATTATTCAAAGGGGCGGGAAAGAAACGAAGTCGAGCAGCCGAGTTCTTTGTGAAAAACAACGGGTCTCGATATTGGAGTTTTTTGGTGTTATTGGGCTCTAGACAAGTATGGGATGTTCTCGGTGGCCTTGTTGCATCAGGCCTACGACGACATAGCCTAAGAAGTTGCGGTCCACCTACTAGTTGGAATAAAGTTATATCGTCCAAAGCTAGAATTCACAACTAGAGATCGATTGCTTTTAAACAAATTCCCGACGAAGGACAACCTCTTGAAGAAAGGTGTGGATGTGAAGAACGATAAGTGCCCGTTTTGTCAACGCTGCCCAGAAACGAAGGAGCATGTTTTCGTTAAATGTTGTAAAGTCGAAGGCGTAAAACAAATTGTTGATCCAGTCTTCCTAAGACCTTATGAAATATCAATGATCCTTTATCTTTCATCCCAGAATACTTAGCAAAATATAGATGCTTAGGGAACTACAGCGAGTCTGTTCGCTGAAGGTCCATTCTGCTAAGCATGGTTCATAAATGATATCAGCGATCGCTTGTCACTGACTCCTTTCAGTGACAGCGATAGCTGATAACTGTTAATGTATTCTCTGAAGGCAAATAGTCATGTCACTAGGAAAACCATCAACACCATCTATTGATGTAAGCTGATGATAGAGTCAGCGATGCTAATGATCTGAAGTTGAAATCAGTGACAGCTAGCTGACTACACATACATGACGTTCGATAAAGACAAGTCACAGTGTCTCCCTGATCCTTCCCAAGGATCAGCGTTTCTAAGGCCTGATCAGTGACCTGTTCTTTAAGAATACCAGATTTGTCTTCTTGTCTTATATGCACAAAAAGGATTTGATTTGCCTTTCTAACAAAAGTATAAAAGGGATGTCTCTTTACTGTTCTCTCCTTACTTGTCAACCATAAGGCAACTATTTACCATAGGCCCATGACCCTACCAAGCATGGGTAATATTTTATGGTACAATTGTGAGTCCGTGATTTAGTGAGGATACGATGTACGGATCACTACAAGCGATTACAATAGATAGTAATGCTCGAACAGCGATAAACAAGCTAAAATATGCACGAAAAGTATAGAACACAATAACTCGATCTAGCATATATATAGAAAGTTGTCAGTTGCTTGATTATTATAAACGAAACCTGTGACACGTATATATAGTGCCATAGTTACACAAACACCCCCTAGAGTCTATGACTCTTTTAAAAGGTGCACAAAAGATATAGTTCAAAAGCTAACTATTACAAGTTGTCAAAATACGCCCCTGACTTCTTTACAATCCAAAAATAACGATCTAACAATCTCCCCCTTTGGGAAGAAATTAGAAGGGCGGCAGATACTTGAGCGCAGGCTCCCACTCTGAGAGCTGTAAGTACTCGTCCCATTCCCGGATCGTCCTCGTACAGAGCTCCATTGTTGTCTCAACTCTCCTCATCATCAGCCTCTCCTTCAGCTTGTTTTCTATAAGATCCATGGCCTCGATCGGCTTTTTCTTCCCTTGGTCTCCCTTGATGTTCGGCATCTTGTTCTCCAACAGACGGTGCTTCATCCCGTTGTAAACATACAGAAGGGTGCAGTCGTAGAAGCTGGAAAGCTGACTGAACCGCATGAACCTTCGCTGTTTCTTTCTGAAAGTGCAGTACACAACACCATGCTCCAGAACCTTCGTCGGAAAGTAGAGCAGGTATTGGTCTAACAGTTTGGCTTCCAGGTTGGGACGGAGCAGGTTTACCTTCTGTTGTCTGCTCTCTATGGCCATCTGATAGTTGGTAAGGTGCGAGAAGTTGATAGTGTGTCGCACGTACCTCTTGAGGACTTCAAGGCCATCTCTGAAGTAACCAGGGCGAAGAATCGGGCCCTGAAGATGCTTGATGAGAGTGAGGAGATCTTCCAAGTCGATGCTGTCAAGGTCAGCTTCCGTGAACATGTAGTCTCGGAGGTTTCCATCGGGAGTGCCTTGGTTGTATTTGCGCACGTGGAACTCAAGGAACAGTTGATGGCCGAAACGGTAAGGTCTGACATCCGTGACCTTGGTAAACCGAAGCGTTCTCCTGATCTGTCTATGTTCCTTCCAACTGAGCTTCCTCTGATAAATGTACGCAGTTCGGCGTCGACGTTTCTTCATGTGAGACAACCCAAAGAACGCCTTCTTGGACCATGTGTGTAACCTTTCCTGTTGGAAGATCCGTGAGAAGGATTCCTCCAGGAAGGGTCGGAAGATAACCGTGTGGTTCCAACCAAGTCTGATGGGCTGAAGAGCTGTGGGAGCAGTGACAACCTCAGGCATCTGTACGGTAGGGAGAAAGGTATCGTATTCCGCGCCGGTGATGATGTCGTTGGTTCGTTTCCAAAACCGGAGGCTCTGTGCAAGCTAGTTCAGAATCCTCCTCGCCTCCTCAGAGATATGAAGCTCGGAAGGATCTGTCGGTGCGGTGTTTGGATCGATCAAATCAACAGCGGGAGTTACCTTCTCGTGCGGGAACTGAACGACCTCACCTTCTGGGATAGCCTCAACACCCAGTCCACGGCATCTAACGAAATGTCATCGTCGTCAGAATCAGAATCCCAAACATCTGTGGGACGATCTGCCGGGTCTGCGGGATGATTTGCCGGAGGGGTGGTGTCGGTCGGTGTAATATCTGCAGCTGTTACGGAGCCGGAGGGAAGGTCGAGGCGCAGTCTCTTCGATGGTTGGACCTCCCCCTCATGAGGACCTGGAGCCTGGTCTTCAGGATCATCATGCCCTCGTTTTGAGGACTGAGCCTGAGACTGGCACGTGGCCTTAAGTTCACGGACCCTCCGTAGCGCTATCTCCAACTGAAGGTCCCTCGTAGCAATCGTCTGTTCATACTGTTGCACCTGCCTCTGTAGTGCATCAATCTGAGTGGTGAGATAGGTGATGACCATCTGATGCTCGGCCTCAGATACAAAGCCGGGGATCTCTTCAGTGAGTGGTGGTGGTGCCAGGCGGAGGACAGGAGTAGGAGAGCGGCTCGAGTCGCCGACAGATGGTCGCTCGCCCTCAACGAATTTGCCTTTAATAAGGCGTCTTGCCTTATCCAGTTCTTTCTGCCTGTCCTCGTCGGCTTTCCTTAGCTCCTCGATCTCAGCACGGCGGGCTCTATCTTCTTGCTCTTTCACGGCTAAGGCTCGCTCAATAGCCTCTATCCATTGGTTCTTGGCCACGTCCGTCTTCTCAAGGGCTTCCAACCTGCTTTGGACAGCTTTAAGGATGATGTCTGAATCCATGGGCTCCGCTCCCGAAGGTGTCAAGACCGGCTCGATTTTGAATCCGGTTGACAGAGAAAGCCCCGTAAAGGTGCTTCCCTGGCCCGCGCTGACAAGTGGTACAGTGTCATGAGCAGCTGGGCTTCGGGTGGATGACTCCAGATGTGTCCTAGGGGGCTCTAAGACTCTATGTGTCATGAAAGAATGCGAGATCTGGAGATGGGTCTCTCTAGTTTCAACACCGATCGACTCGAAACGAGTGAAAGGTGGAATAGGTGGTAAAGCCCCATGATCTGATGAAACGACCACCTGTTGTGAGGCGGTCGAGTGGATGGATTGGGTGTGCAGATGCGTTGGTTGGTTGGCAACGGCTTGACTACTCAGCATTGGCCGAGTAGCGTCAGTGTGGGATGCCTCTGTGGAGGATAGACTCAGGGCTGGTTGGGTTCCGGATTCTGGTTGCCTAGGTTGGGCCTCTACCTCTTCGGCCTCTTCCACGGCTTCTAACACCGCTTCTTCCTGGCGGGCCTCTTCTACTACGGCCTCTTGACTCACTGGACCCTGACTTTCACCCTCAAAGCCTTCACCGCCACCCAGAGGCATCCAAGACTCGCTTGCCTCAGGTTCAGTAGCTCCGGTGTTCACGGTTCGATCATCGGTGCCGGAATAGTCTAAGAGCTGCTCATCGTCCTCCGAGGTGGAAATGTCATCAAAGTCGCCCTTTCCCTTGCCTTTGCCCTTTCCCTTGCCCTTTCCTCCCTGGGGATCAGCATCAGGTAATCGCCTCGGTTGAGGTAGTGTACCTCCTCGGGTGTCATCATTGGACGGTTCGGGCAATCTTTCGTTAAATGCGGTCCTTTGCACTCCTCGCATCAAACCTGCAAAGCATGAACAGATTTAATCAGTTCCTCAATTTTACGTTCAAACTTTACCTGTTGGTTTTTCATTGCGGCTAGTTCATCGGATGGGTCGAAGTCGATTGAGATTTTCCCGGCCATTCTCGGGATTTGCAAGCGCTTGTCCGTCCTCTAATCTATGTTGTGAATCAGCATGTAGCTTATACCCTTCCATGGGCGTTTTGTACATAAATACACCTCCGGCGGATGAATCCAATGTAGCTCGAGAAGAGTAACCAAGCCCACTATAGAAAGTTTGGACTTGCTCACTCTTACTTAATTCGTGACTCGGGCACGAGTTTAGAAGGTGTTTGAATCGCTCCCACGCTTCGGATATTGTCTCCCCGTCATCTTGTCGAAAGGATCGGATCTCGGCTCGTAACTTATCAATTTTGGATGGCGGGAAAAATCGGGAAAGGAACTTTGAGCGAAGTCCTTCCCATGTAGTGATCAAACTTGGTTCCAAGGATCGTAACCAAGCTTTCGCATCTCCGACGAGTGTAAGAGGAAAAACTCGAAGACGAACAGCATCATCTCGGCCTTCCTCGGTTTTGAACAGATCACAAATGTCCACGAAGCTCTCCATGTGCACGATAGGATTGCTATCGCTTTTCCAGTCAAAGGTAAGGTCATTAATCAAGTGAAGGAGCTTCCCCGGGATCTCCTTTTCTAAGTTTGGCTTCGTGATCGGATTGGTGGGTACGGTCGGAGCGGTTCTCCGGGCGGTCCACATCGGTGCATCGTCTCCCATTTCGAAATTCAAAGCTCGCGGTCGAACTTTGTTAGCTTTTGACTTCTTTTTGTTTCTTTTTCTGAATTCTCTCTCCGGTTCCTCAAATGGCTCTAACAGTTCCGTCGTGACTGAAAGCACAACAAACGATTACGGGCAACTTGCGGGAAACAAAGAGATAAAATAATTAAATAAAAACCAGAAAGTGAAAAACTTGCAAGGGATGGAATCCCTCACAAGGATCGATTAACAAAACTAATAAAGACTAAAAATCTAACAACTACCGTTCCCCGGCAGCGGCGCCAAAAACTTGATGCGGTAATTATCGTATATAAAAAGCAACACAAGTTTTAACCTCTAAAGCCTAACCACTGTTACCACATTTACAGGCAAGCGTACCTGATCGTGACTAATATAGTGTAGGAAAGTCCATGTATCGTATCTACCACTGGGAACGGTCAAGTTATGTAGACTAATAATCTTAGCTAGTTTAATTAATCTAAAGCTATTGGGGGTTTTTAGGAAAATGGTTTGATTAATTTAAAAGATAACTAATTAAATAACTAATTAACTAGGAAGGCAAAAAGAAGATGATTTAAACTATATGAAAGAAAACAGTAGTACTTATCATGATATAGCGATTCCCCAAGTGGATGTTTTAACTGGCTAAAGGTATGGTTGTATTGGTTATTGTAAGAATTTAAGTGTGAGACACCCTAACATGTGACGATTACGGTTGTCAACAAGGTTGGTCTTCCTAGTCCTAATACATAGACTGATTTTCAGGCAATCTAGCACCAGCCACCCAATTCTATCACTATTGCACGGAATTCTACTATCTGGCTGCTCTCGGTCCGAGCTAACCACCTAACACAACTCTCCGGGTTTCCGAAGGGAAGGTCAAGAAAGGTTGATTAACCTATCGGAGTCTATCTATCTAGGTCAAACAGATACACCCAACCAACGAATTCAAATATCCAAACAATACGAATCAAACCGGAACCGTAAAACACATTCAATAAACCAATAACAAACCAATAAACATTAAATCATAAAAACATCATCCACAAGGTTCATCTACCACAATAAGTACCACTAAAGAAAACTACTCACTAAACATTACGAAAACAGTAAACACAAACACAAAGACAGACATGATACCGACCGTACAACGATAGATGATCGAGAACCACACTCCGTAACGTATCGGCACAACTCTCTCTCTCTTTTTCTCACAAACTAGGACTCTAATGATTTGTACTCGACTAATGTCAGATGATTCATTATTCTTAACTGAAGGAGGAGGCCAATATTTAAAAAGGGGTGTCGGAGCTCGTTTCGCGATCGCGAGGCTGCGGTCTCGCGACGCGAGACACTTAATAAACCCTAGATTCCTCTTCTTTGCGAGCTTCGCGACGCCAAACTTGAAAGCTCGAGGACGCGAAAATGCTACTGGATTGAGTTTTTCCAATTTCCACGTTTTTCGCCTTTTTCCGTACTTTTCCGTTCCACGGCCTCCAAAACCTACAAAAGTGAGAATCAGTCCAAAACATGAGTAATCAGATCAGAAATGGGTGAGAAATGGGGTAAAATCAGACAATTAAGCACAACCAAAACATGTATAATTTTGGTGTTATCAGAACCACATGAGGTGTACTAGTTCCTCCTGAACCATCTTGTATCCCATGCGTGACAAACTTTTAAAGAGCCTCCTCATTTCCAGAAGATGGTCTTTAACGGATTGACCCTTTTCTAGTTTTAGAGAATAAATCTCTTTCATGATTAGGTACTTCCTACTGTTCTTATAGAAGCCTACATGGCTTTCTATATCCTTCACGACCTCATGGCAATACTTAACTCTTAAATCAGCCGTGAACTCGGGTGAGGTAGAGAAAGATAGAATCGACATAACATCAGACTCGTCAGCCATGAATTTAAAATAGTCTACAAAATCCTTATCAGGAGAATTGCATTTGGGTCGTGAAATGGGTTTCTTAATCACATATAGCTTACCTTGTACATTCAGGACATTGTCAAGATGCATTTTCCAGACTGGAAAATTTTGTCCTGTAAGCTTCCATTTCCCCATTATTAGGCGGAGAGATTCCTCAGGTGAATAAAACGGAATAGCAGTATAAGACATGTACAGAAAATAAAATTCCGATTTAGTTATTTTGATTATATAATTCTAATATATTATTACCTTAGAACAATAATTTTATTAGACTAGAATCCATATTTCACATGATTTGACAAGCGGTTTGCTCACACAAGTCATCACATGCTATTTCTGGTAGGTAACAACTTATACCAATCGTGTCTTTAAACGAAGATACGACTTCTAGATCATCGGGACATCGGACGTTCAAAGTCCGTGCATATTTAGTCCCTCTAGTGTATATTGGCCAGGTACCACCTGGTGAATTGTAACAAAAACAAAAATAGATCGCACCATTTTGAACTGGATGTACTCTGGTCGGTACCACCCGATTATCGCAGAGTCTTTTCACCCCTTCGGCTTGGGGTTTGAACGCAGGTGCCCAAGGTTTGATCTCTTCGATCCCCAACGTACCTTACGCCAAAGGTGTTCTTAAACGGATCACACTTACTGATCTAAGATTTTCCTAAGGATTTTAGCCAGTTTTAAAAAAATAACTGGTCCGAAAAACAAACTGTTATCGAACTCTTTTATCTGATTCATTATATTAAAAAAAATTGTTTTATCTAAAATAAAGTGACTACAACAAACCACGCAGATAAAACAAGACAGTGTCATAGCTTTGCCCAGATCTAATGTCAGTTTCATGAGCCAACACGAAAACTGACGGTCTAAATCCTATGTGACTAAACAACCACAAGGCATGAAATCTTGGTGCTCCCACTAGCTCCAACATCTTTGGTTGTGTCTCCATGAAACTCCGTCTTCAAGCTTTATTCTTTCTTGAACCTAATCTAATTATTACATAATTGGGTTGTAAATGGCACGCAGGCCTCCCATCTAAACTATTTGAAAAATAAAGTACAAATAGGTTGTAAATGGCTCGCAGGCCTCCCTTACCAGAAACAAGATAATAATAAAACAACAAAGTAATAAAGCACAACCATAGGTCAACGGGCTTAGCTATGACAACAAAAACAGTTTAAAGGATTAAACAAAACGGTTTTGATAAAAACTGGTTTTTCATAATAATCCAAACTGGATTAAAACTAGATTTTGATGATTTTCCGGAAAAACAAAATTGATAATAATTAATTAAAATCTTATCTGATTCGAAACCTATCACGATTCGAATTTGTTCATTATCCCAAGTTACCTAATTGATAACGATTGACCCAACCCCGTTTGACCGTAGGTTTGATAGTAGCAAATGGAAACCATCGGGTTTATCAGCAGCTCCGGTCACCACGAACGACGGCAGCGGCGAGGACGCCGCCACCATCGCCTCGCCAGTGATCGGAAAAACCAAATACCACCGCCGTTCGCAGTTTGTCGATTGATGGCCGGCGACGGAGGCAACGCAAACGCCACCACCCATCGCCGTCGTTTGGTTGATCGAGGCAGCGGCCACGACCGCCGCCACCACCGTCGCCTTCAACCCGGCGGAAACAGCAGCGCAAAGCACCGGCATCACTACCGGTGGCCGGCGATCGAGAAAACAAACCACCACCGCCATCGTCGCCAACCGCCACCACCACAACAGCAGCAGCAATCTGCCGCCACTATCGTGGCGTGGCTGATTGTCGACCATCATCATCAACGGCGCACGATGGCGACATCAAAACGCCACCGCCGCCGCCCTCGTTGCCAAAACGAACAATCACCACCACCGCTTAAACGGCGACGATAACGGCATCGAAGCACCGCCATCGCCATCGGCGACCTGCGACGACAGCAGCGGCGCCGAACCCGCCACCGCCATCGCCGTGGTCGGCGATCGAAACATTACACTGCCGCCACCACCACACGGCTTCTGCCGCCGTGGTGGTGCGGCTCACGGCTGGAGAAAACCGACCACGACCACCATCGCCGATTCCGGCTTTAGTGGTTCGGTGGTCTTGATTGCATCAAACGGCCACCGAATCGCGGTGGTCGTCGATCGATTGGGTTTCGTCCGGCGATCGGCCGGCGGTTCGGCCGGTGATCACCGTCGTTCCGCCGCCGATTGCCACGAATTTCGGGAAGTCGATAAAAATCCAATCTTTAACGAAACACAAAAATTCAGATTTTTACAAAACAAAAACCAATTTCTTTATCAAAACCTACTTAACAAGAACAGATCTGAAAAGTATACGGAAGTGGCTCTGATACCACTGTTAGGATATTTAGACTAAAACAGATAACGCAGCGGATAAAAACAACAATCCCGACAGAGATCCAACCGTAACTAATCAAACACTATAACGAGAGGGTTTTTACGCGTTTACCTTTAACGATACCGAAAAACAGCTCCAGAGGCTAGTGAGGGATACACCACTACTGCACCACCTTGAGACTGGCTGCTAGACCGCCTTGGATTGATTGGAAAACGGACTCCGGTGTGTGTGTGTGTGTGTAGGTGGCCGGCGGCCAAGAGAGAGAGAGTGGTTATGGGATTTCTTGGTGAAAAAGTAATTGTGAAATCAGATGATTATTCAACTGCCTTAACCCTTTATTTATAAAGGTAAATATGGCAGTGTTAAAAGGAATCCCAAACCAAATATAACTCTTGATAATTATCTTTAATTAATTAAACTATTAATTATAAATAATTATATCTAACTAATAAATAATAAATAAACAATTTATTATTTATTCCTTCTCTCTTTTAATAATTAAACTTAATTAATTATTTCCCACACTATAAATCCAAATGGTCTCGAGTTGGGTGTGTAGCAGTGTGACACACTAGTGTCTTATAACATTAGACATGGTAATCCTAATTACTGTCTTGCACATAATCCCTTCATGAAATCATTTATAGGAAAGTGACCACATACTTCAGCCTCCATCTCTAGTATGTAACATCACATGGACATTGATAGATTCATACAAAAACACACGCAACTCAGGTAGTATACACTGCTGCCCAACATGATTTTTTGGTGCAACAAATGGAAGATATGAATAAGATGATTAAGAAACTATTTCAACATATTCAAGACCTTCCACTTGGATTATGTGTGGTGCAACTTTTATCATCTATGTTTCACCTCCACCTGTTATGTTTGATCGTGCATCTCTTAGTCAAAGATTTGCAGCGGTTGCCCAGGAAGATGATGGTACAAAAAATCTTGACTAGTACATTTTATCTACCTTCATTTTTATCTACCTTCATTTTCTATGTCTAGAAAAGACATTTTCATTTGGTTAGGTTTATGTTTTCTAGTATATAATGATTCTTTCTTATTATTTAG
The DNA here is from genome assembly GCA_030169165.1 of Centaurea solstitialis. NCBI lineage: Eukaryota > Viridiplantae > Streptophyta > Magnoliopsida > Asterales > Asteraceae > Centaurea > Centaurea solstitialis. Next base: position 53,773,619 of record CM058044.1, on the reverse strand, counting down.
TCAATATATGTTTTTAAGTTGTTTTCATATTTTTTGTTTATTTGTTATTTTCTTCCGCTGACAAAAAATTATCCAAACATGTCGAGAAATGTTTCCTTAGGTCATTAACAACTTCTTCTATCGAGTTTCAGCGTCGGTAAAAAGGTTGACCAAAATAGTCAAACTTAACTTTTGCAGACGATTTGTGCGTCGGTAAAACTCATGCATAGAAACTTAAAAAAAACTTTTGATGACGGAATTTTCGGCCGATAAATACTTGACCAAAAACTCAAAGATATCTTTTCCCGATGGAACAAATTGTTGGTCCCAAGGGGGTGACCTTCAAGTAAGGATAGTGTATGGGATTATAGAAGGGGGGGTTGAATATAATCACACCAAGTTTTCACTTTTAAATTATTTGTTGTATTAACAATATGAATTTACAGATTGTTGCGGAAATAGAAAAGACTAAAGTCTAAACTAAACAATCTAAGTTTCTTTCACTATGCACTAGAGTGAGAAGACTAGAAAAGAGAAGAGAATAGAAGGATAAAGAGAGAAAGGATCTGGATGATAAGTAGGGTGAAGAAGTGGTTGGAAGAACCTTTCTTCAAGTCCTATTTATACCCCATGCATTAAATGCATGCAGACACACTTTTGTGTACGTGTCACATTCTAAGTGGTCCTATGTACTATTTACTATAAACAAATACCCTTTGCATGTTGTGCAAAAGAGGGTTCATGTAAACAGTTGCCTTGAGGTCTGATAAGTACGGAGGGAACAGAAAAGAGACTGTCCTTATGTACTTTTTGTGTCAGTAAAGGCGGATAATCCTTTTGTGCATTAGATTAAGACATTTCACTAATCCTTCAGGATCAGGATACTGATCAGTGAGGAATGCTCTGATACTGAGGTTGATCAGAGGTCACTGTATCCTGATGAGTCTTCAGGATGTCATACGAATTTGAGCAGCCTGCTATCACTGAGTTCCGTCTTCAGATCACGAGCATGCTGGTCCTGTCATCAGCTAATTCTTCGATTTCGCTGATGGTTCTTGAGTATGATCTTGATGTCTTCAGGAGGTTTTCACTTCGATGGTCAGGATCAGTAGACGTCAGAACAGACTCGTTCATCTCCTGATCCTGATCCTGATGATTATAAAAAATAAGTTACAGCATAAGTAACATGGAATAACACTGAACAATCTCAGTGATAATTCCTCAAGCTATAACAGAAGTAAAAACCTATTCACTAAGTAAAGTAACAGGATCATTATCATTTCATCAGGTCTTAGAAGAGCTGGATCAACACAAATTACGCCAACAAAACAATTTAGTCATCGGGAAAAAGATTTGATATGATTACTTGAGAGAAATTTTTGCCAACAACGCTACGCTTTTACCAATAATGATATTTCTTGGGCAAATGTTTTTCTAGTATAGTTGTGCCGACAAAATCCTTGTAGTCGCCAACCTTTTACGAAAGCTTTTGCAAACGGAAAAAGGTTTTTAGCCTTTATCGTAACCTTGGAGACTTCTGTCGGCAACCTCGAGACATTTTCTTCTGTAGATTTATGCTGGTGCATATTGATATGCTGACTATTTAATGCATAAAACCCCTCTGTTTCTTATCTTTTTGGTAGATTTATGGTGGTGCATATAGATATGCATTGAGTATTTAACGCATATATATATATATATATATTTGGTCTATTTCTTATCTTTTAGGTAGATTATTTTTTTTATTTCCTAAATTTGAGTCTTTTAATATCTTATTTTCCCTTTCTAATTTTATAGACCTGTGATAACTTGAAATAAGTATGGAGTAAAAGTTTATCTTATGGGAATGTTGTTTGTGTCGATGCTAAAGCATTGAGTTGCTAGTTTTGGTGATCTTTTTGAAAAGACTTAATGGAACCAATTAGTTAACTACACTTGGAATCCAACTTTTTGGATTAAATTACACAAGTCGATGTCGTAAGAAATTTGTGTGGGGCTTAACCGTCGAGAGAAAGAAATTACAATCGATAATAAGTGCGGGAAAATAAAATAATACAAAGGATTTGATGACGCAGGAAAAACCTCACGACGGAGGAAAAAACCTGCGGTCGACCTAAAAAATAAGTCGACAGTGCACTATGATCACCAATCAGGGGTGATGTCCTTCAAATGTACAGCTCAGGTCGTACGATTACAAGAGAAATAACAAGAGAATTGAACGTAAAATACAAATGATCACAGAGAATAGCCAATAGAGAACTTGTGAGCTTCGAGCAGACTTCGTGTCTTGAAATGATGGTTTCATCCTTCTTATATAGTAGCTTGAAAGTAACCGTCCAACGGTATTGTTGACCATTAATGCTCGGTTTATAACTGTCCAACGGTATTGCTAAGAGTTAATGTCCAGATTGTAACTGCTGCGAGAATCTTGCTTGTAAAGGTCGATCTCTTAGTGTCGTTGGATTCCATCGAACGAGTTATAACTTAAGACATGTCCATTGTAATGATGTACTCCAACGAGCATATCATAGTACTCAATCTCAGACTTTCTCAAAGGTGGACAATTGTTAGAAATGATAATCAGCTTTCCTGCATCAAAGATACAAACTTCGTATGTTTATTTGTTAATAGGCATCGTTCGATTTATCCGTTGTATCTGTTCGATGTTTAATAATCTTTGTTCGAGAGTCTTATCAGTTTTATCTTAGGACCTTATCTTAATACAGGATCATTGTCTTATCATTTGTCTTACGATTATAGTCGGTCGTCGTGCGATTGTAGATTTTTACCCTAACAGCTTTTATCTCCATTCAGAAATATTTTTTTAAATTCCCCATCTGAAATTTCATTTCAAAATCTTGCAGCTAAATATCATATATTTCTCTCTATGAAATACGATACTTGATTGTTATCATTTTTTTAAAAGCTGATATACATTCATCTTGTATACTCGCTTTTCGATTTTATTCATTACATGCCTACCTAAAAGTGTGTAAAAAGATTGGCACGCATATATCATACATGTATTTTAAGTCAACAAAATAAGCTTTGGATGTTAGAAGAGTGTGAGGTTAGGAACAAGCTTCCAATTAATAATGCACATGGAACTCAGAATTTAGAGGTACTTTTGATAGATCAACTCTCTATGATGTAGAACTTTAGAGTACTTTAGAAAGTACACTATGTCGATTTTAATATTTTAAAGTACTTTCAATACATTTAAATTTTACAAAATACAACTTTGAGAAATATATAGTGCATTGTATATTAATGTATAATTTGGGCGAACTTGTAGAGTTAACAATGGTACGTGTCAAAGTTTTGTTCCTCTATCATAATGTAAAAAAAGGTTTTTTTACACGGTTGTTTAAGGCTTTTTACAAGGTTTTGGAACTGTGTAAAAAGCCCACCGTGTAAGAAAGTACTTGACATTTTTACATGGTTTTAGAATTGTGTAAAAATGTTCCTCATATTACACAATTTCTAAACCGTACAAAAAGGTATGAAAAACCGTGTAAAAAACACCCAATTTTATACGTTTATTAAATAGAACCGTGTAAAAATAAGAATATTTTACACTGTTTTTTATCAAAACGTATAGAAATGTCACATCCTTTTACATGGTTGCTAGCCAGAACTACGTAAAAAGGTCAAAGCTATACCGACGAACCTACTTCATCAATGAATCACCCATGGTAAGAAATTATCAAGCAATCATTGATGATTGTTACCAACGATATATGTCGGTAATTTGTTCCTTTAAGAAATACTCCCTCCGTCCCAAAATTATTGTTCAGTTTTGACTTTTCAAAGTCTGTCTTTCTTAACTTTGACCTTAAATATTTTTGTTTGTGTTATATAATACTTGATGCAAAATATACGAATGAGTTGTGTTTTTAATGTATTTTTATTGGTATAATTTTCATCAAGTATTATATAACACAAATAAAAATATTTAAGCTCAAAGTCGACAAAGAAAGACTTTTAAAAGTCAAAACTGGACAATAATTTTGGGACGGAGGTAGTATATCAATTCATTTTAGTTGCGTACCCATACAATACAATGGAATGCGATAAAAAACAATACAAAAGATAAGAAAATAAAAGTAAAAATTAGATTCATATTAATTCAACTTTATTAAACATATGTATTTCCCACATAATTACAAAAGGCAAAAAAATTGATACCAAAATTCTATTCAATACACTTGGGAAAAATAAAATCCAACTACCTTTTGGAAAAAAACTCTAATCGGTTTCATCGGGCTTGAAATCCCGCCACTCTACCCATCCCGTGCTACCCGAAGTCCCATGAATACGTCATTTGCACACTAACACCGCGTATATTATCATTGCACATTTAGTAGGACTTCCTCACAATTTTTGTAAAATGAAAGTATAAAATGTTTCAAAGCCATGAATTTTACTACTAAAAATAATTCATGGAGTTAAAGTATTCACCATTAATGTACATAAATCACCTTGCATAAATTTTAAATCACATAATACATCATAAGCAATACCCTAAAATTCAAACAATGACATGCTCCTAGGTGTGGCACCGATGATTACATCCACCAAAGTCTTGAAATCTTGATCAGAACTCCCATTTGGTTCAACAGCCTTATGAGCAAGCTCTTTCAATGCTTCAATCCTCTCCTTGAACCTTTTTCCGGATCCATCCAGCGATAGAACTTGTTCCAAAGCACATCGAGTTCCATGTTTCGTGAAACTCCCGCCTTCGATTCTCACCCCGATCCCCCAAACTTTTTCCACCATCCAGGAATTGAGAAGATTGTCTGCAAAAAACGGCCTACAGATCATCGGGACACCAGCTCCTATACTCTCCAACACCGAGTTCCATCCACCGTGCATTACATACACCCCTACCGCGAAATGCTCCAATACTCGTACCTGTGGTGCCCATGGCACGACCTTCCCACTTCCACTCGCGCTTGTCCTCTCCAAGAACCCTTCGGGGAGACGTTTCTTGGAATCGTCGTTGATTGACCAAAGAAACGGGGTTTTAGTCTCCTCAAGTGCCTCCGCAATCGCGACTAGCTCATGAACCGGAGGCATGCACACTGTGCCAAAGGAAAAGTAGGCCACTGATCTTGGCTCCTGACTCTCTAACCAAGAAATGCAAGAGAATTCGTCAACTTGGGATGGTGGTTTTTGTTTCGATACGAGATTAAAAGGGCCAATATTAAGGAAATTCTTGAACTTGGAAGAGAGATCTTGGTTGGGTGACATCAGGGTCAAGTTCTTTGAAAGAGTTTAAGGTTACAACAGTGGCTTTGTTTATGGTTCTTGCCATCTTATGTAGCATGGTTGAGAAGGGTGATTCAAGATCTCCAAAAATTATTTCACTTGGTAGGTCACCTAGTCGAAGAAGTACACTTGAGAAACCAGGGATCAAGTCCACAATTTCCTCCTCAGGTCCTACTTCACCTGAAATGGATGCATGCAAAATAAAAAATCATGCTACTAACAAAATTAAATTTATAGAATGACTAAAATAAATAAACTTCCTAAGAGCAAATCTAACCATACGTTTAAAAACTCAAATTTGTCGGTAAAAGAAACCCAACCATACTCTATATTTGCAAAAGTTTTGCAGGTGAAGGAGGGAGAAAACTAAAAACACACCAAATATGGTGTGTCACTATTCACATTGCAAATGGAGTATGGCCCACCAATTTCTCGCTTTTCATCCAATAAAACTAATTTTAAGTATAAATATATTAATTTTAAATAGATTTGGTGTTTCTTTTAGTGTTGTGGTTGGAATTGAACTGAATTTTGGTGTTAAAAGGATCCACCAATTTAGTGTTTTAGTGTTTTTTTTGGTGTTGGAGTTGGTCTAATATATATTGTATAGGACTCAAGTTCATAGAAACAGACAAAAAAACATATAATAAGTCTAGCTTTTGGACGTTGTAATAAGTTTTTCAAAACAATTAATTAAAAAAAAATCGTCCTTCAGAAATATTAGTCTATATATAGAACATATTCTAAAGAAAATCATTGATAAAATTAGCTAATATGACATTTTATTTTGAATATGTTCTAAGAACTTGTTACAACTCTTAAAAATCATCCTACAAACTTATTATAACACTTTCTGATATAACACTTTTTTATTTGATCCTGTAAATTTGGGTTGTATAAAACACTCTATTAGTACGCTTATTTATTTGAAGCCGGATACTATAAACTCAATTTTATAACTTATTACCTTTAAACTCAGAAATCTTTTTCCTAATGAGGTCAGTATGAAAATGTGCAGTGAGCGAACAAGCTCCGGCGGCCCAAAGCGCCACCCAAGGAACGTTCATTTCGTCCGCCACATCACCCGCGAACCATAAAAAAGCATCGACCACCATGCAGCTGATCTTCAGCCCAACGCCCGCCTCAGCCACTTTAATACACCTCCTAAGTTCGTCTTCCGCCACTGCTAGAAACATGTTAGCCTCCTCTTGTACGTTCCCCGGGAGACGTAATCCTCCGGACAGCCATCAGAAACGTGATAGGGTCGGATGTTGTGGAAACGATCATGACCTTGAAACAACGTCTGATTAGACTTGGCTGTATTGAAGAAGGAGAAGACGACCGTGGGGGAGGCCGATGCTAGTCTACGAGTAAGGTTTAGGATGAGGGATGGATGTGAAGTGAATGGAAAGGCATAAACTGCAACATGTCTCTCTGGTGCCATGGCCATATCTTTCCCAAGAGGAAGATGGTTTTTTAGTTTGGCTCTTGATTCATCTTTTATTTGAAGTGGAAAGAGGCAGGTACAATTGATGTATAGTTGATTGCATTAATATGTTGTTGATGTACTGATGTTTTTTGGGGGGTCTAATGGGGTCCTTGGACCTCAGACAAAACTAAAATAGGGGGTTTATTTTCCTATAAAAAAATTAATTCCAAATTATAAAAGAGATATGTAGAAGGCATGACCGTAGAAGGTAGACCCCACTTATCTTCATTGCTCTTTAGAAGTTACGAGGTTTTTGGTCTTGCGTTGCAGGGAGATGGAAGGTTATAAAAATATACGATATAATAAAAAAAAACAGTTGAAATGTAACACAAATCAATTGGAAAACTATGATTCAAGCGACGATTAACCTAGAAAAGAAAATCTCATGAGAAAATATAAAATTGAAATCAGATTAATGTAGCTTTTGGTGTGGTCAATAACTTTGGTTAGCTATAACGATTAAATTTAAGATTAAATCTTCGAAATAAAATAATGATTAAGTATTTGAAATAAATAATGATCAAGTCTTCAGAATTAAAACATGTTCCTTTAACAATCAAGTTTTTAAGCATTATATAATTACATGAATTGTAAATATTTAAAATATTTTTACGTAGTATATATTATATAAAAGATCATAATTAAATTCAAAATTATTCAATATTGGAATCATTTGAAAGGTGTCGAAAAAACGATTATAATGATCTAACTTGTTAAAAATAAAACATACTTTTTTAACACATTTTAATCATGAATATGATTATATGTGTTAATATAATAAAAATGTAAAGTAAAATATTGAAAAACTAAAATGTATAAATTTAATAACTACAAAACAAGGGTATAAAATGTAAATTTTATAAAGGTATAATATAAAAAAGTAGATGATACGCTTAGGATAATATTTTTTGTATTATTTTTATTGTTTCTTTTATTTTTTCCTTAGGAACAGTAAAATGAAGTTGCTAAAGGTTAGGATTTTAAATTAAATTTAAATTTCCTCCCAAGTAAAAAATCTGCAGCTACCTACTAGGCTACAACTTTTTTACAAATTTTTTATTAAGTTTTTTTTAGCATTTGTATTTTTTGTTTATTTGTCATCCCTAGCCACCTCCTCCTAGTATTTTTTTCACTCAAATTATTTCATACCCTTTTATTCTATGTTTATTTTATTAGGCTATCAGCAGCAGCTAACCCTTAACTCTCCCAACCCTCTCACTTTTTAATGTCACATCAGCTGACACATCAGTTTTTTTCCAACCCTCTCTTAACCCTCCCAAAGCCCTCTGCAACCGTCTACAACTTTTACCCAACCCTCCCAACCCTCTCACACAACACACACAAAAAGGAGCGGCTTCCCCAACCCGTGTCTCCCTTAGCCCGTCGGGCTCCCTCTTCACACAGCGGTGCCCGCCGGGCCCGGCGGGCTCAACCCGCCAACCCGCTTGCCCAGCCCGACGTCCGCTACGCATAGCCTTAGACATCACCAAAGTTTTAAAGAGCATTAGTTATGACATGATAATTAAGTAAAGTCTTGAACCGTTTAAGCAACAAGGGCATGATGTTTTTCCAGCCGCGACTTATCGCAATAAATACACACACAAGCTTAATGTGGTGTTTGAGACGAACCTTGAGCTAAAATGTGTCAAGACCATTGCCATAACAAACCTTTTATGACACGGCATTTTATATTATCTAATTAAATTATCCGCTACTGATCTCTTTACATGTATCATCAAAGCTTTGAAAACCATTTGATGAAAGACTTTTGTCATTTATTAGAGCAATGACTTGAAGAATTGAATGCCAAGTGTTTGAAGATTGACATCATGTAACGTACATTTTTTATCCCTACACTATAACGTGTTTATATTTTTCATTTTTCTCACTGGGAGAATATGTGGAATCTCTAGATTAGTCTCTAAAAAACCCTCCTTCTCTCTTCAATGGCTCTTTTGGAGATTAATCTAGAGGTTTCACATATTCTCACACTCACTATTAATGATAATAGTCTACTTATTAAGCAATGTCATATCTTTTTTTTTTGGGAAAGGTAACCTAGGCTAGCTATGACTAATTTCGGCAATTTATAACTGTAAGACATCAGCCCCGAAATAACTCAGTGCCACAATTGTTTAGTACACGTGTATTCGGACCTTCTATAGAAGGGATATTCCACCATATCCAACAAGGCCTCAACAAGTACACCATAACCCACGTGGTTATCAATGTCATATTAATAATAATGTTTTATTTTCATTGTTTTATAAATTTTTTATTAAATTACAAGTTATTATCAAAAGGGGAGGGAAAGAACGAAGTCGAGCAGCCGGGTTCTTTGTGTAAAACAATGGGTCTCGATATTGGATTTTTTTGGTGTTATTGGGCTCTAGACAAGAATGGGATGTTCTTGGTGGCCTTGCTGCATCAGGCCTACGACGACATGAGCCTAAGAAGTTGCGGTCCACCTACTAGCTGGAATAAAGTTATATCGTCCAAAACTAGAATTCACAACTAGAGATTGCTTTTAAACAAACACCCAACGAAGGACAACCTCTTGAAGAAAGGTGTGGATGTGAAGAACGATCGATAAGTGCCCGTTTTGTCAACGCTGCCCGGAAATGAAGGAGCATGTTTTCGTTAAATGTTGTAAAGTCGAAGGCGTAAAACAAATGCTTAATGTGTGGTGGCCAATATTTCCGATAGTTGAAAATGATGGGGTTAACAGATCTACGGGTGGAATTACCCAAACAGCTCACACGAAGAAGTCCAAAATCATTGTGGATGTGGTGAGAAATGCCTTTCCGTGGGTGATCTGGAACTGGAAGAAGCGGAACCAGATCATCTTCAACAATGGCACTTTCATTAAGTCGCTTATTGCTAATGACATCCAAGTTGTTCCCTTTTTTTGGTTTCCAATAGACATTTCGGTGGTAGATCGATTTCTTGGTTGGATTGGAGATGTAATCCGTTCTTTCTGTAATTCTTTGGCCTGCGGTGTCCTAGTGCTTTGCTAGACCCAATTGCTTTCTAACAAAAATCTGTTGTTTTAAAAAAAGACAAATTATAAAAAAAGGGTTCTATAAAACATTTCAATTTTCAAATAATAATAACTTTGTTATGACACTAATAGAGGCGTCAATGCATTGTATTTTTTTTAATATTATTTTTTTTGAAATGTATTACCTCATTAATGACATTCAAGTCCGTGCGACTCATAAATTGGACAATTTTATTACATTCCAATTTCCATCCATGATTAATTCAAACTTTTGGGCATAACATAAAATGCTCCTAGGTGGTGGCACCAATGGTTACATCCATCAAAGTCTTGAAAATCTTAGATCAGAACTCCCATATGGTTCAAACAGCCTTGTGGGCAAGATGTTTCAATATTTCAATCATGTTCTTAAGTCTTTTCGAAGATCCATCCAGCAATAAAATTTGTTCTAGAGCACAATGAGTTCCATGTTTCGTTAAACTCCCGCGTAAACTGATTCGATGTGACGAATGTAGATTAACAAGATCGAAATATTGTATATTACGGTCTAATGATTCATACCAATCTACAAACGTAAATATAACAATTACATCAAATATACGGTCAAATAACAAAGCGGCAAGTAAATCAAGACAACTTGTAACGTGGTTGTTCTATTATCAAGGTGATATTGTACATCATCTACAAAGAGAGGTGGGTCAATTTATTACTAAAAGAAAATCATAACATATTTATAAGATAGTTGGATCAACAAATAAGTTGCTCAATATTTTCTCAAAGTATAATAAAATTCTATAAAAACTTAAAAGAGTCCATATAATCTTGGAGAAATCTAGTGGGGATTCTCCATGTGTCTACAAACATATATAGATACAAGAATGAAAACTTTGCCGCCCCTATATCTTTATATATCCTTAAGCAACTTGGAGTTTGGAGGCCCCAAAAAGAACTTGTGATCAATATTAATTTTGGCCTTCTTCATCGAGAGCTTGTACACCAAGCTTTAAAATTTGTACACATCACTAAAACAAAGTTTTTCAACCAAAGGCTAGGTTTAGGTGGAGAGATGGATGTCAATGGAAAGGCATAAACTACACCATGTCTCTCAGGTATATACGATGGCCATCTCCTTGAAATTTTGATTTTCACGACTTTATGAATTGTGAAATAAAATGTTTAAAGAGTAGTTTAGTGATTTCTTTAAAAAACAAGATATGTACCTTAATAAGTTATAAACTTATGATGTACTATATGTGATGTAGTCTCTTAGATTTTGATTTTGCTTTAACCATATGATCTCATCACTGATGTTGTTAAAAATGAAGGTTAAAGTCGAAGGTAAAATAGTTCAACCATGTTTAATTCCCTTTTTGCACCTTTTTATTGTTTTTTCTTATTTTTGTAAAAAAAAAAAAAACCCATTAAATTATACACATTACTAAGGTTATGTTTGGCTATTAGCTAGCTAATTACAGATAAATTAGTTGGTAGCTGATAACCTAGCTAATGAATATATGATGTTTTGCAAAAATTAGTTTACCAGCATGTAAAATAACTAAAAATGTCATTTTGAATAAATAATCATTACAAATTCGACATCACCTTCTTAAACACTTTTAACAACGTCGTAAGCCCCACGTTCTTCATCATAACATAACACTCATCGAGAGCAATCGGGAACCCATCGATACCAAGGTGAGACCTATCGAAAACCTATTGAGAAATGTCGAAATCCATTCATTGGCTTGGTGTGTGTTTATGTATGTTAACCTTACTACCTCATCTTGTAACCAGAAACCTATCAATTGATTTATTATTTGTTTGTGTGTGTAAAATCATAGCTTAATATTTATCAAGACAAGAACCTATCGAGATCAATCAAGAACACATCAAGATCAATCGAGAACCCTTCGAAACTGATCGATACCAAACGAGATTAGTCGAGAAACCATTAAGATCAATCAAGATTAACTAAGGACCAATCTTATAATTTACTCAAAAATTTAATAAACTCTATCTCCCGATCAATCATTGTAATTTTATGATAAAAAAAATAGACTCCTTTGTGAAAGAAAGAGATCAATGAACACTTTTCCAACTGGCCAAAAAGAAGAGAAGAAAACATATTCTTGTTTCAATAATGGAGAAGGTATCTTTTATTTCTTTATCTTTTTAATTACTTGTAAATTTACGAACTATAGTGTCTATTATTAAAATGTAGCACTTGGTTTAATATATAATTATACAATAATATTTTATTAACAATCGGTATTTATAAGATAGAAACTTGAGAAAACTATGAAGTACAATTTATAATAATTATTAATATCTAAATTAAAAATATAATTCTTTGAAATAAAAAGATGATGATTTTTTGTAACAATTTAAAATAATAAAAGGTATTTAAAGAAAACTTAGGAGGGAAAGTAATAAGTAATATCTATTATATTAACATATATAATTGTGAATGTACCTATTCAGTCGGAATAATACATAAATATTCAGACTGAATATTATGCATTATTTATGATGAATAATACAATATTCATATTGAATAATATAACATTCACTATTATTCAGAAATCGAAAGTAAAATCGAAATATAAATTAAGAAGGAAAATCATGAAAAAGAAAATTTGCATCTTTAGAAATAATCAATATATTATCCACTATATTTAAAAAAATCAACACCGAAAAACGTCAAAGACCATAGTCCAACCTTTTATTGTTCCAAAAGAAAACCATCGATGTGATAATAATCATTGAACATGGTTGCCACCTAATACAATATTATATAATATATTTTACATAATATATATATATATATATCATAGGCTACAAATCTAGCACATTTGTGCCAAAGAAATCCAACACAAGAAAGAAAATTAAACACCAAGTTTCCTATCAATGTGTTTTTCTAAAGCCACTTCCATGATATGGGTTTTTTTCGTTAGCGTCATCTTGTCAACCTCCAATGCCATCACACCTCCAAGAACCCGCTCTCATCACACTATTAAAGCCTTCCTATCTCTCCAAAACCAAGCTCGAGCCGCAATACACATGCCACCACTCGTGTGGGACAAACGTCTAGCACGCTACGCAAACATGTACGCTAGGCAAAGGCGGCAAGATTGTTCGTTGAAGCATTCCAACGGGCCGTATGGAGAGAACATCTTTTGGGGGAGTGGTAGCAGGTGGAGCCCTACTCAAGCTGCCGCCACTTGGGTGTCGGAGGGGCGATGGTACAACCACCAGTTGAATTCATGCAACAGGGGAAGGGAATGCGGACATTATACACAAATTGTATGGAGGAGAAGCAGACGTATCGGATGTGCCAGAGTGACTTGTTTTGGGGGTAGGGGTGTCTTTATGATCTGTAACTATGATCCTCCTGGAAACTATATTGGCGAGAAGCCTTATTGACGATTAATTCATATTTTTAATTTCAAAGAATATATCAGTCTATTAAACGATGTACAAAATATTTTAATATTATTTATTAGACATATATGTAAAAGTTCAATTTTATAATTTTTTAATGTAACTTGTAACTTGTAAGAGATAATAAATAATGTGGACGATAACTTCAAAATTCTTGAATTATTATGCATGCATGTTCCCGTTCTTGCTTTATCGATTTTTAGCGCATTTAACAATGTGAAACCGATAATTCAATTGATCACAATTGTGGAAAAAAAAATATGTTTTTAAAAGTATAAAAATAAAAATCACATGGTAGCATGAGTCATAATGCATGACTATACCGATAATTTAAGTGCGGCTTTAAATAATCTTTTTACTAATTGGAATATAAATGTGAATATAATTGGAATATAAAGTATTATACATAAAACGATTTCGAGCCCATTTATGTCGAAATCCCATTTATGTAAACATGAGTAAATTTGGGGTATGTTTGGCAAACGTAGCTTATAAGTTAGCTGTTAGCTGATAAGCTTGCTAATAGCTGATAAGCTAGCTGTTGATTGATAAGCTTGTTAGTAGCTGATAAGCTAGTTTATGAACAAATTATGTTTGCCAAAAACTAGCTTATGAGTATGTAAAATGACCAAAAATGGTATCTTTAAATTTAATAATTAATATTAATAATGGTATAATTGAAAAAAGCTACAATAAGCTCCTCATAAGCTACTCAAAGTAACGTTTCAAAAAACTAGCTTATAAGCTAGCTTCCTGATACATGTTTGGATGGACTAGCTTATAAGCTAGCTTATGTTTGCCAAACACAACCTTGGTTTATGTTATATGAAATACCATATCATTTGTAAAAAAATCAAATATTCTTTTAAAAATAAAGAGGGATTGAAACAAGTCGAATATCATAAAATTTTCAAAATTTTACTTATGCGTTTATGATTCTTTAAAATGATCCTTTTTAAAAGATCTTAACAAAAGACTTTATTTCAACAAAGCTAAAATAATATATACGTTCTATTATAAAAAAATTGAAGTGTTATTTTTAGAATATAGAACATGGATATTGAATATTCTAATGTAAAAAATTCTAAACAAGTTAATCCAACATATTTAGTCACTGATTAAAGTTTATTTATTTTAAGCCATTGTATATGTAAAGTATTTTTAAAAGAAATATAATAAACAATTGAAACCAACCACACACCAATTTTTAAAATAATTGGTTTCAACCTCACATGGTAGTTCCAGTCTAGTGGGCGGTGTCAATTTAACACTGCCCCACATCCAACCAATACTTGGTCTTTACAGTTCCAAAGTTCAAAAATAGTTTTCTAATTTATTAAAATATAACATAATATTTTTTTTGACATTCCTAATTAAATTATTTAGTTAGTTTGAACTTTGAACCAACCCTATGGTATAATGGAAAGTACCAAAGCATGATGGAAATGAGAGAAGCCATGGCTAAGAACCAAAAAATAAAGGTCTAGTTTATAAAAGACAAAAAAATGTTTAAATGTTTTGACAGACTATATATTTTATAGATATAAATTTATGAAATCAAAAAATTATATGTTATATATAAAAGTGTTGCAATAAATTAATTGAGTATTTTGAATATTTTAATAAGTTTTTTAAAATATTTTATTACCAAGATTAAGGGATCTATTAGCTATTAAAATCATTGTAAAAATGCAAGGGGCTATAAAAATAGGTTCGACAAGTGTTTATCAAATAAAACCCATAATTTTTTCGTAGGGTAAACACTTCAATACAAAAAAGGCTGCCATGTAAAATATGATTATGAGTCACTTGGACGAACTAGTGTTGTATGTCTATTGATTGTATTTCTTGATGTACCCTTCTTCTAGCATCTTGCTAGTTTCTAATAAAATCTCGGGTATTTAGTATTGGGGTGATGACAGTGCCAAAGCTCATTTTCTAATGCCCCTTCTTTGCTGCTAAAAAAATGTAAAATATGATTGAGCGACGCTACATAAAATTTAGTGTGAAATAATCATATTTTTAGAAACAGGTGAAATAATCATATTACTTTGGTTGCTCCGATTTGATGTGTTATTTGTTGATAAAGTTTTCACACAAACACCAAATTTATTAACAAATTTGTTTGTTCTTTTTGTTGAAGCTGGAGTGCATGCATTTTGTATTAATAAAAAAATTGTATGACAACTTCTATGAGCATGAAGAGAGATTCGAGTGTTAATTCGTTCAACGCTTAAAAAGAAAGAGGCGTAAATTATTATCTAAAGTGTCATTTATCAAATGTTAATTTAACATGTCGGATAATATTCTTAATCACTTAAATTGATTGTTGGTAAACGTCTCTTACTTGTTAGAAGTCATCTCTCTTAGTTACAAGCTAAGATTCTTGATCCATGCTATACTTTTTATGTTCATTTTCCTGGACCGCAAAAAAGGACTTTTATTTAAAACTAGCGAGGAACTAGAGTCATACAAATGGCAACAGCTTTAACCAGATTATTACACCAGCTTTCCCAAGAGAAAAGCTTACCAAATTCAATCCTACATCTGATCCAATCAAAAGTCGTAAATTTGACATCTTCTGCCATCTCCTTCTCTTTTTTCATGCTTCCATTATAGACCCTTATTGTTCTTTTGAGCCCAAATAACCTAAAAGAAAGCAATTACGATCACCCTTCTAACGTTTCCGATTACCCCGTTATTCACATTGGCATCAATCTGAGTCCACATCTCCGTACAAACCTTTCCTTACTCGAACGTTTGCAAGTTTTGTAATGTAAGATTATTTGTCCTTGTTATACTCAGTCCTTGAGGTGATTGTATATCCTTACCCGATAAACATTTTATAAATAAACCCTTTAATTAAAGTTATATTTATACAATCAAGCTAATTAATTAATCAAAACAATTAACAAAAAATGCACATCCTTCCTTCTAAAATAAATGTCTATTATGAAAAGGATACACAACTTTAGATATACAAAAGCATTACACTTGTTACCATGTAGAAACAATTTTATCTTCAATGATAGAGAAAAACAAAATTCTATCATCTCATAATCAAATAATAGAATGGCAAAACAAAAACACGCTTGTAGATTATACATTTATTTTAGGAGATACTTCTTCAAAATGTATCAAACTATATCCAAAAAAGTTATTGTGTGTATTAACCTACTAAAAGTGTTTTTTGATGTATCATACTTTATTTTTTGCTATTGTGTGTATCGTGACCTGTTCAACAGGTCATCAACCGGTCACCTTTGGGACAGTGGCCGTAGGTGCTGGGGGCGGCATTGGTGGTTCTAGGCGGCAACAGCGATGGTTTTGGGCGGAAATGTTGGTTCTCGACGGCAGTGGTTTTGGATGGTGGTTACAGGCGGCGGTGGTTTAGGATGGTGGTTCTGGGTGGTGGTGTTCTGGGTGGTGGTTATGGGTGGCGGTGGTTCTAGGTGGTGGTTCTGAGTGGCAACGATGGTGGCTCCGGCCTCCGGGTGGTGGTTCTGGGTGGCGATGGTTCTGGGTGGTGGTTTTGGGCAGCGACGGGCCGACGGTGGTGGTTCTAGGGGATGGCTTTCGATGGCGTAGCGGTGGTTCTCGGTGGCGGCGATGGTTCTCGACGGCAACAGTTCTCAATGGCGATGGGTATCGACGGTGATAGAATCGAGAGATGGTTGCCGGTGGAGAGACGGTTGTCGGGTGATCTTCGGCGACGGTTATGGGTCTCCGGCGACGGTCTCCGGCGATGGGTTTACCGGTTCAACCGGTAGCAAGTCATATGATACACACAATAGCAAAAAAAAAAAAAAAGTTGATACATCAAAAATCATTTTTGATAGGTTGATGCACACAATAACTTTTTAAGTATAGTTTAATACATTTTAGAAAAGTATCCTCTTTATTCGAAAACAAACTATAAAATGTAGGGGGGCGTTTGGTTCATTTCAGGGAATGGGAATGCAGGAGAACGGGAATAGGAATGAGCATTGCATTGATGCTGTTTGGTTAACCCAATATAATCAATGAAAAATTGTTTCATATTAAAAAAATATGTTTTTCCAACTTGAAAATACAAAAAATGTTTCATTTAACATCAATAGATGGAACAATGCATGGAAAAAAGAACCAAGTAGAAATAAAAATTTCATTCCCCCCAATTTGGTCAGAAATGGAAATTAATGGATCTGCAGGATTGATTCCATTATATAATATCAAACCAAACTGCAGCTTTCATTATCATTCTCATTCCTAACCCCTCAATACCCCCAATCAAACGCCCCGTAAGCATTTTTTTTACTTTATACAGGAGGAATGAAGTAGTTTAAAGCTTCAAAAACTTGGTAAAAGTGTTAAATTTATGAGTTGGAAGCCCGTGACACAAGAGACAAGAGTACAACATCTACAACTCCACGTGTCGAAGTTGTAGATTCAGACATGGACGTATGTCACATGTTCCAAGATGATTCACGGGTTCAACCAACAAAACTACCCTCTCACGAGACGGAATAAAATACGTTGTTTCAATATTATTGGTTATTTTTAGAGTGTTTACAAGTAAAAAGCTGGGTTTCGATAATAAGTTGAGGTTAACGTAAAAAGTAGTTATCAACTGTTTTATAAAACATAGGTTTAAAGTAATCAACAATTCAAATTCGTTTCTCACAGTTAACTTAACTTATCACACAATCCAATGATCGTGTGAGGTTACTAGATGCGTGAAAATAGATTTGAACTACTGGTATCTTTTTATCTCATGTTCTCTCATGAAATGTGTATCTCAGTGCATGCATCTCAATATCTCATCCTAATATGTACCCATGTACATATTACGGTTGATAACCACTTCTCACCGAAACTCAACCTAGATATGGGATAATGTGTGAGAGATGTGATTTTTGGTGAGAAGTGTCTTTAAACCATTTATCACTTTTAACCAAATACTCTCCCATGAATTGTTGTTTAAATGAGAATTGATCTGGTACATCTCGATACAACTTATTTTGGTACATCTCATCCTAATCTTCGTCCATACCTCTTATCCAACAATCGATAACCACTTTTTACCTATATGTATAATAATGATAACAATAAGACAGGAATATACCCCACACCAACATGGTTTTGCATGATTGCTAGCCTTCAATCAATGACATTCACATATTGAATTCCACCTTCTTTGCACAGAGATAGATATATAATCCTCCCAACCATGCTACTGCCTACCTGCCCGCTGCCCGAATTTAATCCTACTCCATTGCTAGTTTGCTACTAACAATGACACCTTTACTCCTTTTCTCCATCCTCCTCTTAACCTCACTCCCTCCTTCCCTCTCCACTACACCAACCCCGAATTTCCACAAAATACCCGACAACCAGACCATCTACAAAACCTCAAAGCAACTCTGTATCGGGTGCACATGGGAGTCGTTTCAATTCTTGTTTGCCCAGAATATGGTCCGGGCAGCCAAGTGGGAAATCCCATTAGCTTGGGATTTCCAACTCCAAAGGTATGCCCAGTGGTGGGCAGGCCAGAGGAAAAGTGATTGTGAGTTGATGCATTCGTTTCCTGAGGATGATTTTAAGTTGGGGGAGAACATATACTGGGGTAGTGGATCATCGTGGTCTGCGGTGGACGCCGTGAATACGTGGGCAGATGAAGAAAAGTACTACAACTATGCCTCTAATACATGTGTACGTGGCCAACAGTGTGGGCATTACACGCAAATCGTGTGGAAAACGACGCGGCGAGTTGGGTGCGCCCGAGTGGTTTGCGACACGGGGGATGTCTTTATGACTTGCAACTATGACCCTGTTGGAAATGTTATTGGAGAACGACCATACTAAATTACTAATGAACTATGGCTATACTATATCGGGAATTTAGATGTTAACGTATGTGTCATGTTATATTGTGTAATATTATACCATGTATAAACCCGTATTATCACATAATTATATAGATTTAAGCTTGTATAATCAATATATATCTTAAAAGTAAAACCCACAAGATCCTAGGTGGCATTCTCTAAGGCCAAGAAAAATATTTATCTTTTTTCTCAAATTTTTGATTTTTTTAATGTTGAATTTTGTAAAGACTTTTTCGCCCTTCCATAAAACATGTGTAATTCATTACAAACTTGGGACTTTTTTGTAAATTTACATATCCAAGTTACAATAATAAACAAGTTGAAATCCTATAAATTCCCTTGCGGAGGCTTGAGAAGATGGAAGTTGAAAAAGACATAAAAAATCTTAAACATGTATGTAGAAATTATGTTCTCCAAACAATATGATTTGTTATTACCTATTTGTTGTTTTCCATATTGTTGGATTTGTTATTATTTTATGTAATGTAACTTCTTGGTAGGCATTCTCTTTGTTATTTTGTTGCAATTGATTTACTATCTCTAACTTTTCATCTCTCATTTTCTTTGTTTCTCCATTTCTTTTTTCTATTTAGTATTGCATAATTGGTATAAGAAAACAATTGATTATGTTTTTGATCAATCGGGACTACTTCATAGCGGAATATTAGTGCGGTATTGTTTTGTTGTAATTGATTACCATCTATAACTTTTCATCTATTCATTTCTTTGTATCTTAATTTCTTTCTCTTTATTAGGTTTTGCATAAAGGGTATCAAGAAACAATCGATTATGCTTTTGATCAATCGAGACTACTTCATAGCGGAAGATTAGTACGGTATTGTTTTATTGTAATTGATTACCATCTATAACTTTTCATCTCTTCATTTCTTTGTATCTCAATTTCTTTCTCTCTAATAGGTTTTGCATAAAGGGTATAAAGAAACAATTGATTATGTTTTTGTTCAATCGGGACTACTTCATAGCAGAAGATTAACATGGTATTGTTTTATTGCATTTGATTTACTATCTAAATTTTCATCTCCCCTTTTGTTTGTTTCTCAATTTAGTTTATCTAGATTATGTTCTTGACCAACCGGGACTACTTTATAGCGGAAGATTGCTACGATGAAGTATTCCCGAGAATGGTATATATATATATATATATATATATATTATGCACATTTCTTTCAGTTATTATAATTTTGATCTCTCCATCTCTTTACTTTGTTTCTTCCTTTCCATTTAGTTTTGACACCATTGCTATAAAAAAAAACAATAGGTTATGTTTTTTTAAAACATTCACACGCACCAAATTTCAAACGCAACTACTTCATAAGGAAAGATTAGCAAGGTGATTTTCTTTCGAGAATCGTAATTTTATATTTTTATGCCCTTTTCTTTTAGTTGTATCTATATTGAAGGAAAACCTTGGGACTGAGAACATGGCATTGTTAGGGAGTAGCAATGGTGTTCTTCATTTAATGTTAAATATGATAAAGACTTCTATTTGTCAATATGCAAGTATATATTCAACAAAATTATGAAGCTTTTTGTATTTTTACATGTATATTGCAATTTATGTTATTTAACTATTCATTTTCTTCTTTTTTATGCTAATTAACTTTGCATTTACTCTTCTTAATGTTAATTAACTATTAATTTTTTTTATGTTAACTAACTATCCATTTTCGTTTATTTTAATTTGCTACCCAATGGGTTGGTTTGTTGTCAAACTACTCATACTTTCTCTCACTATATTTCTAAGATATATGATCTTATGTCTAATTTATATGTTTATTTGAGTTTTGTATTTTATAGATTGTCATTAGAAAAGGAATAAAACAAAGAAGATATTGTATAAATAAGATTACAAGAACATGAAAGTTTCATGGACAATGACTCCATATATTATAATGAAAGTCATTCAATCTACTATCTCCATTCTCAATTTAAATTGATTTTTTTTCAAGTTTCATGATATATTTACACCCCAATTTTCATTTCTAACTTTTTTCACAAGAGTTACCACAATGCTAATAGAACATTTGAATATTGCTTATTATGATATGACGTTGTTACCAGCAAAAAGGTAAGTGAAAATTACATTTTTAGTCTCAATCGATCTAAAGTATGCTTTTATGTTTATTGCTAGATATGTTATTTGTTGCCATGTTTACTTTATATGTTTTTTTGTAAAAAGTGTCACAACAGAAGAAAAAACCATATATTATGTAAATAAGTTGTGGAGATTGTTGAACATGTCGATCAAATAGAATGAAGTTTCATGGACAATGTATGTATATATTATTATATGAAGTCATTTAATCTAATATTACTCCAATCTCAATTTTAAACTGGAATTTTCTTTTTTCTAAAAAATACTTAATTTTAACAATCAACAATTACTTCTTTTACAAAAAATTTAAAAGTGTATGAAACAAACTTTGCCGAAGGAAATTAGATAGTTTAAAATTATAAATAGAAAACTAATTTGTATTTACGAGAAACTTTTCTAACTAATCAAATTTATATTGTGGTGAATACCCGACTTGGCAAATATCAACTCCAACCCAGCCTACAACTCGAAAACCCAAAACTTTGTGCGTATATACAATTATGAATCTGTTCAATCACACTAATATTTTCTCATCTAAAAATCTTAAACTCATACCCTTTTGTTGGAGATGAGAAGTTCAATGCTAAATATGATAATTATTTTGAAAAAAAAAAGTCATTTGGCCTATACTTATTCCTGTCGGTTGGAGTGAATTAGTTCGGAAAAAAAATACATAAATCAAATATTAATATTATAGTGCAAAAATGTAAGAAAAATCAATGTTGAAGATCTGTTTCTTTCAATATATATATATATATATATATATAATTTATTTGAGAAATTACGTTTCATTTTAAGTAAATAAGTTCAATAGTCTTCAAAAAAAACTATCGTCACTGCGCAACGCGCGGGCTCGACACTAGTGTATATCAATAGAGTTACATATTACTTTGTGGTGCTTCAATTCGTACATTTTTGTTTTCAATTTTCGGTCTTTTGTGCGTGGTTTTTGTAACTCGGGTAAACCATGTAATGGTATGTGTAGGGCTGGCAATGGGTAGGGTAAGGGTTATTTCGTTATCCAATCCATTTAAAATAACAGGTAACGAAACGGGTAATTATCCATCTCCAAAACCTCTTATCCATACCCTACCCTACCCATTAAAAATAGCGGTTAACGAAACGGGTAATGGATAAATGGTAAAAGAAAAGAAATTATTTTGATCGATAAATAATATCCTTAAATCTCAAACATATAAGTAAAATATAAGTTCATAAATAATTTTTATATATGTAATTTGTTCTAGTAAACATTTAATATTACCACAAACATATTCATATTAAAATATTTTAAAAGTAGTATAGAAATTATAAGACAACATTTTTCGTGTATTTAATTATTTTACCTTTAAAATGTTTTACTTGATAAAAATCAAATAAAGTTCAAATTAACATACGACAACGTTATAAAAAACATTAATAATATAATTATTTGAATGTTTAACTTTATATAATTATACATGTATATATATTATAACGGGTAACGGGTAATGGATAACGAAAAAAATCATTTATCCATATCCTACCCACTAAAATTTCGGGTAAACGGGTAATGGGTAAGTGATAAATAGATAAAATTTTCTTTATCCATACCCTTATCCAACGGGTCGAAACAAAACGGGTAACGGATGTACCCTTATCCATTGCCAGCCTTAGGTATGTGGGTAATTCTCGCGAAAAATAAATACATTCTTAATTTGTTAATAAACAAATCAATGTTTTTTTTTAAAAGAACGAAAGGAAAATTATCTTTTGCAGAAGTTAACAATTTTAAATGAAAATATTAAGGTGTCCTTTATTTTAGTATGTTTGAAGTCTAAAGTTTGAAGTCTAAAGTTTGAATTCAGGTCTAAAAAATAAAAGATGGACTGAGCATCTTTTAAAATTTCAGAGGATGGTAAGAAGTTTTCAAATCTTTTCTTAAAAATTAAATCTGCAAATCTTTTAATTTTTAGAATTAAGAGGTTTTTTAAGGGTTATTTTTTTAGTTTTTTATCATTTAAATACCAGGAAGAAGTCCTAAAAATACAAACCGAATGTTTGACTTTGAACGATGAATGGGTTGTTTACTAAACACTTATTCAGGTAAGCGTTTATCAGTTTCACTTGTCTTACGCTCTTTACCTATTGAGCATGGAAACTACCAAGAATCATACCAAGTAAAAGGTATAACAAGTATCTAGATAAAAGACTCTAACCCATCAAAAGGATCTATATTTTAAAGTGCTTATTGGCTTTTCAAAAAGCCAATAAGTCAAAAATAATGTTTGCCAACACCAAAAGCACTTTTGAAAAATGCTTTTTGATACAACATGAAAAACAGTTTTGGAAAACCCAGGAAAGTGTGGCTTTTTTATTTAATTTTGGCTTTTGGATGACAAATGACACAAAATACCCTTGTTTTTTGATACACCGTCTGTGCTTTTCTCACTATGTCTATCTTCTCCTGCGACCTGTTGGCTCTTTCGGCACCGCCAACCATGCCATCTGCTTCCTACGGCGACCTCCTCCTCCGTCGTTGTCGAGTACGCCATCTGCTTCATCGAACTACTCCTCCGTCGTCGTCGACCATGCCATCTGCTTCCTCTGGCGACCTGCCCCCTCCTCCTATGGCCATCTGCTTCCTTCCATGGCAACCTGCTTCGTCTACTTCATTCCATGGCAATCTGCTTCATTGCCTCCAAACATGGTAGACCGGCGAGGTGTGGGGAGGAGACAAGAAGAGACGACAGTGGTGGTGGTGGGCGGCGCACGACGGAGGAGACACTACAGTGGTGGTGACGGTGGTGATGGAAGGAGAGGAGACCTAAATGGATGTGTTGACAATTGAAAGAGTTCGATGGTGAATGAGGGGGCTGCCATGGCCGTGTTAAATGAAAAACCCTAAATGGGAGTTTTGGTCATTTTACATCTAAAAGCTAATCCAAACACTTATTAAAATTCAACTTATTGACTTTTATCACTATAAAAGCT
The DNA here is from genome assembly GCA_030169165.1 of Centaurea solstitialis. NCBI lineage: Eukaryota > Viridiplantae > Streptophyta > Magnoliopsida > Asterales > Asteraceae > Centaurea > Centaurea solstitialis. The sequence goes on along the minus strand of CM058044.1, from coordinate 53,749,482 downwards.
AATCCAAATATCTTTTTAAAAATACATTTTCCAACTACTATAAGTCAATAAACATTTTTGACCAAAAACACTTTTGAAGCTCAAAAAGTAATCCCAAACACCCTCTAGAAGGTTTAGGTGGTTTATTTATTTAAGAAATGCCTATAGAATTAATCGCTTCAAATATGAAAGTTTCTTAAGTATTTTCTGACTTTTATCATGATTTTACCACATTAATCATTTTTATTTCTATTACTTTAGGAAGTTAAATGATTTATATGTCAAAACATAAATCGTTCAAAGTTTTAGGCTATATTTGGCAAAATTAAACTAGCTTATAGGTTAGTTTATTTTTTGGGTCATGTTTGTGTGGACATAATTTAGCTTATTGAAACCCTATTGGGTGGCATTTGGTTCGCAATTTGTTTTTGGATAGAATAAATTTGTCAAATGAATTTGACCTTGAATGAATTATAATAGAATATTGTTGTCAGGTTTGACCATCTATTTGGTTAACAGAATTGAAATAAAATTTATTATAGACTTGGAATCTGTTTATTTGGTTCACAAAATGTAGCTTTTGAATTGAAATAAAATTTTGATAAATAATCAGAATACCCTTCTAATAATTTTATTTTTTTAAACACATAATACTAATAAAATACACTTTAATTTTTTAACTAAAAATAATAAAATAAAATAGTTATTAAATACTTTTAACAAAACAATTATTAAATATTTAATAAAATAATTAGGGTAAGAGCAATTTGCGAAGTGATCAATTTTGTTTTGAAAGATTCTAATTATAGTATATATATTATATATTTTTTAATAAATACTATAATACTTGATTTTATATTCTTTTAATCAATTTAGTATAATTTTAATTTATTTACTATCTTGTTTGTATTAATTAATATATTATATTAATAAAAATTTTCAAGGTAACATCCTTGTTAGAGATTTGTCTTAATTAATATATTATAAAATATTTATACTTGATTATTTATACAAAATGTGTTTTTTTAATTATTTTACATAATTATAAGCTAGTTTTTACTAAATATAATTTATTCATTAGCTAGCTTATTAATTTTCCAAATATAGGGGTAATTGATTTGTATACCCATAACGCACATCCACTTTGCACAATATACCCATACCATAACGGCGATATAACGGCAACATAACGGCGACATAACGGCGAATAACGGGATAACGCACCAAAACGCCGTTATAACGGCGTTTTGGTGCGTTATATCGCCGTTATAACGGCGTTTTAGTGCGTTATAACGGCGTTTTGGTATAACGGCCCTTATAACGCACATTTGGGGGTATGGGTTGCAAAGTGGGGGTGGGGCTATGGGTATAACGGTAAAGCTCCCCAAATATAGGCATAATCACTAAAACCCATAATCCTTTACCTTTTTGAAAGATTCTCCTTGTATATTTACCAAATGTATAAAACTGTTAATTTGTTAAAGAAACTAAAAGACTTTTGGTATATTTTTACATAAAAGTAGTTCATCTGTTATGATTAAAAATAGTAATATTGGTTGAAATTCATAATGAATGGATGAACAACACTATTTGACATGACCACAATAATCAAGTACACAAAAATTTGACCTTATCATCTAAAGAAAATAAGGAGGAAATGCAATTTGCATGGAATATCTTCCATTCATAAGAACCACATGATCTTTAGCAAATATTGATACCTCGTGTTCTCCATGTTTGGGGTTTATAATCGACAAACCCTATTTTGTTATCTTATACTTTTACGCAACTATAAAAAACCCAAGAACAAATTTGTCTATGATGTTTCCAAGTAATTATGTCAAAGATGTCGAAACGAGTCGTTGGAGTTCAAGTAGGATAATCAAGTTGGTTGCTTTGGTGAAACGTAACCTGAATCTCAAGAAACATGCTTTTCGATGGAAGCAAGATAGAAAGGATAATCACTTATCTATAAGAATGTAAGTTACTTTACTATGATTATACCAAACAATCCTCAATAGATTTCTATTTTTGCACGAGTTTATGGTGTGTTTGGTTGTGGAAAATTTCCCAGTTTTCTAAGAAAAATTTTCAAAGAAAATGAAAATTTAGAAAACGCGTTTGATTGATTCAGTTTTCAGAGGTTTTCTAGAGAAAAAGAAAATTTTCTGATTTCTAACTTCTATATAAATTAGAAAACTGCATTTTGTAGATTTTCAAAAGAATTTAAACACATTTTTTAATTTTCTAAAATGGAAAAATGAAAACTCCACCAATTCAACTAAAGGCATTTTTCAAAATCTTCATAAAAAATAGAAAATAAAAACTGAACTATATTTTCTAAAGAAATAAAAACAACTTTTCACGGTTAAACATGTCATGAACTCTTAAAAGAAATAACCACTTACAAACCCATACCTCACCGGTCACCAACTAGCCAAACTATCACCATTTATCACGGTACCAACACAATTGTGTTGAAAACATGACTCATTCCATAATTAATGGGGTATTGATGGAGGAAAGAGGAGAGAGAAAAGTTCTCTTAAATATGATATTCCACAAAATAATATAATCTAATGTCCACAATTTATGACTATCCTATAATAAATGGTACAAAATTTAGTAAACGACTATTTTTGTGATTTTCATTTTAAAAATAATAATATATATATATATATATATATATATATTCATTCTTTCAAACAAACACACATTTGAACCAGACCAGAGGTTTTACAAAGAGTGTACCAATCAAACACATGAGGTTGGAGTCAATGAGTTAACCTCTATTAATTTTTATTATGAAAAGAAAATACAAAGTTAGAAAATAGAAAGAAAAAATAAAGGGCATTGCCATTTGAGTCCTCTACCACGATTTCAAAACCCTCCGAGTCATCTGAGTGGTTGAGTCTTCTACTACATCTGTATTACATTTAGCTTTACTATAAATCTACTATGAGTCTTCTCAGTTAGTATTCGAATCCTTCAAGCCAAATACCCAATACAATTATAAAATGAAAAAAAAAGTGTGAGAAAGAAGCAGGAGCGGGTTACTCGGTGTGGCCACACCACTGGCCTCAGGCCATCGCTAGCCCACAAGAGGGCGTACCGGAGCCCGTCCAGCCTGGGTCACCGATACTCATAGCCTAAGGGGGCGTTTGGTTCGCTGGAATGGAATGGAATCTAAAGGAATTGGAATGGTCAATTCCATTGACCAAATTCCATCAGCCTGTTTGGTTTCCAATGGAATGGAATTCATGTTAAAAGATTCCATTCCTTAAGGATTTCACCATTCCCTTTCAAATTTGATGGAATTCAATCCAATGGAATGGAATTCATGTTAAAAGACCAAAATGTCCTCAATAACCAACGCCATCTCCACCACCGCCCACCGCCACCTCCACCGCCACCACCGGCCGTCGGCCACCGCCTCCTCCCCACCGCCTCCGGCCACCACCACCACCATTGACCACCACTGGCGTTCAACATAAAAGGGTATTTTTGTCATTTTTCAGCATTCCATTTCAATTCCTTAGCAAACCAAACAGACATATTCCAATTCCTTTAACAGATTACATTCCATTCCTATCAACCAAACACTTGGTTAAACCTGAAAACATTTCATTCCAATTCCTTCCAGATTCCATTCCTTCAAAAATCATTTTGCGAACCAAACGCCCCCTAAGGTTCAAAATCATGTTAATTCGTTCCATGGAAATGTAAAAAGTATAATCTGATGTTGATATATGTGAGAAAAAAAACACTTAGAGCTAGGGGTGTGCAAAACCCGAATAATCCAAAACCCGAACCCGAATCCGAACCGAAAATACGACATTTAAGCAAAACCCGAACACCCCGAAATCCGAAAAACCGAAACCCGACTTTTGTGTGGATATTTGGGTTCGGGTTGGGTTTGATAATTGGTCACCCGAACCGCCCGAAAACCCGAAATAATATACATATATTCTTTAAATATTATATAAATATATTTATTTATCTAATTGTCTTTTGAAAATCGTCAAATCTAGTCGGTCGAAACGTTTTATTTTTTTTAACTTACTTTTGATTTCATCAAGCAATTGAATTTATCATTAGAAGAGGTTAAATTTATTATATTTTTTGCATCATAATAATATCTGAATCCGACCGAAATAAACCCGAAACCCGACCTAGCCGAACCCGAAAAAACCGAAATCCGAAAACCTAAAGTTTGGGTTTTGATTTTCGTATCCGAAAGTCGATCGGGTTTTTGGTTTTCCCACCCGAACCCGCCCGACCCCCACGATGCACACCCCTACTTAGAGCATCCACAATGAAGGTTCTTCATGGGTTTTACAAGAACCTCCACTGTGGGACAGATGTTTTTGTTCAATCACAAGTTCTTATTGGAACTCCGGTGCTTGAACAAAAACTCAAGTTCTTATAATAGTTTCTTTTTTTGTTATATAATAGTTTATATAAATAAAAATTATATTATATAAATAAGAAAAGGAAAACGAGGTTCTTGTAAGAATCTCCATTGTAGAGTTTTAAATGATTTTTAGTTCTTGCAATGATGTGACAACAAAAAATATAATAAGTGAGGTTCTTAAAATTCTACCGCTATGAATGCTATTATAAAAACGTTAATTTAATACTGGGCAGGAGTGCAATTAACCTTTCTAAAATAAATAAGCAACAAAAGGTATTTGTGGCATAAGTTGACCATGGTTTAGTTTGTAAGAACCTCCACCACATAGCGGTGAAGCTGTCTTTTTGTTGTTAGTTAGTTGTATTATCGCTGCAACAACCTGGCCGGAAGCCATTAACGGCTGGTCCGAATAAATCTTTACTTTACTTTACTCACAATCAATCAATCAACTACCCCCATGATCTTCATTTCATACGCATGTTTACAAAACCCCAAACTTTCCCCATTAATTTCACTTGCTTCAATCTAGGGTTTCATTCAGCCTTGCCTAGGGTTTTGTCTCTACCCCCTAGTACTACTACTACTACTAATTCAGACATGGACTTAATTCCCAAAATTGGGAAATTGTTCTTTGTTAGCCAGCAAAATAAGACCAATCAGCCCGTGGAAATGATCGAATCCGATAATAATAACGGCGTTTGCTGCAAAGATGGTTTCGATGCTGTTTCAGCTGCCGGTACCACCAAAGCACAACCTGATCACCTTGTGATCATGGTCAATGGCATCATTGGCAGGTGATATTTCATGAATTCTTTCAATTAAGGAAACTATTTTATTAAATGTTACTGGTGGTCTACAAACAATCTGCCAATTTCATCTAGATAGTAAGAATGCCAATTTTGATTCTTTCAATATTTATGTTTGTATTTAATTGAAATCAAGATAAAGATTGCTTGCTTTGGGGAAAAAAAGATTGATTGCATATATAAGACTATAAGATCTCAATTTAGCTGTGCCTTGTGTCCAGTGCTGCAGATTGGGGATATGCAGCTAAACAATTTGTCAAGAGGCTTCCTGATAAAGTTATTGTTCACTGTGAGTCTCTCTTTCATGAGTCTCCGTCTGTTACGTTATTTGTTTCGTAATTTCTACCTGGCATTAATAACAATGTACTTCGTTGTATCAGATAACAAAATGAAGTATATACAGATGCATTGGTTTTTGTTTATGTGTAAATGGATGTTGTTTGGTTTGGGGAATAGTTAAATGAAGTTTTGTAAATTTTGTTTTTCGTCCCCTGCTCTCTTTGTGTTTGCATGCAAGAATTTTAGATGGATTTAGATCTTACTCTCTAAATGAAGATGGATTGTAGCCAAATGGATCGATGCACAAAGTACTTTCTATATTAGCTCATAATTTTAATTGGGTTGGGAATTTGGGATATTGTTATTTCTTGTGTGTACATACCTTTATTCTTATCCTTTTTTGGCATTTCATTAAATTCATTTGATCACCTTGGTACTTACCGACCATGGTGTGTGTAAAATTGATGCGAGAAGGGTATTCATTCATTTAACATCTCCTCGTGCTCCATCAATCCTCATTCCCTTCAAGGTGTCAATACTCACTAATAGTATTGGGGGCTGTTTAGGAGTTCAATCTTTTTGAATGTTAACGACTCAAATGGTACTGGATTTAGAAAGGTCATGGTTATCTTCCTGTCTCCATTTGTTTCCCCAATATATTATTGCACTTTTCAAAATGGAGGTGGGGCCATGCCGCTTATCATGTGGAACAATCTTTAAGTTCAATATGATTGTTTGGCCCTGTATCTAGCAGCTAAACTTTCAAAAACAATTGGTGTTAATGAATCAAAGTTTGGTTAGATTCTATTGGGCGATGGTTTTAATATCTTGCTATTTATATTTAGACATCTTTTTATATTCTTTATTAATACATATGTTAAGCAGGCAGTGAGTGCAATTCAGCGACCTTGACTTTTGATGGGGTAGACCGCATGGGTGAAAGGTTGGCAGAAGAGGTATTCCACTTGCTTCTTTTCTTGTTTTCAAAATGCATGGTTCAATAATACCAGGTTATTTGATAATTACATTTTAAATAATAATTTGTATCACAATATTTTGTCTATGCTGCAGGTCATGGCAGTTACAAAACGTTGGCCTGAGGTGTCCAAGATCTCCTTTGTAGCACATTCATTGGGTGGCCTAGTTGCACGATATGCTATCGGGAGACTCTATGAAAATTTTCCTGTAATCGGATTCTCAGGTTCCAATGGGAAGGATGCAAGCAATTCCGAACAATGCCATGAACAGCTTTATGAAGCTAGAATTGCTGGTCTGCAACCAATTAATTTCATAACGGTTGCAACTCCACATCTTGGTTCTAGGGGACATAGGCAGGTACGTTTTAAGATACGAAGTTAGATTGGTGGTGAATCATAATTTGTTAAAATTCTTTTATTGGCAACTATGGCAAAGGAGCTGAAAATCATTGAGAACTGCATATTTAGAAGAACAACTTGATCATATTTGTTAGAAGTAATTAGTTGTATTAGCCTCTTACTAACAACTTATTCTTCATTTTGGTCTCGATCATTATTTTCGCCTGTGTTGTATGTGCATATACATATCCTAATAATAGATTCATACCTTTAAATTTGTTTTTCCATAAATATAATTCTCTAGTGAGATGGCTTCTTAGAGAAAATTGTACATGGGATCTGGCTGACCTCCTTGTGCGGTTAGAAGTGGGTATCAGGGTCAATATATATCCTCTTGGCTTGCCTAAAACCTTTCCTTGTTGCCAAATGCTATTGATTATAAGGAGACCTTTAGTATTTGGTTGAATTTTGCCTGCCATGTTTGTCACTCATTGGCCTCTTCACATCTTGAGTAGGATGTATTTTCAATTAGGGTTGTTAGGAGGAGGTTCATATTATTGACCTTATTGTATTACCAATTAGGGTCGGGATCTTGAGCATTAATTATATGAGGTCCATGTATGGTCTCAAACAGGCTCACGTCAGATCTTGTTTGTTTAGGTGTGATGCATGGTAATAATGGTTTACCATGCATATAATGGCCTTGAACTATATTAGAGAGAGAGAGAGAGAAGGGAGGGTAGGGTTTTAGAGAGAGAGAGGGTAGTTGACCATTGTTTTTTACGATATAGAAATATAACGTTACCGGTTGACGGGAAAAAACGGAGAGAGGGGAGGATAAGTTAACGGAGAAGTTGGTCCTCAAGGGAAAGGGATTAGGAGTGACATGTGGAATTCCATTGGGGGATTAGTTAAGATGAAAGTTGGCACATCAGATGTGATTGGCACTTTGTCGGCTCCAACTCGGCTCCCTTGTTTCGGCTGTTTTTGTTTTTTCCTCATCGTTTTGCGATTGATTAAAAAACAAAGTTATTATAAGATGGGTTTGAGAAGGGAAGAAGCAATGAGAAAGAGAAGATGGTCATTCTACAGGTTAGCTTTGGAATGATGAGCCCCTACGAAAGATGGGTCCGTGATTGCCACTTTGCGGGCACATCAAACATGATTGCCACTTTCCAGACTCCAGCTCAACTCCCTTGTTTCGGCCATTTTTGTTTTTTTTTTCTCATCGTTTTGCAATTAGAAAAAAAAAAACAACGGAAACAAGGGAACCAAGCTGAAGTTGGCAAAGTGGCATTCATGTCCGATGTGTCGGAGAAGTGGTTATCACGGACTCATTTTTCATAGAGACTCCCTATTTCTAGGCTAACCTGTGAAATGACCTCCTCCTTCTCATTGCTTCTCTCCTTCTCGGACCCATCTTATAATAACTTTGTTTTTTAAATAAATACAAAAACTTCCCAAGTCTTATGCTATCAGTACTAATACCTTATTGTTAAATTCTTTAGATTTATTGAAGTAAAAAATATCATATATCCTGGTAATAAACACGACCGTCTATTAGCATGTTAAATATTGGTTTTTGAACAATTTTACTTACGTTTGGGGACCAAATTTATATAGCTTAATCTATGAACCCAGCCCAATGAAAACCATATTTAATTTATTTCAAAATCTAAAGTGGGTATTTAATTCAAGAATTTTTTGATATAAAAACAAAACTGGCTCTTTGATATTCTTGTCACTTTATCATTTTAAACATTATTATCATGCATCCATGATGGCAGTCAGTCACATACAAGGACCTTCCGAAAATGGGTCTTTACTTTTGTAGTTTGGAAATGATAACAATGCTCTTTGCATGTTGTTTGACTACCTTTGACGGGTTTGACAAGGTTTAGTATTGAGCCCTCAAGTTGGGATTTGTAGAATCCATTAGTTGAAAGGATGAATTCATGGCTTACTTTTCCATACACAAAAGACAAAGGAAGAGGAGTTCTTGATGAGCATTAAGTAGGGGTCAAAGGAGTCCCTGCGCTCGTATCTGACGATATTCAAGGAGACTACTAATTAGGTGGCTCATCTTTATCATCTCTTGGAAGCCAAAGGCTTCTTTTCCATAGATCCGTATGAGGATCGGTTGAAGAAAGAAAAGGCACACATGGTCGATTATGAATTATCAAATATCTAGAAACAAAGCAAATGCAAATGCAAACTTTAAGATGTGGAATTGGAATATTTTGAAGGCATTTTAGATATTTGCTGATAACTAAATAGTGAATACATCTATAACATTACGTATTTGGTCAACCATACAATGTTTTAATCCAGAAAAGTGTCTTATCTGCGTAATAACCCTCTACAATGACCAACATGACAAACACTCTACCAAGTGAGTATGTGCCAAAAATAGCTTTACATACGACAATCAACATCAAGTGCACCTACCATGAAAAGAAATGGGAAGCAAACAGGTAGTGATATGCAAATTTCACTGTACAAAATACAGAATTATGAAAGTATTGTTGATAGGATATTAGGATTTACTATAATCCGCAATCGCAAAGGACTAGTCAAATGTGGTTGTGGGCTCCCCTTTAAAGCTTTCAATAGTTTGGACTGCTAATCAGTGTTCTTTTTTCTTGATGAGTGCAGATTTATAATGTCTTAGACTACTTCTCTTTTATTTATATCTCGCATGGTTGTCTATGCTCCACAGCTACCATTACTTTGTGGTCTTCCATTTCTTGAAAGAAGTGCATCTCAAACTGCACACTGGATAGCTGGGAGATCTGGAAAGCATCTCTTCCTCACCGACAATGATGATGGCGAAACTCCCCTCCTCCTTAGGATGGTTAATGACTCTAAGGACATCAAGTTCATGTTAGTATTTCTTCATTCTTACATTTACCTCAAAAATCTTGTGAGAGAGACATCTCTTTCTCTCTTTCCTCCTTTTTTTTTCTTGTGTTTTCTCAACCTCTTCATTTTTCTAATAATTTGCATGTTTGCTTATTGTGCAGCTCTGCTTTAGGATCTTTCAAGCGTCGTGTTGCGTATGCTAATGCAAACTATGACCGTATCCTTTTTAAGTTTGTTTTTGAACAATTTGTCATTCTAATAATTTCGAATCCTATCATAGTGTCTGTTACTTGTTACTGGTTTCCTACCTATGTTTGACCTTCATTGACTATAAAGACATGGTTGGATGGGGAACGTCATCTATTCGCCGTCAACATGAACTTCCAAATGTCAGTTTCCTTGACTGGTATCAACTAA
>CM058044.1:53438588-53739309 GCA_030169165.1 Centaurea solstitialis | reverse complement strand
AGAGAAGAAACTGCTAAGCTGGCTAAGCAAATTAGTCAAGCAAAGAAGAAAAGAAAGAAGTCCATTGCTCACAAAAAGCCAACCAAGAAGAGGAAAATCTTTACTGAAGCTTCTAAAGTGATAGATTGGTATTGCTTTAAAGACAATAAAGTTGTGTTCTTCAGGATTGTAAGAGAGACCAAACAAGTGAGGTGTTCTCAAGTGCCAACAGAATGTTTACAAAGCTCTCAGCTTCAGATCTGAAGAAGATATATGAGGTTGGGTGTACTAAAGGAATGACTGAATTTGTAGAAGCTGTTGTCTTTCAAGAAAATCTTCAAATCATGTTTGCTTATGAGAAAGCAAAAGAGGAGAAGCTGAAGAAGAACATAAGACTGGAAAAAGGTGAAGTGAAAGAAGGTGAGGTAGTTGCCTGGAACTGCTACAAGGCAAATAGAGTATTTGCTGTCACTTTTGATGGTGGTGTCAAAAGATATTTCTTGGTAGATAAGAGGTATGATTTTGAAAGAAAGATAATAGAAGGAGTTCTGAAGAGAAAGAAGTCTGTTATGTCTGAACTGGAAAAAGAAGTTATTGAGAATCTGACAAACCAGTTGGCAGACTTGCAAGAAGAAGAAACTGCAGAAGAAGAAAAAGTAGTGCTTTGGGGAGTAAGAGGAATTTTCAAGAAGTTTTATTTTGTACATGTAACACCCCTTTTTTCCCTTTTACGCAAGTTAACGGATTTCCTTTAAGTTAAACTTATTTTGTGTATTACTGTTTCCAAAAGTTGAGGGGTTCAGTTGTTAATTATGGAACTTAAGGGTTGATTAGAAGGATATAAGCCAAAGGAAACCCTCCACTCCCCTGGAAATCGATCATCAGGGAGTTGGGAGAGAGAGAGAGAGAGAGAGTTGGCGATGGAGAGATTTGAAGAGCAAGGAGATCAAATTGAAGGCTTACGGTGGATCTATTGGGGTTGTGACTACTTAATTCGCATAAAGGTATGATCTTTATGCTTGTACTCAATCATTGGTGTAGTATTGAATAATTCTTGGGTTAGGGTTAAGGGTTGGAAGTGGTGACCAATTGGTCATCAATTGGTATGAAGTTTATGAAATTGAATGTTTATAAACGTTAGATTTTGACCATGGATGATGTAGAAACTTGATTTTGGCTTGTTTTGATCAAGAAACCGTTTTAGGGCAAGAGGAGAGGGAAAGGGGAAATTTTCGGATTTCCCGTCAGGATTGCGCGGCTGTGGGAAAACGGCTCGTTCTCCCTCGTCAACCGTTGGATCGTCGTGAAATTTGGACAGTAGGTTCACGACTCATCAATCTACAATCTGACCGGAGGGATTAGCGATCGGAGTTTCCAGTTGAGAGCAGCAACTTCCCGAAGTGGACTGGAATTTTCAGAAAGTCGAATTTTGGTGTTTTGAAGATTTGGGTGGTGTGTGCGTGCGATTCTCGAAGGCAAACGGCGGATAATCAAGTGTGGTTTGTTAATAGATCTCAAGGTATGAATTCTAAACCCCCCCCTTTAATTGTTGGATAGTGTAGTCATCACGATTTGGGTCAAGTATGAGAGTTCGGGTTAAGTTTTGGGGGGGTAATTGCATGAACACCGATTTGGGTGTAATTGATTAGTGTTTTGGTGTAATTATTGTCATGTGGTTGTGTATAATTGTTATGGGATGTTATATGAACTTGATTTCGATGGGTTCGGTCGAAATTGGAGTTGTAGCTAAAAACCCTCGTTGGTAGTCGCAACCGCGACTTCCGTTTTGAGTCCGTTTTAAACCGTTTGGTCGAGGTAGTTTATGGGACTTCTTAGGGACTTGTTTAGGCTTCTTTTAGGACTGTTTGAGGGTCCTAATTATAGTTATAAATTGTTGCAAATTCAGGTGTTCGGTTAGAGGGATCGTACTAGTTTTGCGTGTTGGTTATCGCGGCGATTCAGGTGAGTTTCACTGTACGTGCTTTATATTATTGTGAATGTATATATGCGTAATTTGTGTGTGAGTTACACTACGTGTACTCTTTTCCGTTATGTATGTATGTATTGTGATTGTGTGTGTGAAAGGGAACCACATGCCCTTGATGAGTTGTGGGGGCGGACTCGCGTCCTAAGCTGGCGAGAAAAAGGGAACCACATGCCCTTGATGAGTTGTGGGGGCGGACTCGCGTCCTAAGCTGGCGAGAAAAAGGGAACCACATGCCCTTGGTGAGTTGTGGGGGCCGACCCGTGTCCAAACTGACGGGAGAAAGGGAACCACATGCCCTTGGTGAGTTGTGGGGGCCGACCCGTGTCCAAACTGACGGGAGCTTTATGACCGCATGAGAGTCGATTATTGTTTGGCATTATTGGTTGGTTATTTGTTGGAATTATCGTTGAAATTATTTCATTGGAAATTTTGAATTGGTATATGATTGTTGTTGTGATTGTGATGGCACCGATTATGGTATGTGCGTGCATGGTAACATAAGGTACGTGCGGTGTTTGCTCACTAAGCTTATAGCTTACCCTTTAGTTGTTTCCCCTTTTTTTTCAGGTTCGGGATTGGGTGTGGGCAAAGTCAAGGCTCCGCTTTGAGGCTAGCTGCGAGGATGGTTCCGACAAGTGAATTGGGTATTTTCTTAATATAATTATTGGAACATAAATATTTGTAATTAATTATTTCTTGCGGGATAACTGTAATAAATCTATTTAACGTTTTCGTAACTTGAATGTTATTTTTAGTTATAATGGTGAAAATGTGGTTTATATTCTTAAAATTACTAGTTAATATTATTTTCAAAATACTGGTGTTACAACTTGGTATCAGAGCCTGAGTTTAAGAGAATCAGCACACACGCTTGCGAGTGTGTGTGTGGTTGGACTTAAACTAGGAGATTTTTGAAAAAGAAAGTTTATAAAAGAGTTGGAACCGTCGGCTAGAGCTTCAAAACGGAGGTGAGCAATACTTACGTTACCTGTATGTTTATTGATAAATTGTTGAGATGCTAAGTTGAGTGTGGGATTAAATGCTACTAACTGCATGTGTCATGTGATATGTATAATGTGACTAGTTGGGAATTTATTTGTTGCATATGTAGTCCTTGGATTGGGATTTTGAGGATGGTACCAAGACCCAGTTTATACGATGATAATTTGGTAAGGGATTGCTAGGCATGTCCTTGTTTGGTGGTTGGCTAGTGACCCCGAGCCAAATTATCATTACCGGTTGGTTATAGTAGTACGGGCCCAAATAATAGTACTACTATAAACACCTGTATGGGCTAGGAATTGGTTAAATCTTGGGAATCTCGATAAATGGACTATGTTTGTGGTTTGGGTAGCTGTGAAGTGGATGTTTGACCATGAGGTCAACTGTGTTTGTTTGTTTGTGTTCGTATTGATATAGAGATGTGATCTAGTCTTTAGGCTTGCACGCGCATTATTGACTAGTGATTGGATCTTGCATGAGCACTAGTTATGATAGGGGAGTGTAGTGAGACACTCTAGTTAATGGTGATTGAGTAAGGTTGATTGATTCTTGTTGTACTTACATGAGTAGAGTAAGGGATCTAGTTTATAGAGTTGCGTGTGTACCAATGGCTAGAAGTGGCAAGAACTTTAGTGTTGAATAGTGAGTGTAGGCGAGCACTCTAATTGTAAATATTAGTATTGCCTTGTGATAGACATGTCTCTAAGTGGCCCTGTTTGGGTGTTCGGAGTAGTGACCTTAGGAAATCGTTCAATTGGCAGGAATTAATAAGGTTGTGTAAATAGACTGCTTATTCCCACTCGGTGGATTAGGAGCACCGGCATGGATTTCTTATTTTTACGTCGTATATTTTTGGTTCAACAAAGTACGTCTATGTTTATTTGATATTTTACAGGTGTACGGATTCCTTATTCCCCCATGTATGTATTTGATCTATTAAGTTCGTTTGTGTTTATTTGATACGTATGTAGGGATGCTTTAATTCCCTCTTATTATTATGGGTTTATTATATGAGTATCAATTCGTCATTTCAATTGTGTTAATTGATTCGTTGAATACATTTGGTTTCTATGTTTCCTATCAATTCGTTCCGTTCGATTTTAAGATTATCATGTTTTTACGTTCCATCAAAGTGTTTTACGTTTCCATTCGATTAGATGGTACATCGGTCATGTTTTCGTCAATAGTTAATCATTTGTTCTCGGGTTAGTCCTTTTTTGGTTTTATGTATGCTAGACCGATATTTGAATCTATAAAAACAATGAAACCTTTTTTATAATCTGCAAAATTTTATTTTAGAAAATTCGGGTTATTTTAAAAAATCATAACAAATCACTCGTTTATCGGATCAAGGCATACGATATGTTTTCGAAAACCTCGAGACGTCCTCTACAAAATGTTATCACACGATGAAACTGTGATTTTGAGTCTAAGAGGGCTAAAATCTATGTTTTCAAAAACTGCTCTCGTTTTAGACAAGAACAGCGCAACCGTTTTCAAAAATTCGTATTGGGTTCATTTTAAATCCGATTCAGTCCGTTCTTGATTCGTTGGAATCCCAAGACGTTGATCTAAAACTTCCGTTTAGATATGTTTTTCTAAAACCTATTGAAAATATGTTAAATTGCTCTAATTCTAAACGTCTAAAATGCTGGAAATAGTGCAACTCGATTTCTAATAGTTATAAGTATAAAATTCACATTTTGCGCTTGGCTTTGATTTGCTGTACGGATTCTTAAGTTTTTATTTCGTTTTAAACGACTCATTTTACGAAAATTATTCCCTAAGCGTCTTTGGAAATTCCGAGTGAAAAACTCAATCATTCGACTTTTTATATCGTATCGTTCGCTTCCCTAAATTGTTTGACGGCTTATGCTTTTGTAAAAACTTCGTTTTCTAACCAACCATTTTACTTGCTTCATATCGATAAAAACCTACATTTTCTTCAAAATACATCGTTTATTTTTCCGGTAAAACTATATGAAGCTTTATGTCCTTAAAGTACTTCACTTAGCATTTTCCTTGATAGTGGATCGTTGAATTGTGTCTTTTGATTACCACAACTATTTGTTCGTCTCCTCTTTTGTGCTCGTGTAGGAGCTATTTATGTGTAAATATGTTAAACTGTTCGATTTTTTTTTTAATATGGAATGCTGAAAATCGTACGTCTCGATTTCTAAAAGTCGTGTTTATAGTTTTTGTTCGGATTCGATTCTTGACAGGATTTTGAGGCATCCAGAGGATTTGGAAAGGATTGGTTGTGTGGTTTGGGTTCACTATAGGTTGGATTTAGCCTATAGAGTTGGTGTAGAGTTAGATTGCGCTATAGGTTAGTTAAACCTGTAGAGTCAGTGTGGAGAGCAGTTGGCTCGCTAGAATACTCAATCGGTTGACTAAGATCCTAGAGCAGTACGGTTGAGTATGCGTTAGTGCACGTCGTAAGATATGGTACTAAGTGTATATGAGGTTGTATATAGTTTTTGGTGGTCAATAAAGGGGGGTTTACCTAGAGACAGTAAGCCCTGACTCAAGGACACATGTTTATGATTAAGGTTGGAGAGTCACTCCAGCAGTTGCAGTTAGGATAGTCTCTCTAGTTAGAGAGAGAGGTTAGTCGGATGATAGACCGAAGATCGAGACAGCTCTGGCAGCTAGGGGTCTTAAAGTCAAGGTCTACAGTAGAGACGCTGATTATTTTCGTAGTGGATTCGAAGGTAATTGTTATTTCTTCTTGGAAGAATTGATAAGGATGACAGAAACTTAGGGTTGTGTTTGGGTTGGGTTAGCATCCTTAACCTTAGGTTACTCTAAGTGGCTGTTTAGAGAGCAGTGCCTGCTGCTTTTAGAGTTTGCAGTCGAGTTCCGGATCAACCTCATACCAACTCCTATGAAAGAAGCTGATGTAAAGATTTGGAATGGATTGGTGGAGTCGGAATCAAGCGACTGTGGATGGTGCAGGCCAGACGGTTCGTATCCAAGGCCCAAGTGGGGGAGAGTTGGTTGTGTATGGAGAGAGGGAGCGAACCGGGTCTGTGGGCCGATGCTGGATAGATCGGTAATAGTTTTCGAGTGTTATTGTGGTAAAGCATGGAGCGAACACTTGTTGTTTGAAATTGTTGTAGATTTGGGTTAGGAATGGAAGGGTGAATATGACTATATGTGTTAAGATGTTAGATTCGGAGATAAGAGAGGGTGTGATGATAGTGAGGTGCATTAAGTGCACGAAGAGGTCGAGCCGGTCGTCCAGACTAATCTTTTCTTGATTCTTGTGTTTCCTACACTGGTGGTTGCACCCGTAGGCTTCGAGGATCAAGTAGGGACTGTCGGTATTTGGTGTTTGAGGCTAAATGGTGTTAATGTGACAGGAGTTGTTGATGCGATTCGCAATAGAAATAGATGGAGTAGGGGTTATATAAACCCTATAATAGTTTATGTATTTAAATGGTGAAGTTATCGTTACACCCCAACGATTGTGAAATGCATGGAATAAGGGTTCGAGCTCCAATTGGAGGATGAAATACGAAGGGACTACCCTGAATTGTTCCAAGAATAGTCGATTTCGGGGACGAAATCCTGGTAAGTGGGGGAGAGTTGTAACACCCCTTTTTTCCCTTTTACGCAAGTTAACGGATTTCCTTTAAGTTAAACTTATTTTGTGTATTACTGTTTCCAAAAGTTGAGGGGTTCAGTTGTTAATTATGGAACTTAAGGGTTGATTAGAAGGATATAAGCCAAAGGAAACCCTCCACTCCCCTGGAAATCGATCATCAGGGAGTTGGGAGAGAGAGAGAGAGAGTTGGCGATGGAGAGATTTGAAGAGCAAGGAGATCAAATTGAAGGCTTACGGTGGATCTATTGGGGTTGTGACTACTTAATTCGCATAAAGGTATGATCTTTATGCTTGTACTCAATCATTGGTGTAGTATTGAATAATTCTTGGGTTAGGGTTAAGGGTTGGAAGTGGTGACCAATTGGTCATCAATTGGTATGAAGTTTATGAAATTGAATGTTTATAAACGTTAGATTTTGACCATGGATGATGTAGAAACTTGATTTTGGCTTGTTTTGATCAAGAAACCGTTTTAGGGCAAGAGGAGAGGGAAAGGGGAAATTTTCGGATTTCCCGTCAGGATTGCGCGGCTGTGGGAAAACGGCTCGTTCTCCCTCGTCAACCGTTGGATCGTCGTGAAATTTGGACAGTAGGTTCACGACTCATCAATCTACAATCTGACCGGAGGGATTAGCGATCGGAGTTTCCAGTTGAGAGCAGCAACTTCCCGAAGTGGACTGGAATTTTCAGAAAGTCGAATTTTGGTGTTTTGAAGATTTGGGTGGTGTGTGCGTGCGATTCTCGAAGGCAAACGGCGGATAATCAAGTGTGGTTTGTTAATAGATCTCAAGGTATGAATTCTAAACCCCCCCCTTTAATTGTTGGATAGTGTAGTCATCACGATTTGGGTCAAGTATGAGAGTTCGGGTTAAGTTTTGGGGGGGTAATTGCATGAACACCGATTTGGGTGTAATTGATTAGTGTTTTGGTGTAATTATTGTCATGTGGTTGTGTATAATTGTTATGGGATGTTATATGAACTTGATTTCGATGGGTTCGGTCGAAATTGGAGTTGTAGCTAAAAACCCTCGTTGGTAGTCGCAACCCGCGACTTCCGTTTTGAGTCCGTTTTAAACCGTTTGGTCGAGGTAGTTTATGGGACTTCTTAGGGACTTGTTTAGGCTTCTTTTAGGACTGTTTGAGGGTCCTAATTATAGTTATAAATTGTTGCAAATTCAGGTGTTCGGTTAGAGGGATCGTACTAGTTTTGCGTGTTGGTTATCGCGGCGATTCAGGTGAGTTTCACTGTACGTGCTTTATATTATTGTGAATGTATATATGCGTAATTTGTGTGTGAGTTACACTACGTGTACTCTTTTCCGTTATGTATGTATGTATTGTGATTGTGTGTGTGAAAGGGAACCACATGCCCTTGATGAGTTGTGGGGGCGGACTCGCGTCCTAAGCTGGCGAGAAAAAGGGAACCACATGCCCTTGATGAGTTGTGGGGGCGGACTCGCGTCCTAAGCTGGCGAGAAAAAGGGAACCACATGCCCTTGGTGAGTTGTGGGGGCCGACCCGTGTCCAAACTGACGGGAGAAAGGGAACCACATGCCCTTGGTGAGTTGTGGGGGCCGACCCGTGTCCAAACTGACGGGAGCTTTATGACCGCATGAGAGTCGATTATTGTTTGGCATTATTGGTTGGTTATTTGTTGGAATTATCGTTGAAATTATTTCATTGGAAATTTTGAATTGGTATATGATTGTTGTTGTGATTGTGATGGCACCGATTATGGTATGTGCGTGCATGGTAACATAAGGTACGTGCGGTGTTTGCTCACTAAGCTTATAGCTTACCCTTTAGTTGTTTCCCCTTTTTTTTTCAGGTTCGGGATTGGGTGTGGGCAAAGTCAAGGCTCCGCTTTGAGGCTAGCTGCGAGGATGGTTCCGACAAGTGAATTGGGTATTTTCTTAATATAATTATTGGAACATAAATATTTGTAATTAATTATTTCTTGCGGGATAACTGTAATAAATCTATTTAACGTTTTCGTAACTTGAATGTTATTTTTAGTTATAATGGTGAAAATGTGGTTTATATTCTTAAAATTACTAGTTAATATTATTTTCGAAATACTGGTGTTACAGTACAGTGGAATAATGGAAAACAAAGGAGCAATACGGAATTTGGTGAGATTCTGAACTTGGTTACTGCTAAAGACAGAGTAACTATGCATGAGTATGGGTTGGAGAAGTTTCAAGAATTTTTGAAGGACTCAAATAGTTCAGAACATGCTCAGATGATCAAGAAGGCCATGCAACAGTTGAAGAACTTAATTTCTGATTAAAATCAGAAGTTAAGTTAGGGGGAGATTGTTAGAACTGATTCTGTTGCATTACCACTGCTGAAGGTCTGTTGATTAACACTGCTGGCTTTGGAGGTGTTACCACTGCCACTATGTGAGGTTTCACTGAAGATAAGATTACCACTGCTCTTGAAGATTACCACTGCCTATAGAAGGTTAACACTGCTGGTTGAAGGTTAACACTGCTTTTGTTATTACCACTGCTGTCAAGATAATGATAAGGAAAGGATTGCGATGATCTGAAGATATGGACAAGATACGATCTGCTTGGAGATATTTTAGAGATTATCTTGTAAATATAGTTTCCTTATTGTAATCTTGTAATTCGTATATATAGCTGATAGGTTTATCTTTGTTAGATACGAGTTTTTCATAGTTTTTGGTTTAGAATTAGAGCCTCAAGATTGTTCTTGTAATCCCTGCAATTGAGAAGAGTTGCACGTCTGTTTGAGCTTGTTCAAACAGATTGGGGCTTGTGTTTGTAATCATTAAGCTATTGAAATCAATATACATACAGTTTGTTCAAATCCATTGTTTAATTCATACAATCAAAGTGTTATTCCGCAAACTTCTTTGATTAAGTTTTCTAATCTTGATATATAGATCCTGTCAGGTTATTTTGAGACCAAACCGAAACCGAACCATTTGGTTTTTTAGTTTTTCGGTTTTTGGTTCAGTTTTTGTTCACCCCTAATTTGTCCTCTACCTTTTAAACCAAGCACTGAACGAATTAAATGAGAGCTCAATTCTTTGGGCTTATGGGATTTGTCTTAGAGATCAACGATTCAAGTCCTACAAGATCATTGATGATTTTTTTTAAACTATTCTTCATGGCCTTTGAGATTATGAGATGCATAAAAACGGGTTTGTACATATATGAGTTAGACCATCCTTAATGGTAGACTGTGAAGCTAATGAACCCAATCGTCACATCAACGCCATATCAGCTTTCCACTATATTACCCAAACCAACACAATCCAACCTAATCCATCCACAATGGTTAACCCAATCAACTCATACATTAAATAATTAATAAGAAAAAGAGAAAAGAAAATAAGAGAGAAAAAGAAGAGAGAGATAGAGAGAAATAAAGAGAGAGAAAAGGGGTGAGGGGGTAGGGTGGGGGTTGAGGGGTAGGTTGGGTGGGGTGGGGTGGGGGAGGGGTAGGGACTTGCCGATCGGTTTGTGGGAGCCAACAACAACCAAGCCGAAGCATCCACGATGGTATTGCCCGTAGGACCCGATGGCCAAGCCGATGTCATCGGGTGTACCGTTATAGATGGTCTTATATGATTATATCTAAAGATTACAAAAATAAAAGAGATGCACATGCTAAAGTGATAACATAGTAAGGTAGTGATTACTTGGTAAAATAATTCCACATCTCAAAGCTATATTTATAGTCCTTGTATTTTACTAAACTTGTAAATATAATTAAATTTTTTGAAAAAACAGTATTATTGTTTAGAATAATTTAAACATCAAACGTTATTCTATTTACAAATTAGAAATTAGATATATGTATAAATATTTATATAATAAGAAATTGAACTTATTTTAATTACGTGCTTAAGTAATCTTATTCTATTAAATGCAATTAATCGTTTTTAAAAATGGTATCTCATAAGAAGTAATTGTTGAATGTAGAATATTTTATTTTTAATAACATTATACTTTTACGACCCTGACAAGGATATCTCAGAGTTCGGTAATATCATTGGTAATATCAGATATCTTCTTACCAGTCACAGCAATTTCTCGGTCCATGTCATTGGTAGGCAAGCTAACGAGGCGGCACATACGGTGGCGTGTCACTCTCGTTTATTTTCTTGCCCTAACATCTTTAGTTCTTTACCGTCCTTTCTAAGTTCTTGTATTAATGACGTTTGTTACTCTCACAATGCTAATGAAATGTCTCAAACTCTAATGGGTGATGGCCATGCCGAAACTCGTTAGTTGGCTCGGGTTCTATTTTACTTCAAAAAAAATAACATTATACTTTTTTGTTTTATAATATGTTAATTAAATCAACTTTCATATGTGCACCCATATATTACTTCTTAATGTATGCCAATATATAAATAGTTTTAACTAGTTCAATATTAATTTTATTTTTATTTGTAAATTAAAGAACCTTAGATAATTATTTAATAAAATAAAGACAACCTAAAGTTCATCATATATGTTATTCATCTCTTAATTGGTGCTCCCTTTCGATCCAAATCCTGAGTCCGTCCTTATTCATATATACTCGGTTAAAAAAATTTAAAAGAGAGTCACAAAAGTAGACCTTGTGACAAGCTTCCAATCACACATCAACCGATAAAAATCTAAACTACCACTTACCTTTCAAAATAAATTAAAGTCTGACCGATCTATTGGTGTACACGTTATGACTGGTAATGAAATGTTGTTTCCAATGTGACAAGCTTCCAACTACACATCAAACGATAGGAATCTAAAGTACCACTTCCCTTTCGAAATAAATTAATGTCCGGCCGATTTATTGGTGTGTTGTGACTTGCAACCAACCAACTCACTAGTACTGTGGTTTTCAATTGTAATTCTCTGGCTCTTTATTAGTTTGTTTGAATAAGTTGTCTTTTTCCGTTCAGGAAAAAAAACAAGTGTTCATTCAACATACTTGTGAATCAACCCCCTTTCTTATAAAATCACTTACCATTTTAACAAAACGTGCTTTTACAATGAGAGATCAAATGGTGATAAGTCTTTGGGCTTATGGGATTATTCTTAGGTTGTGTTTACTACATGGGACATGACAGGATGGAAAAAACTCATTGTCCCACGTTTGGCGCAGCATGGAACAGAATATGAGTTCATTGTCCCGCGTTTGGTGCAACATGAGACAAAGATAGGATCTGGGATAATGTGGGACAACATGAGACAAAAAGGTTTTTTTTGTTCCACCAAAATAGGTGGAGAAATGAGGCAGAAACTAATATATTACCAATTAACACTCGTTTGATATATAACTTCAATATGATATTTGTTTTAATGTTTACCACCAATAGTCTTGGCGGTGGCCGCCACCAGTAGCCACCATATCAGCCACCTCCACCTCCTCTTTCACTACAACAACCTCCACCACATGTACAACTACCATCCATTATATACCACCATCTACCACCTCTACAATTGTCCATCGCCACCATAACCACCACCACCATCTTCATGTTCTCCACAACCACCGACCGCCAACACCATCGTCAATACTAGTATTATCGTTGGCCACCACCTCCACCTCTACCATAACCACCAACATCAGTTACATCAAATCTTATGTATATGTGTGTGTGTTTATGTTTATGTTTATGAAAATTGTGTAATTTTATTTATAAATTATATAGTTTACTCTATTATGCTAAATATAATTATTATGTAATATATAAAATCATCAAATAATTTTTTTGGAAAACTTGTCTAGTTCTGTCAAGTTCAGTCTTAGGCGTATCAAACACAAAATAAAAACTTGTTTTGTCCAATCCTGTCCTGTCCCATCCAGTCTTTTCTTAATTAGTGAAACTTTTATAAAGAAAGCTTTGAAATCGATTAATTTGTATTTAGCTAGAAGTTGTAGTTTGGTACATGAGCTTGAGCTTGATGTAGATGGACCCTATATATATATATATATAGGGACAATCAAATGAGCACCATGCAATTGTTGCACACCCTTAAGAACCAATGAATTATGTATTTTATGGAAATAATGAAGATTCATTTATTATGATTTAAATATTTATAGAAGATAATTGAAGTTCATTAATTATGATCACCGTTTATAATAGGAAACTATGAATGTATTTATAAATCCATATATCCATTAAGACTAGATGGATGGATGGATTAGGGATGGGAAATTCACCCGGCCCGTCGGGGAACCCGGCTTACCCGCCCCGGACGGAGACGGGGAAAACCCGCAAAATCGGGGCCAGGGATACCCGGTTTGAGAATACCGGGGGCGGGGGCGGGTGGCATGGTCCCCGATTTGGCGGGTACCCGGTAATAATATTATAGTATATATATTTTTATTATTAAATAATAAATATATTGTACGTACTTTGAATTGTACATATTTTGTTTTCCTTTCAAGTGAATGTATAAAATAAATTGGTATATTTGATTAATTATGCTTCTTGTTCTTTTTTTTTTTTTTTTTTGCAATTATTGGTTACGAAATTTGGATTGTTGAATATCTTGGAGTTGAAATTTGGAATTTGGAACAATGTTTGATTATTTAAACTATGTTTGTTGTTTGATTTTTTAAGTTTCGAAACAATGTATTAGTTTTTTGTGTTGTTTAATACTTTTTTTTAATAAATATATATAACATACCGGGTATCGGGTAACCGGGTCGTAACGGGTATTGACCGGGGTTTGACTAAAAATTGACCGGGGCCGGGTGGTCAACCCCCGTACCCGTCGGGGGCCGGGACCGGAGACGGGTAAGGGGGTACCCGCCCCAAACCCGCCCCGTTCCCATCCCTAGGATGGATGAGATTGGTTCCTAAGGGTGTGTAACAATTGCATGGTGCTCATTTGATGGTCCCTATATATATATATATATATATATATATATATATATATATCGGGGTGGGTTCAAATGTGAACCACTTTTTGGTTGTGAACGTGAGGACAACCGAGAGCGCGACACGTGGCGGATGACTAGACGCCACGTTAGATCCACGGCAGATGACTAGACGCGATTCATGGGAGGGCATTGAATTAAAGAGGGGGATCACACTCAAAGCCGCCACGTGTCGCACTCTCGGTTGTCCTCACGTTCACAACCAAAAAGTGGTTCACATTTGAACTTTCCTCTCTCTCTCTCTCTCTCTCTCTATATATATATATATATATATATATATATATATATATATATATAAGGGTGTGAATCATTTTGATGAGAGTCGATTAGGTGAAATAGTGTGTGTGTTTCTTGTAACCCTTTTGAGAGTTCTCCAAATAATAGAAGAACATCTTATTTTGTTTATCGATTTCTCCTAAATCTTCTTATTGTTTGATTGTTTTTGGGATCAACAATTGGTATCAGAGTCAAACAAATCATTTGATTTGTTCGTTCCATTGAAATCATTCAATTAGAGGTAAGTTTATTGGATTTTGGAGCACCGTTCATAAAGAAAAATTTTGGATCTTGGTTTTTACATTCTTGGAGGTTTCATTTTTTTTTTTTTTGGATTTGTAAGATGAAGAATGGTGTTTAGGTTGGGTCGAAGCAACTTCAGGCATGATTTATTGGATTTCACAAGTTGTTTCATCAAAAGTTTAGGTCTGGAATAGATTTTGGGTTTGGAAAGTTGTCTCATGACTTTTCAAATATGATTTTCTTTTATTTCCTGACCTCATCAATTTTTCCCGACTCGGGAAATGGGTTTTGTTTCCCAACCCATTATTTTTTCCTGGCTCGGGAAGTATTTTTTCCCGACTTTGGTTTCCCGACCTTGATTTTGTTTCCGGAATTCACTCTTGAAATTGGAAAATATTAAAATCGGAAACTTTATTTTAATTTGAAAAGCGCCATGAAAAAAATCAGTGGCTAGAAGAAAGTCAAAATCGAAATTTTTGGAGTTTGTTTCCCGTCCCCACGTGATCAACTCGGGAAATCGATTCAACTTTGCAGTATCTACAGATTTGGTCCCTGCAACTTATATTTTGTGACATTTTATTGGATCAAGTTTGAGGTTTTGACACTGCCAGTCCCTAAAGTGTTTTATGGTAAGTTTTAAAACTTTGTCACGTTTGGTCCATGTAGTTTGTTGTTACAATTAAGTTCGGTTTGGTGACAGTTTCAATCCCTGGAGTTTTATTATGGATAAAGTATGCTTATTTGTCGAATCTAGTCCCTGCAGTTTGCAATATTTTTGAATTTTTTCAAAATTTTGGTCAGATATTTTTCGCCGAACCCCCGTATCAAGTGGTTTGAGATTAAAAGAACTTTTTTTTATCAACACTTCTTACGAGTACTAAAGCATTTTTATCCAAATTAAGGATTATATTCAGGTTTGCTTTGAAGATTATACGATCAATCGGGCTTTCCAGTTGTATTGGTTTTGGGCCTTTTTTATTGTACTTTAAAGATTAATTTGGCCCAAGTGATTGATCACTTTTAGTTTAGATTCAGATCCAAGCAGATTCAAACACTTTTTGCTTCAAAATCCCTGCGCTTAATTTGCCACGTTTATTTCCTATTTGGTTTGTAAAGTTCACATCTGCCCAATTTTAGCTCAAATCAGTTTTCAACTGTGAAAATTAAATTTTTATCATTTCCTCAACTGTTTCAGATTCTTTGAAGACATGTCAGATTTGTAACAAGTTCTGAACGGCGGTGATCGGATTCTGTATTTGATTAGATTACTCAGAAGCCTGACTCTCAGCAGCCATTATTTTAGAGTTTTTCTTAGATGGAATTTTTCCTTGCAAAGAGAAATTTTTTCTTTTGATGCCTGCTTCAGTGAATGGTACTGTTGTTATGTGCTTAATTCCTAACCATTTCACTGTCGTAGAGGTTCGGTTGTGATCTAGATATTCGAGTGATGGTCGTCATCCATCTGACTAAGAAGACTAGATCTGGATATGATTACTTGATATTTTGGAAGATTTCAGGAAATCGACTATTTTCTGAGTAGTAGAGAGATTGATAACACCAAAATTATACATGTTTTGATCGTACTTAATTGTCTGATTTCACCCCATTTCTCACCCATTTCTGATCTAATTACTCACACTTTGGACTGATTCTTACTTTTATAGGTTTTGGAGGCCGTGGAACGGAAAAGTACGGAAAAAGGCGAGAAAACGTGAAAATTGGAAAAAGTCAATCCAGAGACCATTTCGCGTCCGCGAGTTTTATAGTCTGGCGCCGCCAAGTTCGCAAAAGTTGGAAATCTAGGGTTTTGATCAAGTGTTTAGCGCCGCGAGCCAGCAGCTTGGCGATCGCGAAACGGGCTCCGACCCTCTCCTTTTAAATACTGGCCTCCTCCTTCAGTCAAAATAATCATGAACAATTAAGTCCTCTGGTGTTAGTTGAATACATATCATTAGAGTCTTATTTTGTGAGAAAGAGAGAGAGAGAGAGTTGTTGTGCCGATACGCTACGGAGTTTGATTCTCGATCATCCGTCGTTGTACTGTCGGTATAATGTCTGTTTCTACTCTTTTGTTTGCTGATTTCATAATGTCTAGTGAGTAGTTTTCTCTAGTGTACTTATTATGGTTGATAAACCTTGTGGATGATGATTTTATGATTTAATGTTTATTGGTTTGACTTTGGTTTATTGAATGTATGTTATGGTTCCGATTTGATTCGTATTGTGTGGCTATTTGAATTCGTTGGTTGGGTGTATCTGTTTGACCAAGATAGATAGACTCTGATAGGTTAATCAACCTTTCTTGACCTTCCCTTCGGAAACCCGGAGAGTTGTGTTAGGTGGTTACTCGGACCGAGAGCAGCCAGATATTAGAATACCATGCAATAGAGATAGAATTGGGTAGCTGATACTAGATTGCCTGACAAACAGTCTACGTATCGGGACTAGGAAGACCAACCTAGTTGATAACCGTAATAATCACATGCTAGGGTGTCCCAGAATTAAATTCCTACAATAACTAAAACAACCAAACCTTTGGCCAGTTTAAATCATCCACGTGGGGAGTCGTTATACGATGATAAGTACTACTGTTTTCATTCATATAGTTTAAATTATCTTTTCATTGCTTTCTTAGTTAATTAGTTAATTTAGTTATCTTTTAATTAATCAAATCATTTTCATAAAAACCCCCCATAGCTTTAGGTTAATTAAACTAGCTAAGATTAATAGTCTACATAACTTGACCGTTCCCAGTGGTAGATACGATACCTGGACTTTCCTACACTATATTACTCACGATCAGGTACGCTTGCCTGTGAATGTGGTAAAACAGTGGCTAGGCTTTAGAGGTTAAAACTTGTTTCGCTTTTTATATACAATAATTACCGCATCAGAGATCAAAGCCGAGTAGTGTATCTTATTCAGTATCTACTCCTAGTTTTTCATGCCATGCGGTGTTTCGGTGATCCAAGCTTTAGTATTTTCCCTATTGTGAGCTTTTCAAATTTAGAGCTCTTGAGCTTAATGCCTATTCAACTTGAGATGACGGACAAACTCATTATTATTCTTGCTAACTTTGCACTGAGCAAGGAAGTAACTCGCACATATATATGTTCCCAGAATATGAGGAATCAACTTGCTTCGGGAGGCAGTTGATTTTCTATGGTTAATAGTGGTGCTGAGTTGTATATAGATTAAAGATGTATTTGTGCAGTCAGTGGCGGTTATTGCAGATTGAGTCTGATTTTATGTTGATATAGAAGATTCAGAGCTTATTTTGAGGGGGAGCTTGGAATGTATAATGTAGCCGAACACTACTAAAGTTTTTTGAAGAAAGCAAGGGGGAGAAGTTTATAGATGCTTCCTTTATAAAATTTTAAGGGGGATTATTAGGATCAAAATATCATAATTAGTGAAAGTTTTATAAAGAAAGCTTTAAGAGAAATTAATAAATTTGTATTTAGCTAGAAGTTATTGCTTGGTATATGTGCTTGTGATTGATATAAATAGACCCTATATATATGAGTCTAGGGTTAGGAAATGGTGTGAATCATTTTGATGGCAGTTGATTAGGTGAAAGAGTGTGTGTGTTTCTTATAACCCCTTTGAGAGCTCTCCAAATAATACAAGAACACCTTATTTTGTCTATCGATTTCTCTTAAATCCTCTTATTGTTTTATTGTATGAACATTTATATAATAAAAAAATATATGTATCAAGTTAAACTTTGTTTAATTACGTATTTAAATAACCTTGTTCTATTAAATGCAATTAATCGTTTTAGTTAATTACCTTATTCTATTTTATAAGAAGTGATGTTGAATGTAATATGTTTTTATTTTTAATAACATTGTACTTTTTTTTAATAACATGTTAATTAAATCAACTCTCGTAAAGCTACTCTCATTTGTTTCAATGTCGGCCGATGTATAAATTGTTTTAACTAGTTCAATCTTAGGACCATGCACATGTTAGTATTAGTTTACTTTTATTTGTACGTTAAAGAACCATAGATAATTATTCTGTCTATCGGTACTTTTTTCAATACAAATCCTCGCTCCGCCCTTGTTCATACGTTCGGTTAAAAATCTAAATCATCACTTCCCTTTCAAAAAAGTTAAATTTTAAATACACCTATACCTATTTATTGAGGTGTACGCTTTCTTACTTGCAACCAACCAATTTTTATTTAACATCCTCGTGAATCAACCTCTCCCTTTTTATAAAATAGCAACCACCTTTTTGCTTTCTTTCTACAACTAAATAATCACGTCAAATGGAGGAGCTCACCACCGGCAACCACAATACTGCCGGAGCACGACCGGAGAGACATGTTGCGGTTTTCGCATTCCCTTTCTCCTCGCACCCGCCTCTCCTCCTAACCCTAGTCCGCAGACTAGCCTCCGCTTCTCCTACCGTGGTTTTCTCCTTCTTTAACACTGCCAAATCGAACCGCTCTTTGTTCTCCGATTTCAGCTGCCCGAACATACGGCCTTATGACGTATCTGATGGTGTACCGCAGGGTTACGTTTTTCTGGGGAACCCTGAAGAGGGTGTCAACTTGTTTCTGGCCGTGGCGGAGGAGGAGTTGAGGAAGGGTGTTAAGGTGGCGGAGGCGGATATCGGGTTGAAAGTCGGCTGTCTTGTGGTGGATGCTTTCTTTTGGTTCTCCGGTGACATGGCGGAGGAAATGAACATTCCCTGGGTGGCGTTTTGGACCGCGGGAGCTTGTTCGCTCTCGGCGCATTTTTATACTGATCTCATTAGGTCAAGAAGCTCCCAAGTACTGAAAGGTAATTAAGGTTGCGTTTGGTTGTGGAAAACAGTTTTCATTTTCTTAGAAAGCGTTTTCAAAAAAGGAAGATAGGTTTTCATTTTCAGTTTTTTTTTTGAAAATTTGGAAAATGCGTTTGGTTGAAATGGTGGAGTTCTCATTTTCTATTTTAAAGAATTAGAAAACGCGTTTACAAAATTTTGAAAAACTACTAAAATCGTTTTCTAATTTACATACAAGTTAAGGGGTGGGTATGGTCACCGTTCCACCCCTCCACCCCGGTAGCCACATCAGCTTTTCCCTTTCTCTCTCTTCTACCATTCCACCCCTACGAAATCCTTGTAGTACTCATCATTCCACCCTTCCACCCCTATGGCCATTCCCCGCCCAAAGGGGTATACCGCCCCACCTTAGAAAACAAAAAAAATTCATTTCTTGGAAAACTTTTGAAAACTGAAAGAACCAAACACATTCTCCAAATTTTTATTTTCCTTAGAAAACTAAAATTTTATCACAACCAAACGCACCATAAACATCTGAAAGTAATCATTGTCTTATTTCTATAATGTATACTCCGAATTAAACGAACTACAAACTTCTGTAAATTGCATATACAGGTTCGTTAGCAACGCCTGATGAGGATGAAATAGTCGACTTCATCCCTGGTTTCTCAGCGATTCGGCTATCTGATTTACCAGGTGCAGTCTTGTTTGGAGATCTCGAATCACCGTTCTCAACAATGCTACATAAGATGGGAAGAGCCATAGCCAAAGCCACGGCTGTTCCCATAAACTCTTTCGAGCAACTAGACCCTGAGCTCACCAAAAACCTCTCTTCAGAACTCAATAACTTTCTCAACATCGGCCCATTCCATCTCATTACATCCAAACAAAACCCACCAATCAAAGTCGATGAATTTTCTTGCATTTCATGGTTAGAGAGCCGGAGCCAAGATCAGTGGCCTACATTTCCTTTGGCACAGTGTTTAGGCCTCCGCCTCACGAGCTAGTCGCAATTGCCGAGGCACTCGAAAAGTCAAAAACCCCGTTTCTTTGGTCAACAAACAACGATTCCAAGAAGCATTTCCCCGAAGGTTTCTTGGAGAGGACAACCGCTAATGGAATTGGGAAAGTCGTGCCATGGGCACCACAGGTGCAAGTCTTGGAGCATATTGCGATAGGGGTGTTTGTAACACACGCTGGATGGAACTCGGTGTTGGAGAGCGTTGGAGCTGGCGTCCCGATGATATGTAGGCCATTTTTGGGGGATCAACAGATAAACACTTGGATGATCGAGAAAGTTTGGGGGATCGGGGTGAGAATCGAAGGCGGGCGTTTCACGAAACATGGAACGCTTTCCGCCTTTGAACAACTTCTTTCGAAAGATGGATCCCCAAAAAAGTTCAAAGAGAGGACTGAAGCATTGAAAGAGCTTGCAAATGTAGCTGTTCAACCAAATGAGAGTTCTGATCACAACTTCAAGACTTTGGTGGATGTGGTCACTAGCACCACCCTCTGATCCAGGCCTGTCCTATTTATGATATCCTCGTACTAATAATTATATGTAACGCGGCTCTACATGTGATTTTTATAAGTGTGTTTCCGATTTATCCAATAATCAATATATATATATATGGTCACGTTCAAATGTAAACGCATATTTCATTGTGAACGTGAAGACCATTAATATCGTGCCATTTGACAATATTTAGTATGAATATTCATGTTTTATTCATATCGAATAAAACTTGTATTCTAAATAAAGCATGAAGATTCAGACCGAATGAATAAAGCTTTATTCAGAATAAAGCTTAGGCGCCGATTCAGATTGCCACGTTTGCAATGAAAATTAGTTCGCATCTGAACTTTCTTCTATATATATATTTCGAGTTACTTTTAAATGATCTCAACATATAAATGCTATAAATTTCATTTTCTTTTTTAATATAAATTAGAAACAATCAATCCATATATATATATATATATATATCTACAATTATTTAAAAAAATTGGAAGGTCTAACGGCATCGAACCAACAAACGGCTATCACGAACACACACACACACACACATGCCTCCACTGTGGTATCCGACATCCACGGGCAGCTCACTAATCCGTTGTTATCCTGGCCCAGCTAATGCTGGACCTAGAGCCCAATCACAGTTTTTGACTGAGCTGGTAAGTAGCTAAGTTTATGATTGGACCAGCCCAAAAATTGGGTATTCCTCGTGTCCTCAACTGACTCCTCTTAAAATTAAACCCAAGTAGACTGAGATCCTAGCCCCTCCCCGTAAGATGATGTTACTGTCCTTAGAAAAACCAACTGAGCTAATGATTTGCTATAATTATTTAAAATATTATGTACTCTGTGTTTCTAATTATTTGATGAATGCAACATTTTTTATTAGTAGCCCCTGGTTGCTCACCCCCGGATTTGAACTTGGGTAGGTTTTTCCCCAACACCAAGCCTTAACCGGTAGGCTGCCCCATTGGGGTTAAGGTAGGTTAAATTTATGAAGTTATTATTTTTATTTTTTAAATTAACTAACATCATACAAATAAGAGGATCCAACGAGAACAATATTTTTTTTGAAAGGCGGACGAGAACAATATATGTTTAAAACAATAAAAGAACCAATAAAATCATACACGATTTAGGTACACAATTGTATATATGATTCGCACGATTTTGCTAGTCATGGCCAAAGTTGTCCATGTGGTATTTTTTGAAGGTTAATGGAAAATCATATCTAATTTTGTTGGTTTTCGTTTAGTGTATTGTGGCCTCTTATATAGCAGATTACCAGCCGGTTACTTCCACTCCTACGACTGTACCAATCCGGCGACTTTTCCGGCTACCACACCACCATTTTCTTCGATGACCTCCATCCCTGCCACCCTTCATTTTTTTCCGGTGGACCCACACTGAAACAGACCCAAACAAACAGTTGCCGAAAACTGTTCAACAGTCGTCGGAATTTCGCCGGTGAAACGATTATGCGACATGGGTCCGGTGAGCGAGTTGTAGGAGAGGTCCATGAAATTTAGACTAGCGGCATTGAAGAGGTGATCGGGGATGGGTTTGGAGAAGTTGTTACCGACAAGGGAGAGGTGAAGAGGTGATCGGGAATGGGTTTCTAAATATTCCTTATTTTTTTTTAATTTAATAAATTAAATAAACAAAAACCAGTTAAATATATGACGTATAGATACCCCCCTCCCATAATTCATTCACGGCATTTGCACAACCAATATCGACATTTCCATCACCGATTGTGACGACTGATTTCCACCGTCGCCACAGCCATCGGCCTTTTAGTTCCCGGCGACCCCACTCATGTATTTTCGATCGTCTTCCTTCCGCATTTCTGACGACCCCACTCATGTATTATCTCGATCGTCTTCCTTCTGCATATCAAGGCTAATAATGGACTCACCTCTTGATAAGGAATTCTATTCAATTATTCTCAATCAATTGTGATTGATTGTAATGCTCTTGTGATTGATTGTAATTCTCTTGTGATTGATTGTAATTAGCTTCCTAGAATTAGTCTTGTCATTTATTGTATAGAGGTGTATAAATACCTATAGAGATTGTCAATAATAATATGAATCATTTCAATCCTATTCTCTCTATACGCTTATATGGTATCAGAGCCCAAAAAGTTGCTCCTCTGAGCCATCGATCCTACCACCCATCATCACAAATAACCTACAAATTAACTCTCCTTCACCGTTCTCAATTCACCTCCATGGCGCCTCAATCATCTGTTGTTCAAATAACAACCAACACTCACTTCCCAATCAAGCTAACAGCTTCGAATTTCCCAGTATGGCGAAAACAAGTATTGTCTACCCTAATCGGTTTGGACCTCGATTCGTTCATCACAGAAACGACCAAACCACCATCCAAGCTTCTTGCTGAGTCCAAACCAAATCCTGATTACACTATATGGCATCGTCAGGATCAAATCATTATAAGCGCACTCCTCGGTAGTTGTTTAGATGCCATCCAACCGCTACTTTCCTCTGCTGAAACCGCTCGTGAAGCCTGGAATCGACTCAATGTAAGTTATGCTAACACCTCTCGGTCTCGCATAATATCCCTAAATTCAAAACTCACCAAAAATCCCAAAGGGACTCGGCCTGTTGCTGATTTCCTAAATGAGATGAGAACCATAGCCGATGAACTAGCCCTCGCTCAAAGCCCGGTTAGTGATGAGGACCTAATGGTTCACATTTTAGCCCAACTTGGTGATGACTACACTTCTATCAGTGCAGCCATTAAGGTTCGGGAGACTCCTCTGTCTTACTCCGAACTATTTGACAAACTTGTCGATTTTGAAAGAGCTCTACAAGAACGGGATCCTCCAACAACTGAGGTTTTGACTGCAAATTTCACTCAGCGCCAACATCCCCGAAATTCTAATCGGTTCTATAGAGCGAACTCCAACTATTCAAACCGAAATCATCGGACCCCAAACAACAAAAACAATCGCTCAACCTGGCAGCCTTCAAATTCAGAGGGTGATCGATCATCTCGTGCATCTACTTTCTGCAAATATTGCAATATTCCCGGGCACGACACCAGGGACTGTCGCAAGCTAGCACGATTTCTTAAAGAAAATCATGTTACAATTTCTCCGGTTGTGAACAATACAACCCCTCGGTCGATCCCAATCGTGG
Source organism: Centaurea solstitialis (assembly GCA_030169165.1). NCBI lineage: Eukaryota > Viridiplantae > Streptophyta > Magnoliopsida > Asterales > Asteraceae > Centaurea > Centaurea solstitialis. The sequence continues at coordinate 53,715,838 of CM058044.1, read as the reverse complement.
ATGTTTGATACGGGTGCCTCTGACCATATTACCACTAATCGTTCCTCATTGCACCCACTATCCGACTATGGTGGACCTGTTGAAATTTCACTTGGTAATGGTAACCGTCTTCCCATTACTTACACATGAAACACTCAACTTTGCACCACCTCACGATCCTTACTCTTGTCTAATGTTTTGTGTGTTCCCCAACTTAAACACAAACTTATTTCCGTTGCTAAATTATGTAAGACTAATCGTGTTTCCGTTGAATTCTTTCCTTATCATTTTTTGGTTAAGGACCTTCGCACGGGGGCGCACTTCTTCGGGGGAGAACATCCATGATGTCTACTATAACACCCTTGGGCCACTTCGACAACTCAATTCCACAACAAAAGTCTCCTTCTCTCATCTACATCACAAGTTGGGACATCCATCCATTCGTGTTTTTCGTTCCTTGTTTAAGCATTTTGATATTAATCCCAAAACTATCCGTAATGTTCATTGTGATTATTGTCTAGTGAATAAAAGTCACAAATTACCTTTGGCCAGAACTCGTTTGTCGCACATAAACCCTTACAATTGATATATTCAGATGTTTGGGGTCCAATACAAAAATCAATTGATGGTTTTGGTTACTATGTTATATTTGTCGACTTTTATTCCAAATACATTTGGTTGTACCCCATGAAACGAAAATCGGATGTGTCTCACCTTTTTCCCCAATTCAAAATGTTAGTGGAAAAATATTTCCAAACACCTTTAATTTCATTATTCACCGACAACGGAGGTGAATACCAAGGTATTGTCTCCTACCTCAAATCGGTCGGAATATCCCACTTTACTACTCCTCCCCACACGCCGGAACAAAATGGCATCGCCGAACGGCGTCATCGTCATGTGGTTGAAACTGGCCTTGCTCTACTTCATTTTTCCGGTCTCCCGCTTCATTTTTGGTCACATGCCTTTCAGACTGCTGTACACCTAATCAACAGGCTCCCCACCACCATTCTTGACTCAAAATCTCCATTTGAGGTAATTCATGGACAACCACCAAACTACTCCACCTTAAAATCCTTCGGGTGTCTTTGTTATCCATGGTTAAAGCCTTATTCCACCTCAAAACTCCAACCCAAATCTACACCATGCACTTTTCTTGGCTATTCCTTGTCCAAATCTGCCTACAAATGCTACGATCCTAAGAGTCGTCGTCTCTTTCACTCTCGTCACGTTCAATTCGTGGAGCATGTTTTCCCTTACAAATCCACCACTTTACCATTTACTCCGTTACCTACCCCGACCACCTTTCTAGCTGACAAACCTATTCTATCACCACTTTCCAATCCACCATCTAACCAAACTCCTCATCTGACCCAACCACCTACTCTAACCGCCACTCAAAATACTCAACCGACTTCACAACCTGACACCATCCATGTTGCTCTAGCTGAACCTACTCTGGACCAAACCGAGTCACCTTCCACATCCAACAACTCACAAAATTATGTCCCCTCTACCGATAGCGACATACCTCCTACACCCTTACCCATTTCTAATACCAATCTTGATCACACCTCTCAATCTCCAACTCCTTCTACCCAATCTCTCAACTCTCCTCCTGAGCCCTCACCATGTCCACCACCTCGTACTCGCAAACCCAACCAACGATATTTTAACACGTCGTTTGTTAATACCTCAACCCTTCATCCAATTCATTCTATTTTTGAACCCACCACTCACAACCAAGCTCTAAAAGACCCAAAATGGCGGGAAGCCATGGACTCCGAATTCAATGCCTTGCTTCAAAATCACACCTGGGAACTTGTTCCCAAAACATCTCAAACTCCCATTGGTAACAAGTGGGTTTTCCGTGTTAAACGTAATCCGGACGGTTCTGTTGCCAAGTAAAAAGCTCGTCTCGTCGCCAAGGGGTTCCTACAACAATATGGTCGGGATTATTTTGAAACTTTTAGCCCGGTAAATAAACCGGTAACTATTCGCACCATTCTTTCAATTGCCTTGTCCAAAGGTTGGCCCTTGCGTCAACTAGATGTCAACAACGCCTTTCTCCAAGGGACGTTATGTGAAGAAGTTTACATGGTGCAACCACCGGGCTACACTCACCCCCAATATCCCAATCATATTTGCAAACTGCGAAAATCCCTCTATGGGCTTAAACAAGCCCCACGTGCCTGGTACATCGAACTCACCACCTTTCTATTACAATCTGGGTTCAAAAAGTCGCTTGTTGATGCATCCTTATTTATCTACTCATGCGGTGATATTATGTGCTATTTTATGGTCTACGTAGATGATATTGTGATCACAGGTAACAACAATTCCTTTCTGGATCGTTTTGTTGATACACTTGCATGTCGGTTTTCGGTTAAAGACCTCGGGTCCTACCATTATTTTTTGGGCATTGAGGTAATTCCAACAAACACCGGCTTGTTTCTTACGCAACATCGTCATATCCATGACATGCTTACTCAATTTAACATGGCTGGTGCGAAGGAAGTTGTCACTCCCTTAAGTTCAACCGATGTGCTTCACTCCAATGATGGCACTCAATCTGTTGATCCAACTCCGTACCAGAAGATTGTGGGCTCCTTACAGTATCTAGCATTCACACGGCCCGACATCTCCTTTGCGGTCAACCGATTGTCTCAGTTTATGCATGCTCCATCCCAAAAACATTGGCAGGCCTTAAAACGGGTACTTCGTTATCTTAAAGGCACAATCCACTTTGGGTTATTTTTGAAACGAAACTCACCCTTACATCTCACTGCCTTCTCGGATTCAGACTGGGGTGGAATATCTGATGGGGGTCGCTCCACGACTGCTTATTTGCTATACCTTGGTTCTAATATCATATCATGGAGGTCAAACCGTCAAAAATCTGTCTCAGGATCATCTACGGAGGCTGAGTACAAAGCTTTAGCAAATGCAGCAGCTGAGGTTCTATGGGTTAAACACCTTCTGCAAGAACTTGGAGTTCCTATCTCCACGACTCCAACCCTCTACTGTGGCAATACAGGTGCCACCTACTTATGTGCCAACCCGGTTTATCACTCTCGCATGAAGCATGTCGCCTTAGATTATCATTTTGTCCGTGAACAAGTCACGAATGCTTCATTGAAAGTCCTTCATATCAATTCGAAAGATCAATTGGCTGATGTCCTCACAAAGCCTTTGTCTCGACAACCCTTTCTTCTATTTCGTTCCAAGATTGGAGTCTCCAACGGAGCCTCCATCTTGCGGGGGCGTATCAAGGCTAATAATGGACTCACCTCTTGATAAGGAATTCTATTCAATCATTCTCAATCAATTGTGATTGATTGTAATGCTCTTGTGATTGATTGTAATTCTCTTGTGATTGATTGTAATTAGCTTCCTAGAATTACTCTTGTCATTTATTGTATAGAGGTGTATAAATACCTATAGAGATTGTCAATAATAATATGAATCATTTCAATCCTATTCTCTCTATACGCTTATACTGCATTTCCGGCGACTCAAACAAGGTAACAAAACCTAGGTATAAATCCCTTCCCCTCTATGGCTTGTTGTTTCCGGAACCCACGAAATTGTAGTTGAAATTGGAGAATGCATTACTATATGGAGATGAATTAGAGTTGAAATTGCATCAAATACTGTTAACTTTTCTTTCCTTTCTCTCCTTCCTGTCGATATGGATTCGATGAATTATTTGTTAATTTTCTGGTTGATTTCATATCTGGGTTCGCAACGTACCGTAGACTGGTGGGTTTGGCTGAGTTTCCGATCAAACTTCTTCTTCGTAACTCTGACGAGGACCGATAGACTGGTGGGTTTGGCTGTGTTCAAACCCAGAAGCAACTGAACGACCAGACCCATCTCGGTGGCTAACAGGGACAAATAACAGACGGTGGAGCGGGGACGGACGTAGAAATTTTTTTCAACGGTGGCACAATTTGACTTTAAGAAATTTATGTAGAAAATTTTTTCAAAAATTATTTATTGCTCTATTGTTTTTCAATTTTAAAGTCCCAAGTTGAAGTCTTATTGCAAGCAATTTTTTATAAACACAATAAATATTAAATTAAAGCTAAAAATCTACTAAAAATGACATTAACAAGGCTTGAACCCATAACCTCCATCATAAAAGACAAAGAACTTACCAACTCTACCAAGGAAACCTAATGGTTTTATTGTAATTTCAAAAAATATATAGTGGCACACAGCCAATTAATACGATGGCACCTTTCACGACCCTTGATTTTTTACACTACGACGGAGGAATGGACCGGTGGCACGTGCCACCGGTACCTCTAAGCTAGGTCCGCCCCTGCGGTGGAGAACAATAGGTGGACGGGAATCACCATATCAATCTGCAAGTTGAGTTTGCGAGATTCCGTCTCGATGGTGGAAATCGCGGTGGTTGAGAACGATGGACAATGGTGGAAATCGCGCCGGTGGTTAGAGGAAGTGGGAGTCGGTCAATAAGAAGGAAGGAGGGGAAGGTAAAGAAGGGATTTTTTTTAACAGCAAGGAAAGGTGAAGGGTGATGGTAGCTTGACCGACAATGGTGATTTCTTCCCTAGAAATTTGTGATATATAATCCATATGTAGATGCATTCTCATTTCACCTCCAATTTCAAATGTCTTGTTCTTAAGATTGCATTCTCATTTCTCCCTCACTGTCAGTAGGGGAAGGGGCAGACCTATAAAAATTTCCAAACGGTGGCACAATATGACTTTAAGAAATTTATGTAATAAAAAATTTCAAAAATTATTTATTGCTTTTGTGGTTGGTCCATTGTTTTCAAGTTTAAAGTCTCAAGATGAAGTCTTATTGCAAGCAATTTTTTATAAACACAATAAATATGAAATTAAAGCTAAAAATCTCCTTAAAATGACGTTAACAAGACTTGAACCCATGACCTCCATCATGAAAGGAAAGGAACTTACCAAATCTACCAATGAAATCTCATGGTTTTATTGTAATTTCAAAATATATATGGTGGCATACAGCAAATTAATACGGTGGCACCTCTCACGACCCTTAATTTTTTACGCTACGACGGAGGAATGGACCGGTGGCACCAGTACCTCTAAGCTAGGTCCGCCCCTCGGGGGTGCGGCGTTATACCGATATTTGGGTTGCCGTATACATAGGTGTATGGTCGCCAGAACCAACAGGTGATCGCAGTGGTGGAAATCGACGGAGGGATGTCGCTGGTAAACATATGGCGGCCGGGAGGGTGGATTGTTGAAGACGATAAAGTGTTATATGTTTACCAGCGACATCCCTCCGTCGATTTCCACCATTGCGATCACCTGTTGGTTCTCGCGACCATACACCTATGTATCCGGCAACCCAAATATCGGTATAACGCCGATATTCACTTTGAATAATGCATGATATTCAAAGCTTAGGCGCCTTTATTCACTCTGAATAATGCATGATATTCAAAGTGAATAATGCCACGTGGCGCTCTTTTAGTGGTCCTCTGATGTAGCGTGTATGGATGAAACAAGGATCGAACACGTTGATTCAATGAATGTCGTGTTCAACCTCTTCTAAGGCTTGTTGATTCGTAGAATACCAAACCCTAGTCTTCAAAACCGGAACCCTAATGGAAAATTCAAGAATTGGGAGGGAAACGAAAATTATTTAATTAATTAACTGTCCATCCAAAACACAATATTGAAACCTAAATAGAAGGCCAAAATGAACCGGGCCTGACAAAAGTAACAGGCCAAACACCAAGGCCCAAAAACAAAAGCCCAAAACGATAAAAAAAACACAAAAACCTCCAAAAAGACACTTAAACAGCGTTTTTAGCGATCGAAAAGTCCATTGGCCCTTATGGGCCTACCTAGGCGTGCTCCATGTCTCAAGCTTCGATTCGATAGGTGGATCGTCCAAAACGGACAACCGGAGCGAAAGTTATGCCCTTCTGAAGTTGGACCGATCATGGGCCTCTAGAAACGTCAAGGTCATCTCTTCCACAGCTCGGCCTGCATCATCCTCACGTTCACAATGAAAAATGAGTTATCATTTGAACTTTCATCCATATACATATACATATACATATACATATACATATACATATACATATACATATACATATACATATACATATACATATACATATACATATACATATACATATACATATACATATACATATACATATACATATACATATACATATACATATACATATACATATACATATACATATACATATACATATACATAGGGTCATGTTCAAATGATAATTCATTTTTCATTGCGAACGTGAGGACAACCGATGATGCGTCACGTGGCATATTTATAAGATGTATTTTAAAAAGTTAATAACACAACATTATGTATTATTCGGTATTATTCACTCTAAATAACACTGAATATAGTGTTATTCACTCTGTATAACACATGATAATTCAAAGCGAATATGCCACATATATAACGCGCTCTCGATTGTCCTCACATTCGCATAGAAATTTGAGTTTGCATCCGAATATTCGTCTATATTATATATATATATATGTAGTATATGTATAGAATTAGGTTCAAACAAGAACAAAACCAAATTGCAAGAATGAAGGAACAAATAAAATCACACGTGATTTTGTGCATGGACGCTCACTCGCGGCTCACCCACTTGCATTGTCGGAGCGTGGCCTACACGCGCTTTTTCCATTGCAGCACAAAATCACATGTGATTTCCTTGATTCATTTGTTCTTGCAAATTGGGTTGTTCTTGTATGAACCTCCCTCTGTATGTATATACTATATATATAAGTATTTGGATCAAAAGTCTTTACGAGATACTCGTAAACTATAAAGCAAGCTTTTATCCTCATGGTTGACACTTTTACTTCTTCTACCCTCTTTTCAGCTTTAACATGTAAAAGGAGAGTCTCTTCATTTTGGATTAAAATTATTTTTGTCTTTGATTATGCTCCCAAATAGTGGAATACCATATATGAATTATACTGGTTTATATGTGAACACACTTACACATATTCATATATGAACTATTTTTAAAGCTTATTTTTATCATTAAGGAAATAGATCAATCCAAAATGAATGTGTAAAGCTTATTTGCTTGTGTTTACATAGGGATTAATTTGAACCTATGCTTGTAGGAACGGATAACAATATTTAGATGAATAAAATATTATAATTAATATTTTAGTTTTTAAAATAAAAATATGTTAAAAGATGAATTCAAGAATTTTCACTTTGGATTTTTCATTTTAGAGAATGTTAGTCTATTTGAGATTCTCTAGAATTTTATCTTTTTCAATCTTTAAGGTAGAAGTTGGTTCTTAAAGGTCAAATTGTTGATATAATTGATAATGACCAAAATTTTCAAAGGAGAGATTAAAGGTGCGTTTTGTTATGAAAAAATTCTTGTTTTTTAAGAAAATAATGAAAATTGAAAAAGTGTTTGCTTTATTCATTTTTCAAAAGTTTTATAAGAAAATATAACTTTTTTGCGTTCTAATTTTTTGTAAATCAGAAATTCGATTTTAGTAGTTTTTCAAAATTTTCTAAAATAGTTTTCTAATTTTCTACAATGGAGAATGAAAACTCTCCATCATTTCAACCAAACTCGTTTTTTAAAATTTTCATAAAAAATTGGAAATGAAAATTTAACTCCATTTTTCGAAAACATTTTCAAGCAAATGCAAACAGTTTTCCACAAGTAAACTGTAGGTTCCAAATCAACACCAAGTATGAACACAATCAAGATATGTAATTGCTCTCAAAATGATTGGAAAGTGTAAAGTACAAATGAAGTTTAAGAAGACTATTTATACTAACACTAAATGGACTAGGCTTTTTAAATGGATGGGCCCTAAACAAATGGGCCTCAACCACAAATTACATAAAAGTAAACTAACTTTAAAGAATTACAAATTGACACAATTAAACAAAATATCTAACAATTTCCCCCTTTGTGTCAATTTCTTCGTCGCCGTTGATGATTGCTCCAAGTCTTTCTCCTCGTAAAGTTGGATCTTTTGGAAGGACCCTCATGTCTCCGTGGTGGTGGCGGTATCTCCTCACGCTTTCTTGCTGGACCCTCTATCTTCCTCAACCCATAAAAGGACTCGAGACGTCGTAGAACGTTGCGATGTTCTAAACGATGCTCGGTGATCCTGAACACCTTGTCAATAAGGAGTGAGGGGTTCATCCAATGCCCCGTCTTCTGTACCTCAAGTTCAAGTCTTTTCTTCTCCGTTGCCAATCCCAAGTTGATGTAGTGAAGAGTACCATCGCTGAACTTGTGGACCTCATCGCACCGCATGAATTTCTTTTCACCCTTCTCATTCAGATAGACTACCCCAAAGGATGGTTTCTCAAGAACATGAAAGGGAGAATAGCAATCAATGTTGGGAAGATCCTGATTTGGCGGTGTGAGGTTGATGGTGTTTTGATGACTCTCCAACCCAATCTGAAAGTCTGATATTTCCGAGTTCCTCCGATTTCTCTCGATGAAGCGCTTTACGGCTTCAAGCCCTTTGAAGAAAGCCCGAGGTCGTCTAGTAAGCGTCTTCAGATCAGTATACAATGATTCAATGTCGTCAATATGTACGTTGTCGAAGTCGGCTTCGGTGAACGTATATGTACCGGTACTCCTACGAATGACCGTGTAGACAGAGAACCATAACCCATGAAAGCGCACGGAGGAGACTTCTCTAAGAAGGACAATCGGGTTATTGTAGAAGAATACATCTCCTTGAGGTTTGGCTTGAGTCTTCATCCAAAGAATATGCTTGACTTGATCAGATCGTGACAACTTTGTAATCCCAAGAAACTTCTCCACGGGCAAGATGAATACCTTATCTGTAAAAATGGATCTGTGAGTGTCCTCAAGGTATCGACCGCGTCTCCTCTCTCTATCCCATCGAACTGGTACCCGTGGTTCCACATACATACGCCGGTTGGAAAGAGCACCCTTCTCATTCGTATAGATCACCTTAGGAGGTGATACCGATGGCTGCCTCCATTGACCATGAATCGGTCGCTGAGGGCCATGAGTCACCGGGTTGATTGGTGCACGGCTTCTGACTGTGGAGGGAGGAGGTGGCGACGGAGTGCCAAACGCGGAGAGGTCTGGTACCGTAGGTGATGCTCGAGGAGGAGAGACAGAAGGAACCGGCGAAGGCGTGCGAGGCGGAGGTCTGTTCGAAGCATGACATGTAGGTGACGACGTAAGTGGAAGAGGAGACATGTAGGGCGGAGGTGTCCCAAAAGATAACGAAGGAGATGTTTGGCGAACCATCTCAACAACAACAGCAACGGTGCTCTGATCAGGCCGTGAGTGATGACCGTCGGCACCAGTGTCCGTATGAGTACCGGAGGTACGGACAGAAGCGGCGCCGGAAGATTTGCCTGCCAGAGCTAAAGTAATGTGCCGAGCCCTCTTGGGGTTTTCCCCCTCACGGCGTCCGTGTTGGGTTTTTGTGGGTATCCTCGGATCAAACTGACTCGAGGATTAACACGGATCTATCAAACCTCGCTGGTTTGATATATCTCATAGGTTTAAAACAAACTGTTAAAACCTACGTGATCAGAAACTCGCTGTTTCCGATCTAATCATGCGGAAGCGATAAAAGCTAAAAACCCATTAAAGCCTAATGATCTTAATCGTTTGTAGCTCTAAACCTAAAGGATCAGGTTAGATTAATTTACCTGGATTGCTTGAGACTTAGTCCACCGGTGATTGACCACACGAGCGTTCCTCTAGCAGAACTTCTAAGACCCCGGAAACAACGAAAAAACCGAACTGGTGTGTGTTGTGTGTGGGTTGACGCCGAGGGAGAGAGAGAGAGTGAGAGAGTAGGCTGGAAATTTTAAGGCTTAGACTGATCATCAATTCAAGACCCTAAGGCCTTTATTTATAGCCTATCAGATGATTGAATAATCATCTGATACAGTTTCCTTATAATTATCTTAGAATTCTCCTAGATAATTATCAGATTTAATTTCCTTAATTATCAATCTTTTCTTTTTGCCTAAGAAAAGATTTTCTAGATAATTGTCATAATTAATCTAGATTATCTATTATATATTTATTTTCATAAATATATAATTATCTCAATTAATTATATCAACCCTCTAACTTTGGGATTTCTGACTGAAATCACCCCTCTGATTTATAATTGACTATTATAAATCCTCAACTCTCCATTTCTGGGTTTTATTTAACTTGCTCGGTTTATAGGCCCTCACAGGTGTGACCCTCAAGTGTCTTGTAACATTGGATGTGTAATCACTTGGTTTGTCAACTCTGCACATAATTCCTAACAGACTCCCACTTGTGCAAGTTGGCAATACCGTTCTTGATTACACGGACCCAAGGAGGCCCCTAGACAGGCACTTAGGCTGACCAGGTTACAAGAACTCTTATACCCAGATAGGTGATATAAACATTCCGTAAGGAATTGGTATCTATGAAACTACTGTTCATTGATTGAGTATATCTTGGCTTTTCCCTTTGCATCACGATATTTCATCTGTGAGTATGAGCTTGGAAAGTGTCAACTCTAAATACTCAAGATTCTGTTTTCTTGATTATCTGACTTTCACTGATAGGTAAACGACAAAGAACTAATCAGTTCGTTTGGGCATGGCCATGCACTTCATCAGTATACTTAGTCAGTCAAGATGGGCCCAGAAATATCTCTCTTCTGAGAAGAGGTGCAAATCCCATCTTGCATATCTGCCTTTGACACCACGGCTTCCGCTGAATCTAGTTACACCCTTTATAGCCACCCTGTTACGGCGTAGCGGTTGAGTGCACTAAGAATTCAGTAGTCCTCATGATATCAAATCAGATACCTCAGGTGATAGGGACAACCACTGTGAGATTCACTTATGACTTTATTCCAAGAAGTAATCTCAACCGCGGATCACGTCCGATATTTGCTACTCTATCAAATATCTGTGCAACTTTTAGTCTACAACACTTGTAGCTGTTATTCAGCAACTGATCATAACTACCTAAAAGTTCACAATGACTTTAACACCTTATCATTCTCCCACATTGATAAGTTGTCACGGACAAATTTTGAATGAAAACTGGAAACTAGTTTCATTCCTGGATTAATTAAAACATGCAAAAATGTGAAAGTGATAAAGAAATCAATCTTGTATAGTCCATATTACACGCTGTAATAATAACAAGATTGAATGTCTTTTCTTTAATAACTTTCATTTTATCTATTTAACATTTGTTAAATACTGGTCTAAACTAAAGTATCACCTATCTTTTAGTTTAAACCCTTTGATTAAAGTTTACCATTTTAATCAAAGTGACAACCAAATAATACAAGTCTGTTTATTCAATCTACTTGTATTTGCTAATTATTGTTCTGCAAACACCTCAACAATAACTAGACTTTTATCATATTCCATGAACTCGGAGACCTGGACTAACTTCCAGTTCCTGAATATGTAAAACTGCAACTTTCCTTAGTTGCTGTGTAGATGAATGATTTCTACCTGAAATCAGATTCCATTTGCAATCTTGGCAAATCTACTGGAATCCTATATTTTAATCCAACACTATAATTATTGATTTCAATAACAGTCATGACCTTTGTTTCAAGGATTTTGAAACTTTTATCCTTTTAATTAAAGGGTAAATTATATCTTATGAATTCTTATCCTACCTGGATTATGAATTCCGAGATATATCAATAATTGCATCTTTTATTCTTTATCTCAGACTAGATGGAGAATAAATTGGGCTCCCACTTACTTGTATAAGAACTAACTATTACTCAAATTTTACTATTGACTTAGTCAAAAACTTTGATTAGTCAATCCTAATTTCAAGTAATGAACTTTGAGAATTTCCTTTTTATGAAACTCAACTGGATTTGGTCAAATCCTAATTCCAAACCTTGGAATCCTTCTAGTTTCATAAATACTGTTATTAACGCCATCTGAGTTAATATCCTAAATTCTCCCTTTTTTAAAACATTTGAATAAAACTTGATCAAACTTGATTAGTTAATTCTTGAGAATTTCCTTTATAAAACTTAACTGGATTTGGTCAAATCCTAATTCCAGAACTTGGAATCTTTCTAGTTTTATAAATGCTGTTATTAACGCTATCTGAGTTAATATCCTAAATTCTCCCTTTTGATCACAAAACTATCATTCATAAATGTTTTATTCTCAAAACACATTCCTATAGAATCTTTGTGTTTTGTTAGTTTTTATACAAATTACTTCAACTTCATTAAAGTAATTATAACAGGCATCAACTAGGATCATACAGATATAATAATATCGGGCACAATCGGATATTTCTATGTCAAGACAATAACTTTTGAAAATAAAACCATGAAATTATAAAATATAATTATCCAAAAATGTTTAAAACATAAACCCCCAAAAATAACTGTTTTAAAAACATAAATTCAAAAATGTCTTGACTTAAATTATCTCGTACTTAAGATCCTTGGCAACTCCTGGGCACTTCACTTCATTTCTGACCTCCTGCAATAATCATTTGCTCTAGGTATCAGTATACTTGTAAGCTAACAAGTAAGAAGTGACAAAAACAAAGCAATCATAAATTTTCTGAGGTTTACATACCTGCTTCATGACGCTTAGGGCAGTTTTGCCTCCAATGACCGATCTCATTGCATATGAAGCAGCGATTCTCGGTCCTAGCTTTGTTTGGCTTAACCTTCTTGCCCTTGCCCTTGCCCTTGCCTTTGCCTTTCTTGGGTGCACTCTGGATGGCCTGGACTGGTCCCTTTCCTTTACTGGTGCTAGCTTGCCCATTCTTCTTTTTCACCCCTCCGTCTTTCACCATCAAGACATCCTTGGTCTTGTTCTTGTTCCCCATATTCAGTTCAGCTGTCTTAAGCATGGAGTGCAATTCTGCTATTGTTTTCTCCATGTTATTCATGTTGTAATTGACTACGAAGGGCCTGTAGTCTTCTGACAGTGAATTGAGTATGGTGTCTGTTGCTAGCTGCAACGGAACAGGATGACCTAGCCTCTCCAGATGATCTAAGTGCCGTTTCATTTTCATGACATGGTCACTTACTGATGTCCCTCTTACCATCTTGCACTCATTGAATGCTTTGGTGGCATCGTAGCGTTCTGTACGAGCCTGAGTCTGAAACATGTCCCTCAGCTGGCGGATCATGTCGTAAGCATTCGTATTTATGAGCCCTGCCTGTAGATCTGGGCTCATAGTTGCTAACATCAGACAGGCGACATCAAGGAGATCATCCGAGTGCTTCTTGTGGGCATTTTTTGGCAGCGGCCGGAGCGTTTGCCGGAGGTGCCTCCCCAAGTGGCTCTTCAAGCACATACCACTTTCTCTCATGTCTGAGCACAATCATCAGATTGCGCTCCCAGTCGAGAAAGTTAGAGCCGGTCAGTTTATCCTTCTCTAGGATAGATCGGAGGGAAAGATTGTTAGTGCTGGTAACAGTGCTTGCCATCTACACAAAATAAACTTTTGGTCTTAGCAACTGTAAATAGACTAATTTCCAATAAAATATCAATAAACCCTTAAATGATCAATTTATTGGACTAGGATCCTTATTTCATACGTCCTGATGTGCGTAATGTTCTTGCTCCACCAGAACCGTATTATTTCGGTAGGTAAGGACTTTTACCAATCATATCTAACTGACATGACTCCTAGATCTTTTCGGGACTTATGGCAACTACCTGTGCATGTTTTAGTCCCTCTTAGTGCTTTTTGGCCCGGTACCACCCGGTGAACATTATAGTACCAAAACAGATCTCACCATTTTGGGAACCTGATCACTATACTCTGGCCGGTACCACCCGGAGATAATTCGCAGAGTTATGTAACCCCTTCAGCTTCAGTTTGAACACAGACGTTGAATGTGTGATCACTTACAACGCCTATGTACTTTACGCCGAAGGTGCCCCTAAATGGGTTGCACTACTGATCTATGATTTTCGGGGTTTTTGAAAAACTTTACTTCCAGGCTTTTGAAAAACTGATTGTTATAAAGGCTACTTATGTTTTAAACTAACTGTTTCAAACATATACGTAATTTTAAAACCAACTGTTCTAAAATTACTTGCTAATTAAAACTAACTGTTTTAACAGCACACCTAGTTGATTAAAACTAACTGTTTTTGTCAACCTGCCTTTTATATAAAACAATCATCTATAGGTTTTTAAAACAAAAACTATCGTTTTGAAAAGTTTGACGAAACTAAAAAACCTATATTCCTTTTGTGATATAAACTAGTTTTAAAGTAACAACTCTATTTAAAACTACTGGTATGCAAGATATCACAAATAATCAATCAACCATGCAATTAAACAATAATTAATCACATAGTACCTAATTATAGTTTTTGCCAACGTTTCCTAGGGACCAATAATGACCTATTTTACTAAAAGCTTCAAAACTCGCGTAGCTCCCACTGGCCTCGCCATGTTTTGTTAGTACTCCGGTAGTGATGAAGAATCTTAGTAGCTCCCACTGGCCTCGTCATCCCGAAAGAAGAAAAAAACTTCTATCCTAAGGTCATTATTACATAAGGGGTTGTAAATGGCACGCAGGCCTCCCCGCAAATATGTCAAGGGTCTAGGTTGGCAAAACACTATAATAGATATATATATGTAAGATCAAACTGAAATCCATATATCGAGCTCAAGCATTTACGTAAATATATATGCAATATAATAAAAGCAATTTTATAATTACGATAAATAAACCTGGATTCGTTAAAATTATCTTGTCTCAATTATCGCAAAACTTGGTTTTATAACTGATTCGAAAAACAAACTGTTTTATGAATCCTAAAAGAAAATCTTTAGACTGAAGAATGGTTTTAACTTAAAACTGAGATTTATAATAAATCTTAAAACTAAAACCATTTAATCCTTTTACCCAAAAATTATTTCAAAAGGGGTTTTATTGACCCAATCATAAAATATTGGTTTATTCGAAAAACAGATAAAATTTTAATTTCCATAAAAGATTAACTGGTTTGAATAAGTTTTATTAGGTAGAAAATAATTTTGGATAAGAAAAACTTTAAAACCAAGACAATTTCTTTTGGGCCATAACCTTGTCCAAAGAGTTGGGCATTGGGCCTGATTACTGAACTAGGCCCAAAAACGGAAAAACCCTAGACCACTTTGCAGTCGTGTTCGTGTCGCGAAGACTCATCGTCCTCTCGTGGCCACTGCCGCGGCCGTTTGCCACCATCATCGTTGTTCATCGTTGATCACCCATCAACACCTTGCTGGTGATTCGGTTGGGTGATCGCGGAACTGTCGCCACCACCTCGCTGGTGGTTTGGCTGGGCGGTCGCGTAATCGCCGCCACCACCTCGCTGGTGGTTTGGCCGGGTGGTTTGCGAAAACGCCGCCACCACCGCGCTGGTGGTTTGGCCGGGTGGTTTGCGAAAACGCCGCCACCACCGAACGCCATCGTCGCCGCTCCATCACCGCAACCACCATTGTGGTGTGGCCGATGTCTGCCGACGAACAAAATCAAAACCGCCACCATCATTACGGTGGTCTTGGCCGCGACTGCCATTAGTAGCAGGGAGAATCGCTTCCCCGCCACCGTCCGGTTTAAACGCCACCATCGCCACCGTCTTTGACCGTTGATCATAACTACCCAATAACCGCCGCCGCCACCACCATCTGTGGTGCGGCCGGCTATCGTATCTTTGGCTGGCGATCGCACGATTAGCAGCCACCGCTGCCGCGAACACCATCGTCGCCCGCTGGACGCCGGCATTACTTGACGCGGTACAGCCGGCGACCGATCATCATCATCGCGAACAGCCGCCGCCGTCGCTAGGCGTAGTGCGGTCGTTGTTCTGCCGTTATGCCGCCGCCGTCGCTACCACCACCTGTGGTGCGACGGGTGTTTGATTGTCTGGTGGTGGTTCGAGCGGCTATCTGCCGTCGTTCCACCGCCGTGTGGGTTTTCGGCCAATGATGACAGTGGTGTGAACGATACCACCATCACCACCGCCTTGCGATCCAAGGCCGGCTGCCACCACCATTCTGGTGCGGCAGCTCCGATCAGAGATGACCACAGCCACCACCGATCTGGTGGCGCGGCTGTGGTTGTTTCACGGTAACGAAGGGCTTCGGCCATCACCACCTAATCTGGTGGTGTGGCCCGGTGGTTAACACCAGATGGGTTTTTCGTACGATAAACAAAATCAAAAATTTTATGTAAGCTATTAACATAAAAAAAAGGATTTTTAAACTTGTTATGCAAGAATTGATTTTAACGAATCACACATAAAACAATTAACTGATAAACTGAAATGATTTTTAACAATGGCTCTGATACCACTGTTGGGTTTTTGTGGGTATCCTCGAATCAAACTGACTCGAGGATTAACACGGATCTATCAAACCTCGCTGGTTTGATATATCTCATAGGTTTAAAACAAACTGTTAAAACCTACGTGATCAGAAACTCGCTGTTTCCGATCTAATCATGCGGAAGCGATAAAAGCTAAAAACCCATTAAAGCCTAATGATCTTAATCGTTTGTAGCTCTAAACCTAAAGGATCAGGTTAGATTAATTTACCTGGATTGCTTGAGACTTAGTCCACCGGTGATTGACCACACGAGCGTTCCTCTAGCAGAACTTCTAAGACCCCGGAAACAACGAAAAAACCGAACTGGTGTGTGTTGTGTGTGGGTTGACGCCGAGGGAGAGAGAGAGTGAGAGAGTAGGCTGGAAATTTTAAGGCTTAGACTGATCATCAATTCAAGACCCTAAGGCCTTTATTTATAGCCTATCAGATGATTGAATAATCATCTGATACAGTTTCCTTATAATTATCTTAGAATTCTCCTAGATAATTATCAGATTTAATTTCCTTAATTATCAATCTTTTCTTTTTGCCTAAGAAAAGATTTTCTAGATAATTGTCATAATTAATCTAGATTATCTATTATATATTTATTTTCATAAATATATAATTATCTCAATTAATTATATCAACCCTCTAACTTTGGGATTTCTGACTGAAATCACCTCTCTGATTTATAATTGACTATTATAAATCCTCAACTCTCCATTTCTGGGTTTTATTTAACTTGCTCGGTTTATAGGCCCTCACAGGTGTGACCCTCAAGTGTCTTGTAACATTGGATGTGTAATCACTTGGTTTGTCAACTCTGCACATAATTCCTAACAGTCCGGGATCCTCACGGTCGTCGTGCCTCCATTTGGTTGGCTCGGCTGCGGCGCGACAAGAGGTCGCAAGAACTCTACGCATGGCGGAAAGAGAGCTCTTGACCTCTGCAATATCAGACTTGACCTCCTCCCTGAGGTCATTGAACTTCCCTTCGAGCCACTGGGTGGAAGGGCCTACCGCATGAGAGGGTGCGGTAGCCGGCTCGGGACGGTACGTGGGAAGGGATGTATCAGAAAACTGCTTCAAGGACCCAAGAAGATGAACCTCTTTGTCATTTAGATCCCCACGTGAAAGTAAAGACGCCATAAGTAGTTCCCGCAACTCATCATTAGAGGAAGCGGGGGTGGTAGATCTCGAAGGTGAGGAAGGAGGGGGAGGAGGTGTAGTAGCACGCGCTGTCGACGTCCCTTTGCCCTTAACTTGGGCCTCAAGGGCGGCAATCTTGCCGGAGAACTCCGCTCGTACAATATCGATCTGAGCCTTTAGGGCGCTCTCGATCATTTCCCTGACAACAGATGCCGGGTAAGTAACACCGGGGTCACATAGACGTTCCGTTAACACAACCGTTGAATCAACAGTGTGGCCTACGGTCACGGTTGGCGTGATGATAGCCGTGGTAGGTCTTCCCGCCGGTCCTCGTGAAACGCCCATCGTGGACGCCACTCTCGGGGTTCCGGTCACGGCACTCAGACTCGTGATGGGTGTAGTAAGTGTCCCAAAAGGAATATAGGGCTCAAGACTCTGTGCACGAAAGGAAGTTGGGGATCGGGGCGGGGATCCTCCTGTTTCAATATCACTACCCTCCAAGTGAGGGTGCGTTAGCCGTTGTGCTAAATCCCCGTGAGATGAAACACCCACCTGTTGAGAGGTGAGTGAGTGGCTGAGGGGGGCGTGCAATTGCACCTCTGGGTGGGAGGTGTCTGCTTCAATACCCGCATCTAACGAATGCGTGCGGGTAGCGGATGTGGGTGCCCGGCTCCTTCCTAAGGGTAGGGGAGGATCGGTTAAAACCTCTGATCCTGTCACACGCTCATCAATTCTTTCGCGTCCCACACTCAGCTCACTTTCTTCAACTATGGTGTCTCCCTCAATCCTTATACCTCCCGCACCACTCAGATGGTGGTCATCATCAGAATCATCATAATCATCAGAATCGGAGTCAAGACCCAACATAGATAGATAATCTCGTGAAGTAAAAGCGTCGTGTCGATCAGAGTCATCGCCTAAACTACCCCCGTCATGTCCCCCCGACACCTCGTCCTCAATCCCTTGGTCACCACCCCCAGGTGAATGACCACGCTCAGGACCCTCACTCGCTCGCCTAGGGGATGCCTCCTGGGTGCCAGCCTCCGGCTCTGGAGGGCCTGGTGGAGGTAGAGATGCTAAGTATGTCCTCACGATCGATGAACTCTGATTGGCACGAGCAAGTAGTGATGGAGGTATTGCCATAGGAACAACATGTGGAGGATCTTCCGGGTCAAGTAGTCTGGACATCGGCCAGTTTGTGCTCAGGGGAGACTCTGGTTGAGGAGGAATTGTGCCGTTTTGGAGAAAATGATCGATGATCAATCCCGAGAATCGGGGATAAGGAATGAAGCGCCGTGATCTGACTGAGGCTTTGTCTTTGAGCACGGAAGTGAACTCTTTCCATAGGAAGTATGTGTAATCGGTGTTTGGAATGTCAAAGGCACATCCAATGAATATCTGCTTCATTTCCACACTTCCTTGATCAATACCTCTGGTACGGGATGAGAGACACTTGTTTAGAATGACAAACAATGTAGACCATATGCCTGGTAGTTCCGTGCGCTTTGCATCGCTCAGTCTGGGAAGATCCACAGTGTATCCAAGGGTCATGAAGTGGTTAAGTATTTCTTGTACGGTCATGTGATCATCATGCATAGGACCACCAGGTATGCGGAGGATGCTTGCAAATAGTTGTGGGGTAAATGTGAAGGTATGGGTGGCAATCTTACATTCGATAGTGTCTTTTGCGGTGGTTCGTCCTTCTGTATAGATCATGGAATGGGAAAATTGTTGAAAGTAAACCATGGGTACTCGAGTTCGACGGGTGAGAAGCGGGCGAAGTGGATGTTGTTTAAGGATTTCAAGAACTATAGGGTATGGGGTGTTTAGGGAGAAATCAAGATAGTGGTTGTTTGGTTTGATGGATGCATAATTTGCGATAGGAAAAATGTTCTCGAATATGGCTCTAACATCATCGGTGAGGCTGTCATAGGTGATAGGTGTTGGTTGAAGGGTTTTGGATGTAGATTGGGATTTGGATTTGGGTTTTGGTTTGGGAGGTTGTTGGGATTGAGAATGGAAAGGTGGTTGGGATGCTTGGCCGGGTGGAGGGTTGGAAGAGGGTCTGGTTCTCACCATGGTACCTGTGGAATGAAAGACAGTTAGTATCTTATGTAAAGACAACATTTATTTGGGAGACCCTCACAGCATTGACTTGCACTTCTATGTACCGAGACCAAGGCGGCGGTATAGAGAGGTGCAATACATTGGGGAGGGACAAGTATCCGATATGAAATTCCATGAAGCCTTACCAACCACAAGGTGTAATCTATGATATGATGTGAAGTACAAGGGACGTGGTACACCCATGCATGGTCGAGTGTACAACACATACACATGCACATTATGTAAGAGAGAACACTCACCCGAGCTCAAAGGATAGAATATATCCCAAGCTCAAGAATGAGACAACACACACAAGCCGAGCAACTCTCACGGTTAAAGCCGACTGAGTGCTCAAGGTTGTAACACATGCACATACAATAGGCAACCACACTTGCATACAAACACCAACTCAAGCACTCAGTCACGAACGTTCACACATTGAAGCACATACACAACAAAAAATAAAACATAAACCACACATAAGCACACATATAAACCACACAAAAATAAACACACATATTATTAAAAAAATAAGCACACACACATTTAAAAAACACACACGGTTTTTAAAAAAAAAAACACACTCTTAAAAAAATAAACACACACATTCTTTATATAAAAAAAACACACACTAGTAGTAAAAAAAAATTAAACACACACAAGAATTAAACCCTCATACACATCAAATAGCGCACACACAGTAGGCATGTACACACAATGACGGAGTAAACGTGAACCATGCACACATAGAAGCACACGCAAAACGCAACTTTTGAGTCCAAAGGAAAACAAATGGCGTTAAAACAACCTCTCAAATTGCTTAAGTTGCGTTAATAAGACCCGAGATGCAATCCTAAACACTATGCAACCCCAAAAAAATAACAAAAGAAAAATAAAATAAAATAAAAAAAACTAAACGACGAAACAGTAGACACAAAAAAAACAAAATGAATATATATGTTTTTCTTTGAAGACCATGATAAAGCAATAAAATAAAATAAAATAATAAGAAAATGTTTTGTTTGCTTTTCCAAGAGAACAGATAACTGGAAGAAAACGAAAAGGGAAAAAAAATTGAAAAAAAATTTGTTTTTCTTCTAAAAAAAAAACCAAAAGGAATGGAAAAAAAATAAAGGCCGAAAGGTGTTGAGTGGAAAAAAAAATAAAGGCCGACACGCTCCATTTTCTTCCACACGGCCGGAAGACCGACCTTCTATAATTAATAAAGGCCGAAAGACCTTCTATAATTAAAAAAAAAGGCCGAAAGAGTAGGTGAGAAACAAAATAAAAAGAAAGTCGAAAGGGTGGTTCGGCTTAAACTCAAAGGCCGAAAGGGTGGTTCGGCTTAAACTCAAAGGCCGAAAGGGTGGTTCGGCTTAAACTCAAAGGCCGAAAGGGTGGTTCGGCTTAAACTCAAAGGCCGAAAGGGTGGGACTTACAAGCAAAGGCCGAAAGGGTGGTGGTCGGCGTGGTCTTTCAAAGGCCGGAAGTCCTGCGAAGTGAGAGACCTGCGTTTACTCATCCAAGGCCGAAACGCTCGGAGACCAGACGTGAGTAGAAGCTTTGCAGAGAAGCCATGGCCGGAAGCCTTGCTGGCCGGAATTCGAAGGCCGGAAAACCGAAAGAACCAGAGGCGATACTCTAGTTAAACGAGAAGACCGGAAAGGTGTTCGTTGAGGGCCGAACAACCCGCTGCACCACCGAAAGGCCGGACAGGGTGCAGGATTTCAAAGGCCGAAACCAGATCTCGAAGGCCGGAACACCTTCGGTCCGGAAAGGAGATGGCCGGAAGATTCGAAATGAATGCCTGAAGTCACTACTTCCTAAGGCCGAAAGTCGGAAAATAAAAGGGCCGGAATTTATGGAAGCACGTCAAAATCACAGAAGGCCGGAAGGAAAAACAAGAGGCCGGAACCGGTGTCAAGGCCGGAATAGCTGCTCTCGAAACCACACGGCCAAAACAGAGAACTCCGAAACAAGGCCGGAACTCACAGTCATGGCCGGAAGATTGAAAAACAAGGCCGGAAAACTCGACAGCCAAGGCTGGAGTTTCTATGGCCGGAAGAGTTGCTAGATCACCAACATAAGGCTGGAAAACGATCCGGAAGAGGAAGGGCTGGAATCGACAGCCTAGCCGGAAACGCATATGGCCGGAATACCATGAAATCAGGGCAGGAAGGCTGGAATTCTAAATAGCCGAATAAAAGAAAACAGCTGCTGCGATGAGGTGTTGATGGTGGTGAACTAATGGTGGTGGCTTAAGCAAAATCAACTTAATGTTTGCTTCCAAAATGAAAGATTGATATCTGTTTCTCCACTTCCATAAACAATAATAAAAAATTTGGGGAAAATGAGGTGCAGGAAGAAAGACAACGAAACAGAAAGAAAAGAAAAAGAAAACAAACTTTTATGAAAAACCTCTTTTTTTTTTATTATATGTTTTGATTTATAAAGAAAAAAAATCCCCCCCCCCCCCTTTTTTTTTTGTGTTACGTTTTTGTTTTTTTCTAAAGCTAAAAATAAGGAAATTCCTCCTTTTATTTTCTTTTTAAAATGGATGTTTTATTTTCTTTTAAAATCTGCTTTGTTGAATGTTCTTCTTTTTTTTTTTTTAAATTTCCATGTCTTTTGAATTTTCAATTATTCAAAACATAAAACCAATCAGTTTCATCAAATGAGTTTAAAAACAAGATTATCAAAAACGGTTTCCTTAGAGTTTTGCAATTAGCACAATCCCAAACAAGCCTCATAAACATCAAAACACCAAAAAATTTCAGAATTAAAGGATCAAAAAGTGTTTTTCTCAAGAACATTGAAGAACAAACATGAGTGCTTCAACAACTCCAACAATGGAGGATACACATGACACCAAGAAAATTCCACCAAATCACACACAAGATATCACAAATGAAAGCTCCATCAACGATCTCCAACAATAATTAACACACTTAGCACAAACATTCAACCCAAAACACTCAAAATCCAAAAATTTTGAGTTTGGGGTTTTTGATAAACCCTTGAAATTTCAAAGTGGGTTTTTCAAAAACAAGGACTAGAGATGATGCAATGCAAGCATTAAAACCTCAAAAGATGAATGAGATGATGATTTTACCTTAAATATACTAGATATTGATGATGAATCTAAAAAAAATATGGATGATTGAAGATTTGGGGAAAACTTGGGAAGGAGGTGAGTTGGGGAAGAAAGAAGGAGAGAGAAAGAAATGAGGAAAAAGACAAAACCCTATATATAAATCTGATTTTTTTTTTTTTTTTTTTTTTGTAAAGAAGTAACAAAAAGAAAAAAAAACAAAACAAAAGGTATATATATATGTGGTATATAGAAAGATAGAAGACTTACCTTGGTGTAGGAGTAACACACGTCTTACCCGTTAGTGCTCCCCCTCGGAACATGCAGAGGCAGACTACGTACCCCCCCTTGGAATATTCATAGGTGGGTATCGTTCCCCCTACAAACAAGCACAAACAAACACTATTCCCCCAGGGAACATGCGTAGGGAGACAGCACCGTTCCTCCTTGGTTCATGCATAGGAAGGGAGCGTTCCCCCTTGGAACGTGCAAGTAAGGGATGTTCCCCCTTGATAAAACAACACTCACAAACATGTTAGTACCTCAACCAATAATAACATAAAGAAAAAAAAAACAAGGACAATAAACAAACGCCAACACACTCAACATTATAGTCCAAGACAGCAATGACACTGTGTTCAAGAACAAGGTTCTGACCACTGTGTCATGGTTATGAGGGACTGTATTGTTGAGAGATAATCACTCTTGAGGATCAAACATTCCAAGTTTGGAGATTAGGAAATTAAACCTTTTCTCATCCAAAGGCTTGGTAAAGAGATCCGCAAGTTGATACTCGGTATTAACAAAATAAAGTTCAATCGTACCTCGTTCCACATGATCCTTGATAAAATGGTACCTTATATCAATGTGCTTCGTGCGAGTGTGTTGTACTGGATTACATGTGATAACAATTGCACTCTTGGAATCGCAGTAGATGGGTATGTGGTTGAACTTGTAGCCGTAGTCACGCAGTTGAGTCCGCATCCATAGCACTTGGGAGCAGCAGCTGGCAGCAGCGACATACTCCGCCTCGGCGGTAGATGTGGAAACACGGTGTTGTTTCTTTGAACCCCAGCTAACCAATTTATCACCCAAAAACTGGACGTGCCCGGAAGTGCTTTTCCGGTCCAATTGACAACCTCCATGATCCGCGTCCGAGAATGCGACAAGCTCAAATCCCGATTCTTTTGGGTACCACAACCCACGATTGGGTGTGCCTTTCAGGTACCGGAGAATGCGTTTGACAGCCATCATGTGTGATTCCTTTGGATTTGCCTGAAAACGAGCACAGAAACAAGTAGCGAACATAATATCTGGTCTACTTGCCGTCAGATATAACAAAGAACCAATGATGGCTCTATAAGTCTTTTGATCGACAGGCTTCCCTTTTGGGTCAGCACCGATCAAAGTGCCCGAGGCCATAGGAGTTTTAGCAACGGAAGAAGTGTCCATGTGAAAACGTTTTAAGAGATCACCGATGTACTTTGATTGATTAATCAAAATACCATCGGGTTTTTGTAGGACTTGAAGTCCTAAAAAGAAAGACAACTCCCGAAGCATACTCATCTCAAACCTGGTGGTCATGAGATCACTGAACCAAGTGCACATATCTGAGTTAGTAGAACCAAATATGATATCATCAACATAGATTTGAACTAACAAGATATCATTACCTTCGGTCTTGATGAAAAGAGTAGAATCGATTTTACCTTTGTAGAAACCATTCTCTAGTAGCACATTCGAGAGATGATCATACCAGGCACGGGGAGCTTGCTTCAACCCGTAGAGAGCCTTGTCTAGTATGTAGACATGAGTAGGCTTGGTACGATCAACAAAGCCTTCGGGTTGAGAGACATAAACTTCTTCTTTCAGTTCGCCGTTGAGAAAGGCAGTTTTCACGTCCATCTGGTAGACAGTGAAGTTCTTGTGAGCGGCATAGGCTAAGAAGATCCGAATGGCTTCAATTCTGGCCACCGGTGCGAATGTCTCATCATAATCAATTCCCGCTTGTTGCTTGAAACCCTTGGCTACTAGACGAGCTTTGTTTCTAGTTACTATCCCATCTTCATCCTTTTTGTTCTTGAATATCCACTTTAGGTCAATGATGGTCTTGTTCTTTGGTCTAGGTACAAGTCTCCAGACACCCAGGCGTTCAAATTGATTCAATTCCTCTTGCATGGCGGTCACCCAGTCAGAGATATCAAGGGCTTCCGTCACGTTCGAGGGTTCATGTCTGGATAAGAAAGCTGCAAAAAGGCACTCATTTTGAGTTGCAGACCTTGTCTTGACTGACGCGGATTTGCTGCCAATCACCTGTTGGAGTGGATGAGCTCGCGTCCACTTGGTTGTATGGGGTAAGGTTGGAGGGGGTAAAGGTTCTATCCTCAGATCGATATAGAACTCGGGTTCACGTCTGGTCGTTGCTAGAGTGGTAACAGTAGGTGGCACTTGAGATTGTACCACACTGGGACCAGGAGCTGCTGGTGTGTCTGAAGAGACAAGTGAGGGGCCAGCAGCTTGTGGAGCAGGTTGAGCGGTTGTACTGGGACCTACCACTTGTGGAGCAGGTTGAGTAGTGGTACTGGGACCTGCCACTTGTGGAGCAGGTTGAGTAGGAATGCCTTGTTGTTGACTTGTAGTACGCATAGTAGAGGAAGCACCACTTTGTGGACTTGATGTAGTCATCACTGGACCCTGTTGCTGAAATGCGTGGAGAGGTTCCCCCTCAGCAGGTGCAGGAGATACTTGAGAACTTGGTGATGTTGTTGCAGAGGATGATGATGAAGAAGTACCTTGGAGGTTGGACGATGAGATGTCAGTGGTCGAGACAATGACAGGAGATGTTGCTTGAATAGCTGCAGGAATAGGAAGAACAACATTAGAAGGTGCAGAAAAATCTTTATAAAAGAATTCAAACAGTTCATCCAAATCACAAGAGTTAGAGTTAGAAGAAGATGGTTTGTTTGTCGATGAAGAAGAGGTCATGGGATTGCCATGAAGATGATCAGAAGCCAGAACACCAGAGATTCCTGGTGTTACTGGTGTTGGTGTAGAGTCTTCTTCAATGCCTTATTCAAAATCCACATTTGTGCTCTCAACCACACGTCTTGTTTTCTTGTTGTACACGCGGTAGGACGGAGAGTCCATGGCATACCCGATGAAAACACCCTCATCACCCTTTGGACTGAACTTGTCAAGATTATCTTTATCATTTTTCACGTAGCATTCACAACCAAAAACTCTGAAGAATTTGATGTTGGGAGGTCGATTGTACACCAATTCATACGGAGTCTTCATGAACCTTTTGGTAATAAGGGACCGGTTTTGGGTGAAACATGCAGACGCAACGGCTTCAGCCCAGAAGTGTAGCGGAAGCTTGGAGAATGTCAACATGGTGCGTGCAGCTTCCACTAGGGTACGGTTCTTTCTCTCAACAACACCATTTTGTTGAGGTGTTCTGGCAGCCGAAAAGGTGTGAGTGATGCCGACAGAATCAAGAAATGAGTCAAGCTTGCGATTCTTGAATTCAGTGCCGTTGTCGGTGCGAATCACTTGAACCGGAAGTTGTAGTCTGACCTGCACATTTCTGATGAAAGAAATGATGATGTCTGCAGCACCATCCTTACTTCTGAGAAAGTTCACCCATGTATACCTTGAAAAGTCATCCACAATTACCAGTACATACTTCCTCCCGTTGATGCTTTGTACACGCATTGGTCCGCACAAGTCCATATGGAGGAGCTGAAGTGGTTTAGAGGTGTTGTGTTCCACTTTCAGCTTGTGCGAAGATTTCTTGATCTTCCCCATCTCACATGCTGAGCACAACTGTTCTTTGGTGAACCTCAAGGAGGGGAGACCAGTCACCAATCCTGTCTTAGCTAGTTGATTAATTGTAGCATAATTCAGGTGGGATAGTCTCCGGTGCCACAACACGTTCTGATTGAAAGTTGCTTTAGAGAGAAGACATACTTCTGTGAATGGGCGTTGTTTCCGGAAATTGACGGTGTAGAGATTCGACCTGCGAGTACCCTCAATGAGTTCCTGTCCATCATATGTCCTGACACAACATCTTGTTTCCCGAAAGTTAACCTCAAGTTTTTTATCACAGAACTTTCCGATGCTGAGCAGGTTGTGACTCAAGCCTTCCACATAGGCTACTTTATTGATGGTGATTTTATGATGGAGGATATCACCATATCCCATTATTGGTGCTGAAAGCTTATTCCCAAACCGAACGTTCCCGCCATATTTTTGTTTGAAGTTAGCGAGAAGTTCCTTCCTTCCGGTCATGTGCTTGGAACACCCTGAATCCATGTACCACACATGACCGTCCTGCAAAATCACGGAGAAACATTTTTAGGTACCCATTTGGTATTGGGTCCTTTCTGATTAGGATTAGCAGGTTTGGATACATGTTCCTGTTTACCCTTAGGTGGAGATTTTTGTTTGGGTTTTGGATTAGGCTTCTTGTTATGAGTATGATGATAACCATGATTGTAGAATCCATGATAGTTAAGAACAAAGTAATCATTCACGAAAGCATTTGCACAGTACCCAAATCTAAATTGATTTTGACAACGAAAATTGCTATGACATCCATAAACAATATGTTCACATTCATAACGTTGAAATGGAGTTTGTGGTACATGCCTATTAGTTCTATGATATACAAAATTGGAAAAATTGTTTTGCATAAAACTAGGCTTATGTGCAAATGGCTTCGGACGACTGCCTTCTTTTGATCCACTCTCCTTGTTCTTACGCCTACCATTTCTCATATTTTGATCTGTCACATTTTGAAAACCACGGTTAGTACCTTTGACATTTGGAGAGTGAGTATGTGAGGTGTTTTTCTTCGGAGTGAAGTTGTGTGAGTGTTCCTTTGGTTTGGTAGCATCCTTTCGTTTTCGAAAACGTCTGTTTTTCTTAGGAACATTCACATTAGTACGAGATGAACTCGCAACTTCAGACTCAGGGGTGACTAACTTGTCCTTCCCTTTGTCTTTCCGGGATAGTTTAGGAGGAGCGTTGTTTCCTGGTTTATATTGGCCTGATGATCTACCGTTTTCATCAACCCTATTGGGACAATCATCCGATACAATTTCAGAAATTTGTACCGTTGATTTAGGTGCCATATAAGTTAAGTCTTCCATGTATGAAATGGTGGTGCATATTGGAGACCTTAGTACCATGGATTGAGAGTTTTGGGTATGGGTACTTGAAGGTTTGAAATCTAATGCATTCACATTCCATGTATGGTTATGATGACGTGAGTTATCACGAGTTCCAAATGTGGATTGACTTGCTTTTGGTGTGCTTTTGGATTTGAGAGCTTCTTCCAATTCATTGATTTTACTCAAGAATAGGTCATTTTCCCTAAGGCTCATGCGCCTCTCATCCTCTAGCTCAGCCTCAAGTTTAGCAATCCTTTTCTCATAAAAGGTTTGGTTATCTTTGTAAACTTTTTCAAGGATTGGAACTTCCTGATTCATCTCAGCCTCAGTATAGCTAGGCGTGTAGTCCTTAGACAACGGAATCTCACGCGTTGCATAACTGGCATTGAGAGATAAATAGTTGAAGGGAAAAGATTGTTTGTTTTTTCTAGCTTTTTCCTTCTTCTCAATTTCCTTCAGCTGTTCAGGATCATCAGACTCTTTCATGAAAACAATTTTGTATCCAAGACTCATGTACCTAATATCATACAAGGTAGGGGTCTTGGATATGGCACGCTTAAGGTAGCATGGACTTTTATATCCAATGCCTTCCTTTGGATTGTAATAATTGAACTCTTTGGGTTGATTCATGTGAATGGTTTGATCAGTCTGACCTCTCTTTAAAAATTTGTCCTCCATATCTTTGATTTTCGCAAACAAGTTAATTCTTTGAGCAAAAATAAATTCATACTTCTTTACATTCTCACTACTCACTATTTCAGCCTCATGTAGTCTCTTTTGTAAGTCAGTGATATTGGCATTTAAGCTTGTGACTTTATCTTCAAGAGTTTTGTTTGCAAGGGTGAGCATGTTAACTTTGTCTTTTGAATAGGCTAATTCTATGTTGAATTTCACAACTAAGGCATGTTCGCTAGCTAATTTGGATTCAGCAATTGTGGTTTGTTTATTAGCTTGTTTAATCTTATTTTCATACTCAGAAACCTTTTGTGCAAGACCTTTTACTTGATTTTCAAGTTCAGTGTATGGGTCAGGGAGTACCTCAGAAGATGAATCAGAATGGTCTGAGTTGACATCATTGTAGTCACGATCATCATCCTCGGAATACTCTTCATCCACATCTGCCATCAAGCATAGTTGATCTTTTCCTTCATCACTATCCACATTCCACGCGTCATCTTGAGCTAACATGCAGACAAGACCTCTTTCCTCATCATCACTTGACATTTGCAACCAGGCTTCATCTTCAGCAAGCAGTGCTAATCCATCATCTTGCTTTTTCGCCAAGTTCATTTTGTTCTTGTAGTAGTCGTACTTGGAGACATGGTTGATGCAATTCTTAGCGAAGTGCCCAGGCTTCCCACACTTGAAGCATGTTGGACTCCCATCCTTCTTGAGCTCTTTGCCTTTGTCATCTGCCTTTGCTTTCTCTTCAGGCTTGTGGTAGACAGCTCTACTCCCTTGTTCAAGTCTCCTTGGCTCTTGATCAAACCTTCTAGGTTCGTCATACCTCTTTTCATTGTCATCATACCTTCTCTCTTGATCATCATAACATCGTTCTTGGTACCTCCTCTCATCATATCTACGCTCCCTTGGTTCTTCATACCTCCTAGTGTCAAATTCAGCTGGCCTTTCATATCTTCTCACTTCACCTCTTGGTTTGTTTTCGTACCTTTTCCCGCTGTAGTACCTATGATTGTTGGAAGACATAGGTTTCCTCAAGTTCCTTTTAGACAAGGTCCTTGTGATTAGCGCAAGAGCCTTCTTCATGTCATTCATCTCCTCATCAGAGTCACTCCCTTTCTCTCCGTTGTCAGACAGTACATCATATTCATCCTCGTAGCGGGGTGATCTTCCAGAAGTGAACTGTCTTCGGTCCGCCATCAATGCAAGTGGGTCAGCATACTTTTCCACTTTCTTCATGTTGCTCATAGTCTCCAACACTTCATCCTGGTTGTGGTTAAGCAGCTCATACAGTTCATGGATGTCAATGTCCTCCAAGTTGCGATTCTGTTGGATGTTCGAGGCGAATCTCCTCCACTCAGAGCGTAGAGAGTTGATGAATTGGATGTTGATTTCCAATTGCGACTTCTTTAGCTTGTTCTTCCTCAATTCGTTGATCATCGTGCAGAACCTATGGTAGGTGTCTTCAAGTAGCTCCCCCTCACGTCCCTTGAAGGTGGCAAACTTTGTTAAAAGGTTTGATCTCTTCATCTGAATACCCTTCTCCGTGCCATGCATCAAACTGCAGATTTCATCCCACATCGCCTTCCCCGTGTCATTGCAGTCGATGTTTGCATAGATGTCATTCGGAAGACTTTGGATGAGATATGACTTGGAGAGTTGATCTCCCTTCAAGCGGTTTGCTTCCTCAGGTGTGAGTTTGGTTGCATCCTTCTCAACCACACCACCTACGACAGGTGGGTTGCCATCAGGAACGTCAGGGATAGTCATGTAGAACTTGACTGGTCCATTTTTGAGGGATTCAAGTATGTCTTTGCCAAGAGGTTGTTTCTCAACGAAGTCTAGGAATCTTGACTTCCATTGTGAGAAGTCACCGCGGAAGAGAACAGGAGGTCGGGTATCGGACCCGATTGCCAAGGCGTCACGAGTGTTCATGATGTTGATTGTGGATCTTGAACCACTAAGTATGATCCAAAAGTGTTATGACACCGCAAGTGAGGTGCTATGTCAGGTGACACCGCAGGTGAGGTGCTATGTACCTTTGGAGACTAAGCAGGAGAGGTGCAATGTCAAGGTGTAGTGACTATGCAGGTGGGGTGCAATGTCAAGCTACAATGACTATGCAGGTGTACCAGTATAACAGGAGTATATGCGGGTGTTCTGGTATATGCGGGTGTCCTGGTATATGCGGGTGTCCTGGTATATGCGGGTGTCCTGGTATATGTCAAATGATACCACACAACGGATCAAGAGCAGTGGTAGGCTCTGATACCAATTGTAGGTTCCAAATCAACACCAAGTATGAACACAATCAAGATATGTAATTGCTCTCAAAATGATTGGAAAGTGTAAAGTACAAATGAAGTTTAAGAAGACTATTTATACTAACACTAAATGGACTAGGCTTTTTAAATGGATGGGCCCTAAACAAATGGGCCTCAACCACAAATTACATAAAAGTAAACTAACTTTAAAGAATTACAAATTGACACAATTAAACAAAATATCTAACATAAACGCACAAAAACTTCCTGAATAGCAAAATATGTCATATATATCTAAGCAAAGTTCATATTTTAGGAATTAGATGGCTAATATTCCATCGCAAATAAAAGTCAGAAGAAGGTTTCAAACATAAAACGTAGAACAAGCTAAAACAGACCATAATTGGCAATATTGCCTACAAGACTTGCAAAGTCCAAATCAATTCATTTACCAGATTTTTTTCCCGGTCGAAAATCAACATTCTGGAGCACCACAGGTAGTGCAACAGTCCCATCTTTTATCGCCATTAAATCACCACAATCCCCTTTCAAATAAGCTTTCAAGAAAGAAACCGCGGCTCCTCCAACAAACCTCCTCATGGGTTCCCTAGACTCGCCATTCTTACAAAAACAATTACTGAATTTCCCTATTAACCCTTTAGTATCATCATCAAGCATATCCATATGCCCCTGATCTTTCACAACTAAATAACAAGCCGGTTCACGACACTCGTTGTAAAACTCCTCATGATTCACCCCTTTTGGAGCACATGGCCTGATCCCCATTTCACCAAGGCCCGACCCAATAACCATCACTGGCATTTCAAGTTCAAAGGAATTTGGAACATAAGTGAGCACTTTTGGTTTAGTTTGGTTACCCTTTCCCCTTCCATCAACCGGATCGATTCCAATTAAGGCAGAAAATTTCAAATTCAATTTCGTGTTGAGTATATTGAGAGCAAGAGCAAAAGCACCTTTTCCTCCACGGCTATGGCCTGCTAGTCCTAGCTTCGTCAGGTCCGCGTTTACTTGGGATGGAAGGAACTTTTGAAGTCCTTCCGGTAGCCAGTTAGTTATTGTGGCTGTAGACTTTATATCTTTAGTTGCGTCGCATCCTGCTACTGTATATAACTGAACCATGGTACAAAAAAAATCCGTAACTAAATAACTAATCACTTATGCAAAAATCTAAGGTGCAACAATAGGGTTTCGTAGCATACGTTAAATTATAAAAAAATGGTTTTATAAGACATTATATTTACATCTAGTCATTCTAATTATCAAATATCGGTTTCATACCACATGCGTTAATAAACACTTTTACAAAAAAAAACACATAGGTTGTTATTATAACAATCCTAAAGACCCATAAAACAATTCGTCGTCCTACGTACATGTATTGCAATACATCTATAGAACAATTTTGGAAGTCCTAATAAGTTTCAGCTAACAATTTTCAAAGTAAACTTCTTATTAGACTATTTACTAGTTAATGGCCCGTGTAACACGGACAATTTAAACATATTGTTTTAATTTCTAATAAAAATAGACTTTTGCATTATAAAGTTAACAAATACTTTACCACAAATCAAACGTGATATCCAATCAACATTTTAAATATGACTTAGTTGATGAAATAAACATTAATGATTTAGTTTAAGCATAGCCATATTTAGGAAATTATATATATAACATTTAAATTACTTTTGTTCAAATCGTTTATTCAAAGCTTTATTTAAAATTAGGTAAATAAGTAGAGAATAATTATTTAGTAAAAATAACTCTTATTAATCAACAAATTAAATGGAAAAAAGAAAGAAATTACTTTTTTTTATTAAATATTTTAGTCATCTAATAGTTGTTAAAATCTTTGAAATTGAAACTTTATAGTCCTTTTGTCGAAAGATTCGGATTTCATGAATTATTTTAAAACAAGAGGGATTCAGAAATAAAATATGTAGTGTTTTTTATTTCTAGGGTTTTAAGTAAAAAAAATTATTATTTATAAATAATCTATAAAAATAGTTAGATTAAGAAGACGGAATATTTAAATTTCAAGATTATCAACAATAGGGTTTTAAATAAATAAATTTTTATTATTTATAAATAATCTATAAAAATAATTAGATTAAAAAAGATGAAATCTTTAAATTTTAACAATAGAATTGTAATAAAATCTAAACAAATTAATTTATATCTATTTTTAATATTTAATAATATAATTAAATTAAAAAATATTCAATATTAGACTCATTTTGAAGGTATTGTCTATGATTATAATGATGTAAGTTATTGAAAAGAAAAACAAAAACTTTAATACATTTTAGTTCATATATTATATTTATGTTAATATGATAAGATTGTAAAGTGAAAAATAAAAAACCAAGAGATAAAAAGTAATTTAACCAAATAGTTCTAAGGTTACAAAATATAAATTATAAAATTAATAAATTAATGAGAAATTAAAGTAGGTGAATTACTTGGTTAAAATTTTGCTTTTTTATTAAATTTTAATTAATTGTCAATTTTTTTAATCAAGTTCAAAAATATCACAATTTTTATCAAATATCATATCTGATATCTACAATTAATTCATTATATTTTTCATGATAGTTTTTGGATCCACATTCTTAATCATAAGTGAGTAGCTTCAATTACCTATTATGTATATTTTATATAATCACATATAATCATGTATATTTGAATATAAATAATGAATTAGGATTACCACATCTGATAATATGTATATTACAAAAAGATTAATAAAAGTAAACATGCATAATTATATATGATTACAAATACATATATATGTATATATATAATCGAATGTGATTGGAAGTGAATATCATATGTGATGTTTGATAATAATTACGAATTTTTTAATAACAATGTATTTAGACAAAAAATTATATAAAAAAACTTGATAAATAATTATGAATTAACTAAATTATGAATTTTTTTAATAATTTTATGTACAAAATCATATATGATTTACATAAAGAAAATCTACGTACAAAAAATCATGTACAAAATCACGTATGATTCATATACAAAATCATATGTGATTCACGACACTTACCTGCAACTTAAGTTGCCAAAAGTTCGTCCACGTACAATTAGTGATGAATTATATATGATTTGATACATAAAAAAGTTTTTATTCTCATTTGAACCTCTTTATATGTATATATATATATAGGAGAAGTAAATTGGTTGTAGTCTTGTAGATGTCACATAATAAACATGGTGATTTTTTTAAAGTGTAAAAAAATATAAAAAAAGTTATGGAATATTTAAAATTAAAAAAATAAATAAATCTGAAACATATAATGCAGTTTTTTAGAATTTATCCAATTAAATTATAATCATCCTAATTTTAAGATTGTTTTTCATTTTCTTTTGATATTTTTTTTGTTAATTGACTTTTTTTTAACGGCATGTTGGTGCAACGGAGTATCATCGTGCCACCATGGCACCAAGTCACGATGACCCGAGTTTGAAACCTCTCTAAGGAGAATAACCACCCACAGCCTAGCCATTCAGTTTCCATTTAAAGGGCTTCAAGGCATCAGCTGGGATTCGAACCCGACATCCGTTCAGGCATCAGCTGTTAATTGACTTATATTCATCTTTTCGTAAATTGGATTTTTTTTGGTTCAAACTTCCCATATATATATATTTTCATATATGTTGTTAAAATGAAAATGACAGCAGTGGATATGATTATATAATTAAGAACAAAACCTGGGGGACAACAAGAATGAAGCCATGGGAAGCGATTTGATGGCTGAGTTGGGAATAAAAAGAGTTGTGGAGAAGATAGCCATGGAGTAAAATCACTACTGGATATTTTCCTGCTTCCAATGGTGTAAAAATCATTAGAGGCTTTGGAGTCTCTGCTTCTTTTGGTGTTACAGCCTTGGTTGCATGTTCTCCAAGTCCAAACACATCTGATTTTGAACCTATGCCGACTGTTGTTGAACATATGCCAACCGAAAAAGATGAACAAGGAGAATGAGACATCGATCGAACCTCGAAGTTTTTTTTTAGAATTTTTTGAATTTTGTTTCTTGGAATATCTATGTGTTTGGAATAAATTTCACTGCTTGCAGTTGTGTCGTCCTCATATCCTTATATAAGGGTTATATATGTGAAAACTTGGTAGGTAGAACTCCATGATTTCCACACATGTGAAATGTGATGATTGACAAATTAGGATTTTTGCCTTTTAAAGACTTTTAACATTTTTATATTACATCATTTCATTTTTATTTTTTATTTTTTATTTTTCACTTTTTACTTTAATTTATGTTTATATCGTATTAGTTAATTAATTAGACTTAGTCAAAATACACATTCCTTTTTTTTTTGTTAGAAATTAGCTATTAGAAAGGTCTCATCAATAGTTTTGAAAATTAAAGTCCAATATTGAATATAGTATACATAAGATAAGTGCAATATTAATCAATATCAAATACCCCTTTGTCTCGATTTTTTTTTTCAAGAATAACAAAACTATATTTTGAATTGGTTTTTATTTTATATTGTTATAGTTAGTTTCACTTGAGAATTTTCTCCGTCTCTCGGTATAATCAACAATGAACCATAAAAGTATCCATAATAAACCATAAGGAACCAAATGAACCATAAAAGTACCAACAATGAGCCATAATCATCAATTCAAGATTATCATAAACAATCGTAAAGCACTAAATGAACTATAAAAGTACCAACATTTAACCTAAACCCAATCGGATATGGCACTGTATTGGGAGACCACATAAAGCCAAATATTTTGAATATTCGAAAATTTCGGATCACTACTAAACAAATGAGCAATTTTGGCAAATTTTCTGGCGAAAAAATCCGCCCAAATATTTCCGATGGATGTTTATTAAGTCAAACAAAGTTGACTTTTGTCGGATATCTGCCAGGAATATTTCAAAAATAGAAAAATCTATAAATCTATAAAATTTTCCGGCAAAAATTCGACGGATTTTCGACGGATTCCAATTATTTTTTTTTAATTTAGTAATTCGATATAACTTATTAACACTTTCCGGTGGATTTTAATTAATTAATTTAAATAATTATATTCCGCCGAAAATATTTCTATTTTTGAAAAAAAAAAATTAAAAATATTTCCGTCAGATTTTAAAAAATTAATAATATATATATATATATATATTTTTAAATCAACCGGAAATATTTCTATTTTTGAAAAAAAAAATATTTCCGTCGGATTTTAAAATTTTATAAATAATATATTTTTAAATCCGTCGGAAACATTTTTTTTTAAAAAAAATTAGAAAATATTTTCGACAAATTAAAAAAAATTAATATATATGTATATATATTTAAATCCCTCTGAAACATTTTTATTTTTGAAAATTAAAAAATATTTTTGACAGATTTAAAAAAAACATATATATATATATATATATATTTAAAGTTGTCGAAAATATATCTATTTTTGAAGAAAAAAAATTAAAAAGATTCCAGCAAAATTCCGCAGATTTAATAAGATTAATAAAATATATATTTTATTAAATCTGTCGGAAATCCGTCGAAAATATTTTTATTTTTGAAAAAAATTTAAAATATGTCGACGGATTTCCAGCGAATTTAAAAAATAATAATAAAAAATTAAATAAAGTTTAAAACGTTTTTTTACGGCAAAATCCGCCGTTAAACTATTTTTGATTTTTAATAGATTAAAAATTAAATAAAAAAATATTTTTACATTCCGCTAGAAACGTTAATCGCAAAATTAATTAGCGATTCTAATAAGCAAAAATTACATTTTTTTGGAAAATAATTCCTGCGGATTTGTGGCGCCCAAATCCACCGAAAACTCAAAATCCACCGGAACTTTTGCCAAAGATTTGAGCTTTCGTCGACCCGGATTTGGCCGCCAGAATAGGCCTTCTGTCTTGTAGTGGATATTTGGTTTACCATCGGGGTTCGGGTCGAGTTTTCAAGTAAATCGGATTCATGTTGAACATATGACAGCTGAAAAAGAAAGAGGATGAGGAAACATCGAACCTTCAAGGTTTTTTTCTTCTTTGTTTGAATTTCGTTTGTTGAAATTCTATGTCTTGGGATAAATTTCACTGCTTGCAGTCGTGTGGTCCTCAGATCCTTATTTAGATACTTGTAAATAGGAAATATCACGTGGACCTTGGATTTTTGTCAATTTCTTTTCAAATAATTGAACCTCGGGTGGATTTTAAACATTTTATAAACGTGGAATTGCCATTTTCATCCTTATTGTTTGATGTTTACTATGATTTTTGTCGTTGGTTTAATTCTTAAAATTTGTTTTTTTTCATTCACGTGATTTTCGTTTTGTTTTTATTATCGCCATTTAATTCAACACCGTTAAAAATTGGAGTTGAAAAATCCAGAATATCTCTTAAGAAATTATATATTTAGTTCTTGTGGTATATGCCATATGGAGTTTTTATATATTTGTATTTTAAATAAAATTTATTGTTTTTTTTCTTTTTTTTTTAATTATATTTTACTACTACATTTGTATAATATGTTTTTGATTTAAGTTTTATCTTTTTATTAGTTAATCGAACTTGTTTAATATTTGAGTATTTTCGTTTGAGTATTTTCGTTCTTGTGGTTTGATTGTTATAACTATTTTCGTTCATGTGGTTTAAAAAAGCTTTTTCCATTCTCGTGGTTTCAGTTTGCTTCTATTTTTGTCCGTACATTCTAACTCTGTTAGTTAAACCCATTAAAGTTTCAAAAAAAGTTTTTGAAAAGTTACATATTATTCCTTGTAATATGTAAAGTTATAAATATTTATCCTCAAACGTCAACAAACTTGAAACTTGTATATTGTTTTTTTCTTTTTTATCATCTCTTTATTATATTTACATACAATATATATACATATTTTTAATAGATTATATATATAACTATTAATTTTTATTAAACAAATAAATAAATAAATTATTAAATTTTATTTATTTTTAATTATCATTTGAAATTTTCTTAATATTATTTGATAAAAAGTTTACCTGTGTTTTTCATCAATAAAGTTTTTTTATTAAATACATTTTACTCATCCTAATTTGTATTTTTATTTATACTTTATTTCTATTAATTAGTTAAATATGTTTAATATTATACTTTATTTTTATTAATTAGTTAAATATGTTTAATATTTAATATACAAATCAAAAACACACACATATGTATGTTGTGTGTGTATATATGTAGTCTATTAAAAATGTTTATATATATGTAGTATATAAATCTAATAAAATAATAATAAGAAAAGAAAAAAACAATATATAAATTTTAAGTTTTTTGAAGTTTATGAACAAATATTTACAATTTATAAATCAAAAGGACTAAATATGTAACTTTTCAAATCTCTTTTTGAAACATTAACAAATCTAACTAACAAAGTTAGGGTGTAGGGACAAAAATAGAAACAAATTAAAACCATAGGGACGAAAAAAGCAATTTTTAAACCATAGCGACGAAAAGAGTTATAATCATCATTAACAAATCTAACTAACAAAGTTAGGGTGCAGGGACAAAAATAGAAACAAATTAAAACCATAGGGACAAAAAAAACAATTTTTAAACCATAGCGACGAAAAGAGTTATAATCATCAAACCACAGGGACAAAAATCGTAGTTTACTCTTAATATTTAAAGTAAATTATAGATTTAGGTGCTGTTTGTTTTTTAAGTGGTGCTGAAGACTGAATCTGTTTCCACTTCTGATTGTTAAGTGGCGGTGCTGAAGACTGAATCTGAATCTGTCAAGACTGTTTGTTTTTGTAAACTGTCAAACATCTGAATCTGAATTTGATTATTCATAAGAACTAAAATCAACTTAAATATGTGTGAGGTCCAAAGAATCAAACAACAAGATGAAAAGAAGAGAAATCAAAGAGATGAAAATGAAAGTTCTTGTATTTTATTATGAGATCTCAAAAACACCAAGAACACACACACAAACACCTTAATCGACTCTCATTGGAAATGATTTTTCACACCTTCCTTTCCAAACCCTAGACCTTATATATAGGTCCATTACACTAAAGCCCAAGCCCAAGCCCAATGACTAATTAACTAGCTAATTAAACACTAATTAATTCCTCTTAAAGCATCCTTTATAAAACTTTCTAATTGGGACAATTTGGTCCTAACAATCTCCCCCTAAAGTTTTGTAAATGAGGCATCTCTGATCTTCTCCCCCTTGCTTTCGTGAGAAAACCTTAGTGGCGTTCGGCTACATTTTGATCTCCAAGCTCCCCCTCGATTGTAGCTCTTCATCTTCGGTTTCAACTGAAAGACCAGATCCAATTTGCAATAACCGCGACTGATCGCACAAACTACAGCTCAACCTGTAAATAACTCGACACGTCTGATAACCGCAGAATACAACAGCTTGAACCAGAGCATGTTGATTCATCCAATTATGTTGATCTCCAGCCAAGAGAAACAAAGGGATAGATGCATGTGTGAGTTACCGTGCAGATCAGCAAGAAAGATAAAGGTTCTGTCTTTGACCCCTTGTTGAATAAGAATTCAGCATAAGAGCTTTAAATCTGATAAGCTCACAACTGGGTAAACACCGAAGCTTGAATCATCGAAACACCGTATGGAATGAGAAACTGGTGTTTCGAGTTTTAAATTTATACCGCAAGCGTACGGTGTCGTAGCATACGGGTCGAACACAAGGAGGCAATGGAATAAGCATAGATTTACCCACGGCGTTAACTAGTTGCGTGAAATCATTTTTTCCAAAAAAAAGTATTAACTAAGGAAATCAAATAACGAAACTAACTAATCAACTACACTAAACATAACAAAGACTAGAAATTAAACAAAGCTATAAAGGTAATTGAAACTAAGAAACAAACAAGACTCGACTAATAACTAAAATAAAAACCAAGCAAATGACCTAATTAATACTAATAACACGAATGAACCAAAAATACTAATATCTACACTAATTAGCTAATATCTACACGAATGAACCAATACTAATACCAACATGAGCAAAAATTGCTCAACCCACAAACATACAGAAAGAGGTCTCAAATAGCAACAACTAAGCATTTCAAATTTACGCACAAAATAAGGATAAGAATGTACCAAATGCTTTCATTATCCTCACTTTAATCTTGAGTAATCAACGCATCAACAAATCTGCAAAGAATAGACAAAGTGTTAAGAATAAAGAAGAAACAGAAGGAAAAAGAATGAAATGGGGGAAATGCGGTGGTTGTCGGCAGTAGCAGCAGCAGCCGACAGTTGAGAAGGTCGTGGTTGCGGTGGATGGTGATAGTCGTGGAGACGGCCGGCTATGATGGCGACGGCGATGTAGCATTGAGATTGAGATCGCCGGCATATGGTTACGAAGGTGGTTACTGCCGGCGATGGTGTGGTGGCTGGTCATCTGCGGATGTGATGGTGGCTGCTGGTGATAGGCGGAGATGGTGTCGTGGTGGCTGAAAAGTGGTGGTGTGGTGTATGGTGGCTGGTGACGTTTTAGATGGTGGTCGCCGGATGTAGCAGTGGTCACTGGTTGGTGGCGGCGTAATGGTCTGGTCGGCGGCGGTTATGGTGGAGGGTTAGGGTTTCGGCGGCTGGAGTTCAACCTGGTCGGAGGCGGCGGAGTAGCAGCGGTGGTAGATGAGGGGTCGACGGTGGCAGATTGGTGGTAACCGACGGTGGCGTCGTGTGGTGGACCGCGGACGTGATGGTGGTTGGATGTGGTGGTAGCAGCAGTGCCGTGAAGGTGGTGGCGGTGTGTGGTTGGGAGAGCCGACGGCGGCGGACGTGAGGGTGGTGGGTTGTGATGGCGGCGGCAGTGCATGGTGGCTGGTCGTCGGTGATAGGCGGCAAATGGTGTGGTGGTTGTTGGCTGCAAGGGAGAGAAGAGAGAAAGGGGAAGAGATGGCTAGGGTTTGAGATGAGAAAGAAGGGTTTTTTTTTTTTCATTTAGCCTAGCGATCGCTAAAAAAGAAAACAAACCGACAGAAAGCTGAAAACAAGGGATTTTCTTTTTTTTCTTCATTCTTCCTTCTTTTCTTTTTTTTTTCTTTTTTTTCATCTTTTTCTTTTTTTTACCTTTTTTTTTCTTTCTCTCTTTTTTTTTATAAATATTTTTCTAGTCTTTCTTTTTCCGTCTTTGCTCTCTCGCTCTTTTTTTTTTTAGAATTCTTTCCGCAAATGGTCTCCTCGTAGTAGCATCGACGATGATCTCCATCTCCAATGTGTAAAACTCGTTGTTACTAAGGATCACAACATTGAACAAACCGTTAAAAGCATGTGCGGAATAGAGATAAGCAAAGAATGAAACATAACAGTTTTATTTTTAAAACACGAGTGTTAGTTTTATTCAAACCAAAAACCACAAAGGGTAGAAAAGATAGGGAAACGCATCCTAGTACACCATGAGTTATAATCCTTGTTACTCAAATTGCCACCCCGGCAACGGCGCCAAAAACTTGTTTCGAGTTTTAAATTTATACCGCAAGCGTACGGTGTCGTAGCATACGGGTCGAACACAAGGAGGCAATGGAATAAGCATAGATTTACCCATGGCGTTAACTAGTTGCGCGAAATCATTTTTTCCAAAAAAAAGTATTAACTAAGGAAATCAAATAACGAAACTAACTAATTAACTACACTAAACATAACAAAGACTAGAAATTAAACAAAGCTATAAAGGTAATTGAAACTAAGAAACAAACAAGACTCGACTAATAACTAAAATAAAAACCAAGCAAATGACCTAATTAATACTAATAACACGAATGAACCAAAAATACTAATATCTACACTAATTAGCTAAGATGGTGAAAATCGATTTAGGCTTTCAAAGTGAGTGTTGTCTAAATCATTTGTCACTTTGTCCCTCTTCCAAGGCAACAAGGACCCTTCTTAATTGAAAACCAATTATTTCCATATTGATTAATTCCAAAAAGAAGCATTAAGCAAGACAATTTATACCCAATTACTCAAAACATCTATTTCCATGATATAGTGAGAATCATCAATTGGTTAACCCAAGTCAAAATCAAATTTCCATTTAGATCTCAACAATAAATTCAACAATTATCGATTGGTAATCATTCAACAACCCCTAACTTCCGCTAGCCGGTTAATCAAACGACTATTTTACCGAAAACCATTTTTTCATAAAACCAACCAATTGATACAAATCAAGTCTTCACCAAAATTCACCTTAGCCTAAGAAATAAACAAACATAAAACAAATAAACATGAAGTTACTAAAAGTAAACCCAACACTAATTGGGGGAAACAAACCCTAAGCTAAAACATGAACAAACAATAATCATCTATGAAGGAAGCAACTAAAATAAGAACACATAAACCCTAAATCTAATAAAGTAAGAAACACGAAATTAATTGAAGGAATCAAAATCTACAAAATAATTAATTGCATAAAATCAAAGCTAACTATCAACAACTCAATAATCTAAGCTATAAGTGCAAAATAAAGAATTAAAATAAAACATAAAGGGATAAGAAGATACAAATTACTCTTCAAATGATTGATTGTTGCTCGAAGGTGAGTTCCAATCATTTCCTTTCATGCCCAAAAGAGTTGTAGCTCCAATCCCAAAAGAAAAACTAACCTAATTTAGAGAGAAAGCCCTAAGACTAGAAATAAAAAAATGGCTTCCTCCTCAACAAGAAGGGAGCAAAAAGGTTTATATACTTGGGCCTAAAAGGCCAAAAGGCCAAAAAGCCCAATAGAAGAAAAGTAATTTTAGGCCCAAGTTCCAACTTCCAAATCTTCATTCTTCAATCTTCATCTTTTCCGCACATCGCTTGCCTCTTTCCTTCCGCTTCTTCTCGAATCCACGCACACCTACACATTGGAAATAGAACTCGCCAAAAACACGGAAATACTTGACAAAAGCATGAATAAACCGACAACAAAGTAATAAGCATCGAAAAGAGAAAAACTATACAAAAAGGTAAGAAAAATGCATGAGACACTTTTGAATGGAAATGAAAAGAATGCAAAATAAACTATAAAAATAAAATAAAAACGTGCAAAACAACTGGGAGTAGATGCTGAACGAGATACTCTGCTTTGATCTCTCTACTGCTCAGAAAATAGTCGATTTCCTGAAATCTTCCAAAATGTCAAGTAATCAAATCCAGATCGAGTCTTCTTAGTCAGATGGATGACGACCATCACTCAAAATTCTAGATCGCAACTAAACCTCCACAACGGTAAAATGGTTAGGAATTAAGCACGTTACAACAGTACCATTCACCGAAGCTGGCATCCAAGGAAAAACTCAACCCCACCGGACAGGAGGAATAATTCCATCGAGGAAAAACTCTAGAATAATGGTTGCAGAGAGTCAGGCTTCTGAGTAATCTAACTAAATGCAGAATCCGTTCACCGTCGTTCTGAAATCGTTACAAATCTGACATGTCTTCAAAGAGTCTGGAACAGTTGGGGAAATGAGAGAAATTCAATTTTCAAGGTTGAAAACTGAATATGGGCTATAAACGGGGCTGATGTGATCTTTGCAAATCAAATGGGAAAGAAAGGTGGCTATTTAAGCACAGGGGTTTTGAAACATCACAAGTATTTGAATTTGGGTTGGTTTAGATCGCAGCGGAATATGATCTTGAAGGCTTGTCTGAAGATGATACTCGAGTCGGGAAATGCAGTCTCCCGAGTCGGAAATGGAGTTGGGAAGTTTTAACAAAAACTGAACATAACCTTGACTCAAAGGCGAGTCGAGAAACTCGAAAACCCGAAAGGGTATTTCATGTTTCCCGAGTCGGAAAATAAGGAGCAGCAAGGTAGTTCAAGAGGTTAAC
Organism: Centaurea solstitialis; assembly: GCA_030169165.1. Lineage (NCBI taxonomy): Eukaryota > Viridiplantae > Streptophyta > Magnoliopsida > Asterales > Asteraceae > Centaurea > Centaurea solstitialis. The sequence goes on along the minus strand of CM058044.1, from coordinate 53,672,181 downwards.
AAAATTTGAGCATACCCTCGTCTCAAGAGCGAGTCGGAAAACCTAGAAAACCCGAAAGGGTATTTCATGTTTCCCGAGTCGGAAAATGAGAACAAAAAGGCACTCAAATTTTTTTTACTATTCATCCGGTTCGGAAAAACACTATTCCGATTCGGAAAAACACTATTCATTCGGATTTATTTTTTTTACTATTCCGATTCGGAAAAGCACTATTCACCGATTCAGATTTTTTTTTTTACTATTCCGATTCGGAAAACGGTGTTTTCCGATTCGGAAAAGCACTATTCACCGATTCGGATTTTTTTTTTTTTTTGAATTCGGAAAATATGAGTTTTTCAACTCAGAAAACTTGAATATTCGAGTTTTCCAACTCGGAAAACTTGAAGATTTAGCCCAAAAACTCATTCCGGATCCAAAAACTGAAGCAACTTGAAAAGTAGATCATTTCAAGCTCAAAGATGTTTCAAAACACAACCCATACACCCATTTTCATCATCTTCAACAAGATCCAAACCCCAAAAACCCCAAAAACTCAAAATGAAACTTTTCAAAAAATAAAGTTTCAAAACCCAATAAAAAACATTTCTAGTTGTTTGATTCAATAGGAACAAACAAATCTAATGATTTGTTTGGCTCTGATACCATTTGTGAGGTCCAAAGAATCAAACAACAAGATGAAAACAAGAGAAATCAAAGAGATGAAAATGAAAGTTCTTGTATTTTATTATGAGATCTCAAAAACACCAACACACACACAAACACCTTAATCGACTCTCATTGGAAATGATTTTTCACACCTTCCTTTCCAAACCCTAGACCTTATATATAGGTCCATTACACTAAAGCTCAAGCCCAAGCCCAATGACTAATTAACTAGCTAATTAAACACTAATTAATTCCTCTTAAAGCATCCTTTATAAAACTTTCTAATTGGGACAATTTGGTCCTAACAATATGTCAACTCAATCCAGTACAATAGTAAACTTTAACAATCAAACAGCTTAATGAGCTTTATAGAATAATCCAAACAAGCTTAATAAGCTTTATAGAATAATCCAAACAAGCTTAATGAGCTTAATGAATAATTCAAACAAGCTTAATGAGCTTAATGAATAATCCAAACAAGCTTAATGAGCTTAATGAACAATCCAAACGAACTTAATGAGCTTAATGAACAACCCAAACAAGTCAAAGCTTAATGAACAGTCCAAACAAATCCAAGGTTAATGAAAAATTGAAAAAGTGAACAAAAAGTGGTTTTACCATCACTTTTTCGGTAAGTGGTGAAAAAGTGATAAGTGGCACTTAATAAAAATAAAAAACAAACAGTCTGAATGGGAAAACCACTGACCGAATAAGTGGTTTCCCCCAAAAAGTGCTGAAAAAGTGATAAGTGGAAAAAACAAACACCCCCTTAGTCATTATGGTTTCATAAAGTTATGAATTGTGTCCCTTAAAAGAATTAATTACATGTATCATCGTTGTAGTTTCACGTTTGTTACGAATTGAGTCCCTTGTCCTAACTACTTATGATCCGTAAATCAAGGACAATATAGTCTTTTCATTTTTCATTAACTTATAAGAATTACACATTATATGTATAGATAATGGCAACCCCCCCCCCAAACGTACTGTCTTCATCCTCCATTCTTTCCGGCTACTCATCGTCCCCTTTCGGGCCACTTAATAGTCCCTCGATAAAGAAAAACCAACGTCAAACTTCTCCCTCTCCCATCATTCTAATTCCTCTCCATTATAGAACATCTCTATTTCCGTTGAACATCCGCCACCTCTCCAACATCTTACCTTTTTTATTTATAAGCAACTATGATGTTTACTTAAAACAAATTCTATTTAAACATCGTCCTCTTAAGTCTTACCCACTGAAAACAATAGGCCAACATCGTCCCTTCTTACCATTTCTTGGTAGATTTTGCAGAGAAAATGAAACAGAAAACAATTTCTTGACGGATTTGGAGATACCTTTTTTGTTGCTTCGACTGCGGGGTTCCAGTTGGGGTGGCGGAAGCCTCCCTCTTCCTTTGAAGAACACAATCGAAAACGAAACCGAAAAACCCACAAGTCATAGCAATAAAGAATAAGTACAATCGATACCGAAATTTCTTCTCCCTACCGGTCCACGTGACAATGTAGAACAAAATCGACAGTTTCTTTTATGTAAACAATCTTTCATCTGTTTTATATATACATTAAATAAAACAAAGTTTGGTTTAGGTTCAAGCTAAACACCTAGTTCAAAAATGAAAATCATATTGTCCTCCATCGTGCACTACAACAAAGTTGAGCTAACGTCTAAAATAAAATAGCGTCCTAATACTGTGTTTTTTAAGATGCTAATTTATAGGACCAAACACAAAAACATCGTATCTAAAGGCGTTGCAATAAGTTTATAGGACGCTTTTAGGTGTTGTAACAAGTTTTTAGGACATGTTAAAAAAAATGTGACGTATTAGCTAATTTTATAGGACACTTTTGTGTTTGACCTAATAAATTATCGTCCTATAAAACACCTTATTAGGACGCTTTTTTTTTATTTTAAGCGTCCTATAAACTAAACTTTATTGTAGTGGTGGTTTATGGAGACAAACTTTCTTTTATTTATTTAAGAGTGAATTGCAATTTTGGTCCTTGTGGTTTAACGAAACCAGCACATATAGTCCCTACAAAATTTTTAATGCAAGAAAACCATAGTGGTATGTCTTTATGCTTGGTTTTGGTCCTTCAACACTAACACCGTTAGTTGTCTCTGTTAAGTCTTCCCCATGTGCCTTGCACATGAGGGCAAATTGGTATTTTTCACAAAAAACAAACTATATGGACCAAAATTGCAATTACTCTTTTAAATATAAATTTAAATTAGTTTATTTATATTTCTTTTATAAAAAAATAACAAATTAATTTATATACATGTGTGTGAGAGAGAATGTGTCAGTAACCCCATAGCATCTCAAACGTCTTCTCATCACCATCTCCGGCGTCTTTCTCCGGCGACCTTGTAACACCACAATCTCCAACGTATTTCACATCACTCCATCAACAATGGTTCCATTACTCTCTCCCTTAACATTCTATCTCTCATTCACTTCCCGTAAACGAGTAACGAGAGGTTGATGTTGCAGAAGGAGGCGGGCTGAGCTGTGATGGACCTGGTAGCATTTTCGCCGGAGAATTCTGGTATTTCGTTCCTGAAAACTCACGTCGGCTACATCGATTTCCTCTCTTCGGATCTGACATACCCCATCGATTTCATCCCTACAAACCATCTATTTCGATTTGGGTCTCTCCCTTATCATACGTGCTTTCAAACAATGAAGATCGGTTGGAACTCTATTTGGGATTTCTCATTTTGAAGAAATTTTGGGATCTGATTTGTATTGAAATTGGGATCTGATTTGGATTCTTGATAATCAAAGGAGTGACGGAGGTGCGAAATCAATGGTGATAAGCGATGGTGAAGCTTCTATGGCGTTTTCAAATGAGAATCGATAAGAGCCAATCGAGGGATATGATGATAATGAAGGGGGTTTCTGAATCGATTCTTGTGCAAAATTGAATTTGATGATAATGGAAGAGTTTTATTTGATTAATGTTGATTGATGAACACAAAAATAAAGATTTTTTAGTTTAAGTTTGGATGTTGCAGCCTTGCAGGTATGGTTTTTTTGAAGCAGGAGGAAGAAGATGGTTATGGTGAGGGTGGGGTCAATTTTATGTAAATTACATTAGTGGTCCTCTGATTTACATAACGTTAGTATTTTAATTATTGTATTTAAAATAAATGGTTTAATGATAAAAGAGTAATTGCAATTTTGGTCCATGTTTGTTTTTTGTGAAAAAGACCAATTTGCCCTCATGTGCAAAGCATATGGGAGGGACTTAACAGACACACCTAACGGTGTTAGTTTTGAGGGACTAAAACCAAACAAAAATAGAAACCACAGTGGTTTTTCTGCAATAAAAATTTTATAGGGACCAAACGTGCTGGTAACTTTAAACCACAGGGACCAAAATTGCAATTCACTCTTTATTTAATTTCCTTAGTGATTTATGTAGACAATCTTTCACGTTTTTTTTTTCCTACCTAAAAAACTTTTGCTTTGGAAGAAGGGTGTCATTGTGCTTGGGAAACTGAATCAACAAAAAAGCTTCATTGTGGGGAAGGGTCTTGAAGGAGGAAGTAAGTTTGACTCTGTACATGGATTTTCTGTACATGCATGTGTGTATGTATGTATATAATATACGTATATATTGAAGTTTTTAATTGAAATAGAAAAAAATTACTAGTACACACCGTTAATTTACTTAACATGAGTAAGGCCACAGAGCTGAAGAAGGGCAAACAGTGACATGGGCCACCGTCTCATTCCTCTTTCGCAGTATAAAAAATTATAGTGTCATCGTATTAATTTGTCGTGTGCCACCATATATATATATTTTAAAACTACAATAATGACATAAGTTTATTTTGGTTAAGTTGGTTATTTACTCGTTTTATAACCATTTACTCTAGATGTAGAAAAACAGTTAATACTAAGGTCCACCGAAAATTATTATAAATGTCTAACCATAAAGATGAAAATACTCTTTTGAAAAGAAAATTGTGAATCTTTTACGCACGTTTTTTGTTGCAACTAAATGTAGAAACATGAGAGAAGATGTGAGGAAAATGGTCATCGTAAAGCAAGTATTTTCTTTATTGTATTCCTATAAAAAAGATTATATAAGAAAATATCTTTTATTATATTTATTAACAAATTTTTGAAAACAAATATTATATAAAATTAATATTTTATCAAATTTACAGGACTGTGACTGGAGTAGGGTGGGCTGAACGTACGCATGCCCCACAAGAAACACGGGCTCAAAAAATTAGAATTTAGTATATATTATTACTTTATTAGTAATAAAAAATGTAAGTAAAAGATATATAAATTTTTTTAGTATATAATAGAATCCTAAAGAATTTTGAACTATATTAAAAACCAAAATATGTATTAATTAATTAAACTGACAAAAATATATAGAAAATTAAATGATTGTTCAATTTATAGTATTGATTATTGTTTTTGTAGGTTTTTAATAGAAAACCTAGATATATTTGCTTATTTGGTACTAAATTGGTTTTATAAAATTCTTAAAATATCTAAGCTTTCATAATAAATTACTTCATGTTTTATAGGACTCAGATTTATACGAGCAAACCAAAAGTTTCCTCTCTAAAAGTGTATATTATAGTGAATGGGTACTATAATTTGTCAACATTGTGACTTCAGATGACGTTAATCTATGCATTAAAAGGTATATTATATGATGTTTTTGACGGTAAAACTAGTTGACAATATTATATGAAAATAATACAGTAATTGCATTAACTTAAAATAGTTATTAATTGGTTTTTTGTCCAAGAATACTAGGAGATTGGTTTAATATGAATTACTATTACGTCTTCAATTCAAGAATATGTTATTTTTATGATAAACAAGATATATTAAAGATTTTTTCGTACTTAGTTAGGCCACTTTTTACATCTTGTTCAAGACCCATAAAAAATCAAGAACGACCCTGCATATCTATATATGATATTATAATTTTTACTGCAGGAAAAATAACCCATCCACATTCACAGAGGTGCACAGAAAATCCGGTTATCTGATTTTGCTTAAAAACTATCTGAATCCGGTTTTATAAAAAACGAATTTTTTTCAAACCGGATCGGATTTTTTTCAAACCGGTTTGTTTTTAAACCGGATTTTAACCGGATTGGATCCGATCCGGTTTGACCGGATAACCGGTTTAAACTGAACCGGTTTGACCGTATAACCGGTTTAAACCGAACCGGTTTCAAATCAAACCGGTAATGTCTATGTGGGCTTATTGCTGTTGGGCCTAAAATCCTAATGATAGTCTGATTACTGATAGATCAGGGCCTAATGAGTAATGAGTATTGAGTAATTGATAGATCATTGTGAATTGGAGCCCAATTTTTATGGGCTTGAAAGTCCAAGTGTCCAACTAAGTCAAAGTCAGTAAGTCTAATACTCTAATTCAGATTATATTTCAATTGAAAAAAAAATCCAAGACACTTCCATCATGATCCATCCTTCCATATGTAATTCGCTGAGCCCAATTTAAAAAAAATCACGGCCCACACCAATTCAGATTAGATTTCAATTGAATTTTCTGAATTTTCTAGCAAAAAAAAAGACCCAATAGAGGACCGGTTTAGTATAAATCCTGTTAAAAAATATCCGGTTTCAATCCGATCCGAAACCGGTTCCATCAGATATGGATTTTTTCGAAAAAACTGGTTGAAATCTGAACCGGTTTCTAACAAATCCAAAAAAGACCGGTTTAGTATAAATCCGATCCGGATCGGATAAAAATTCTCATCCACATGCACAAATAATCAATAGTTTTTTCAACCATGAAAAATGCATTTGCTAGTCGTGTATATTAATTCAAACCTATCTTAATTACTTGTGTTAACAATATATATATATATATATGTGAAAAAGTTTAAATGAAAACTTATTTTCCATTGTAAATGTTAGAACTGAGAACCATTAAAATTGCATTACGTGGCAATATTTATTAATTTAAATAAAACTAATAATAAAATTCAACTTTTTAATAATTAAAAATAACATTAAAATACATTACGAAAATAAAAAATTACATAAAAAAGAATAATAACTAAAAAAATTTAAATGTCTAAAAAGGCTTTCATCCGTATTTTTGTCGTATTGCCTCCTTTATCCGCAAAATTGTACCCAACGCACATCCCATAAGATCTTTATGCGATGATACATAAAACTTGTAGTCTTTTCGCATCTCGGCTGCCTTTCTTGCCTCCGCATCTTGTTCACGAATCGCCATATCCCTTTCACGAATCGCTGCATCCCATTCACACGTCAACGAATCTCTTTCACGAACCATGATATCTCTTTGGTGAACCTCGAGGTATAGATCAGTTGAGCGTGTTTAATTCGGCCAACAAGGCGATCATGCTGTCGTTCTGCCTCCCGTGGAGGTCGATGTCGCACGCTTCTCCTTGTTTCTACTAATGAGTCGTGGACGGTCGTCATTGTCTTCGGCGTCATCCTTATCGTTGAGGTTGAAAGGAGCTTGTGCATTGGAAGGTGCCGTGGTGGGAGTTAGGGATTCGCAAGTTTTTTTATTGTTTTAATGGACGGGGATGGGGTTGGATGACACGAGAGGTACTCAGTTGAATTTCTCACTTTCCCTAAGAACTTCCCAAGCATGTTCTTGAGCAAATGGCTTGCCATTGTTATCTTGTTGGTAACGGAAGCAAGCCCTTTCTAACACATCGAGTCACTCTCCATGCTTTGCCGTGTGTTTTTTGCGTTGTTGTAAATACTGGCAAACTTTGAAACTTTTGCGTTTAAGGATCTAACTTTGCTAGTAATTTGATGAACGGTACGGTAATTGGGTCGACATCCGATGCTTTCTTCAAAAGACTCCCTAACCATGTCCCAAAAAAAATTTACATAGATATTCAAAAAATAACATTAATAAGTGTATTAATAATATAAAAAAGATAAAATTAATACTAACTAATATACCTAAGGTTTGGTAATTACCTGTTACGGAATCCTCCGTGGTCTCGGCCCAAGCCTTTGCCAAATCGACCTCCGTAGTGGATTTCTACGGTTTAGCTTTAGATCTCGTGGGAATTTTTCCCGTATTTGATGGGCTCGTTTGTTGCGGTGGCGGAGACGGTTGCGTTTCGGGTACAAATTTGGCAGTGTCAGGCGACGATTGCAACAAATCTTTTTCTCTCTCTAGCGGTTGATACAAATTCGGTGGTTGCATAGAAGGAACATATTGGGAGTGTGGGATTTGGGCTTGCGTGAGCATGTTCGTGAACGAGAATTGTGCGGGAGAAAAAAAAATTATGGGTTGGCAGGGGGTGTTGGCATGTTCCAAAAGAAAGATTCTCGGCCATTTGGGGGTGGTAGGAGCCCGTGGGACTCGACATTTGGGGGTGGGACTCGACATTTGGGGGTGGGACGTCGAAACGATTGTAACCCTTGATCGGGTACGTTTAGATTGGATGAGGTGTTTTGTTGATCCATTAAAACTAGATTAAGAGGAAGAAGATGGTGTTATTTAAAAAAATTAAAGAGATAGAGAAGAGATGAAAAGATATGTGTGAGGTAAAAAATGAAATATGAAATAGATATATAGGGGTTAAAAAAGAAAAAAAAAGTGAAAAAAAAAGCCGTTAAATAAGGAACCGTTGGAGGGGTAAGGGTGGGGTGGGGCGTGGCTCCTGGCGTGGGAAAGCCGAAGCCATCCAGCCTGAATGAAGCACGACGGTGTTGTCGATTGTACCCAACCAAACCGACAGAAGCCGATGGGCTTCGGGCTCTCCATGGTTGATGGCCTAAATGTATATGTGTAAGTGTTTAACCGTAAAAGATAAAATAAAATTTCGCTTTTAGTTTATTAAGTATATTAAACAACTAAATTATTTTTACTAAAGTATAACAGAACCGGTTCCGACGGGTACCCAACGGTTAATGCTTCAAAAAAACCAGAACCAGAACCAATGGGTTTCGTATTATAGGAACCGGAACTAGAACCAATCACATCGGTTCTGGTTCCGGAATCGGTCTCAATTGGTTCTGTATTTTAGGAACCGGAATGGTGAAGCAATTACATCGGTTCCGGTTCCAGAACCGACAGTTCTGAAGCAGTTCCGGTTCTAAAGACAGATACCCGATTCTGATGTTCACCTTTAATTCAGTCTTGTGCGAGAAAAACAAAGGAGAAACTTGATTTAGGAAGACCTGCACGGAAAGGAACGACCGACGATAGAGATACCAATCGACAAGGGGAAGACCTGGATGATGATTTGGGAAGACCTTTTTAGGAGGAAAGGTGTCCATCGGAGGAGTGACCAAAAGAAGATATCTGATGTGGGAATTTGAAAACAATGCTTAATACTACATTAAATCTTTAATAACAAATACCACATGTTAGACACTTTGAAAATGTCATTACTTTTCAATTCTTCCTAAAATACCCACGCTACTCTCATTGGGGGTAAGGGCCGACTTGTAGTTAGTGAAAACCAATTAAGGTAGTTTTTGATACTATTATGTGGAAAGAGATAAGGATTACAAATGTTTAATGCATGTGAGTCTGCACTAGGCATGTGTATCGGGCGGCGCGGGGCTCATATATAAACCCAAACCCAATCGGATATCATGGGACTGTGTAGGGAGACCTCGAATACCAGCCGAATATTTCGAATATATTCGGGTTACCTTCGGGTTTGGATCGAGTTTTCAAGTAAATCGGGTTCATGTTGTTTGTTTTCATTCCCTGCTGTTTTTTGTTCATTTGTTGTTTTTGTTCGTTTTCATCTTTCAAACATATACAAATCCATATCAAATGATCAAAAATCAAATCAAAGCCATTATGTCTGCCCAAATTTTGTAAGACCCGAGTTCTTACTAATTTTACCTTGACCCGAGATCAAGTTTCTTACTAATTTTTTTTAAAACTGCTCAACATCTAGAGATCCTCAATTAGATGTAACCGACATCATGAGTCTTACTGAGAGTTTTTAAAATCATGTGTGTTTATATAATGTCTTTTCACATTTGCATTTAAAAACATGTGTGTTTATATAACTCTCTTTAAAGAAATGTTATAGTATATAGAACTTTTTATATGTCATTTAAAAGAAGTACATTCTTTATATGACATCTTTAGAAAAAATACGTTTTAGATTTTGAAAATGCGTTCAATAGTATCAATTGGAACTTCGTAATCAATGTGATGGGTGAAATGGCTTTTAGAGCAAAATGGCACAATTGGATCCGCTTATGTTTATCTACTACCTTGATTTCAGTTTTAGTCAACGTTTCAGATAGAATATGGTTGTGATAGGTTGAGTTAGTTATGGGGTGTTTGGTTCATTTCATGGAATGGGAATGAAAATGGGAATGTATGAGAATAGGAAGAAAAATATGTTCCTCCAACTTGAAAATACAAAAGATGTATTTAAAATAAAAAGATGGAACAACATATGGGAAAAAGAACTAAGTAGAAATAAAATTTTCATAACCCCCAATTCGGTTAGAAATGGAAATTAATGGATATGTAGGAATGATTTCATTATATAATACCAAACCAAACAACAGTTTTCTTTATCGTTCTCATTTCTTATCCCCCAATACCTCCAACCAAACCTCTAGTATTTTTGATGTAATAAGTGGAGGGTATTGACTGAAACTTTCACAGTCGAAAATCAACATTCTGAAGCACCACAGGTAGTGCAATAGTCCCATTTTTTATCGCCATTAAATCACCGGAATCCCCTTCCATATAAGCTTTCAAGAACGAAACCACAGCCCCTCCAACAAAGCTCCTCATGGGTTCCCTAGACTTGCCATTCTTACACAAACAATAACTAAACTTCCCTCTAATCCCTGTAGTATCATCATCAAGCATATCAACATGCCCATAGTCTTTCACAACAAAATAACAAGCCGGTTTACAACACTCATTATAAAAGTCCTCGTGGCTCACCCCTTTTGGAGCACATGGCGGGAACAACGGGTTTTTCCTGATTTCACTAAGGCCCGCCCCAATAACCATCACGGGCATTTCAAGATCAAAGGAATTTGGAACATAAGTGAGCACTTTTGGATTAGTTTGGTTACCCTTGTCCATTCCATCGACCGGATCGATTCCTATTAAGGCAGAAAATTTCAAGTTCAATTTCGTGTGGAGTATGTCGAGAGCAAGAGCGAAAGCATCTTTTCCTCCACGGCTATGGCCTGCGAGTCCTAGCTTCGTCAAGTCTGCGTTTACTTGGGGTGGAAGGAACTTTTGAAGTCCTTCCGGCAGCCAGTTGGTTATTGTGGCCGTACACTCGATTTCTTTAGTTGCGTCGCATCCGGCCACTGTATATAACTGAACCATGGTACGAAACAGAATCCGTAACTAAATAATTAATGACTTATAACGTTAAATTATGAAAAAGTTGGTTTTATAGGACGTTTCATTTACATCTAGTCGTTCTAATTAATAAACTGCTAGATATGATTGAAGTTTATAGAATTAAGGGGATGTTTGAGATTGCTTTCTCGAAGCTTTTATTAACTTATTCCAGTGTGGTACCGGTAGTAAGGACTTTTTAGTGTTTGGATAGAGTTTTTGATATGTCACTTATACCGGTTTGGCACCGAATTTAGATTTTTTCTCTTTTAAATTTTTAGTAACTTATAACTTTTCTTTCAAGTTTCTATATTTTCTTTTCTAGATATATTTTTGATAAAAAAAAGTTTCACAATAACTCTCATATGTGATATCAACAATTAATTCTTTATTATTTTCATCATATTTTCTCTAGCGTGTAGAATTACATTGCAAATCACATGTGATTAGCTTTGTTTAACCTATAATCTATTTAATATCATATAATATTCACGATTTGAACTTTTATACATATCACAAATGATAATATAAATTATGAAAAATCTTGTAAAAAGTTATGGAATAGTTAAAAATTAAGAAATCTAAAACATGCAGTCTTTTAGAATTTATTCAATTAAAAATGATAACTATTATAATTTCAAAGATTACCTTTCATTTTCTATGACATTTTTTTATTAGTTGATTACATGAGTCACATTCTTACATTTCTTTTTTCACAAACTGGAAATTTTCTCTTTTAAGGCTTTGTTTGGCAAGCATAAGCTAGCTGATAAGCTAGCTGATAAGCTAGCTTATAAGCTAGTCCATCCAAACATGTACCAGGAAGCTAGCTTATCAGCTAGCTTATAAGCTAGCTTTTTGAAACGCTACTTTGAGTAGCTTATGAGGAGCTTATTGTAGCTTTTTCCAATTATACCCTTATTAATATTAATTATTAAATTCAAATATACCCTTTTTTGTCATTTTACATACTCATAAGCTAGTTTTTGCCAAACATAATTTGTTCAACAGCTAGCTTATCAGCTACTAGCAAGCTTATCAATCAACAGCTAGCTTATCAGCTATCCGCTAGCTTATCAGCTACCAGCTAGCTTATAAGCTACGCTTGCCAAACATAGCCTAAATCTGTCTTTGTCTAGCGAAGAGTAAAGAATTTAGTTTTGTTAAAGCACAATCATATTGTTTGGGAGACTTTTACCATATTATTTTTTAAAGTTCAAGGGGTATACCAAAAAAACTGATAATTTCTTCACAAATTAATATGGAAAAATTCTCTTGAAACCAACCCAAAAACAAAACAAAAAAAATTATTCAAAACCAACAAAAAAACAAAAATTTCTCTTGAAGTCAATAAAACCCCAAAAAATTCTCTTAATTAAAAAAAATCCATTAAAATCAACACAAATTAAGAAACTCAAAAAATCTCTTTAAGCCACCAAAAATTAAAAAGAAATCTCTTAAAATGATGATAAAATCAACTAAAATCTTAATATACACATTCATATATGTTGAAATTAATTAGAATGATAGCTAGCAGAGAATATTAATTAAGAATAAACCTGGGGGACTACAAGAATGAAGCCATGGGAAGCTATTTGATGGCTGAGCTGGCAATAGAAGGAGTTGTAGAGAAGATAACCATGGAGTAAAATCAGTACTGGATATTCTCCTGCTTTTAATGGTGTAAAAATCAGCAGAGGCCTTGGAGTCTCTGCTTCTTCTGGTTTTACAACCTTGGTTTCATATTCTCCAATGCCAAACACATCTGATTTTGAAAGTATGCCAACTGAAGAAGAAGAAGAAGGAGGAGGAGGAGACATTGAACCTCCAATTTTTTTCTTCTTTTTCTAAATTCTGTTTCTTGGAAGAATATCTATGAGTTGGATAAAGTTCACTGATTGAAGTTGTGTGGTCCTCAGATCCCCCATTTAGATACTTAGCAAACAAGAAAAATCTAGTAACTTTCTTGGATTTTTGACAATTTCTTTTCATATTGATGAACCTAGGATGGGTTTTATAAAAGGAAACTATATTTTTGTATCCCTGTAGTTTAATGTTTGGGGTAATTTAACTTATACAAAGGATAAGATTCAAAATATCATATTTGTCCGGCTTAAGTTATATATATCTTTAATAAGCTATCAAAATATTAAATATACCAAAATGACTAAATTTTTAACTTTTTAATTATTTTTAATTATTTAAAATTTTAATATTTAATGGTTTGACAAGTTTTGAGTATTATTTGATGTGATTTTGGGTGATATTAATATATTTTGGTAAGTGTTTTTGATAAAAAAGTGTTTGATGGAGTTTTTATTTATATTGTTTTATTACTTTTATTACGATTCTGTGTTTATTTATATAAATTTAAATTCTTTTTGATTTACATTTATTAATAATATGCAAGATTTATAGACGTACAATATCTCATATATTTGATTTAATATAGCTAACATAAAAAGAAAAATATCCTATTTTGAGATTTCCCGTAAAAGGAAAAACATTCGTATTTCCACATCTCCAACCCTATCTTCATCTCCATTTAGTAGGCGAATTTAATTATATTAAGTCATATTTGATTTAGACATCGTTTGGATGGATTATAAATTAGGCTTTTTTATATCAAGTAGAATAGTATTTAGTGACTAATGAGAATTTTTATTTCTTCTAATTTTCAATATATCTTTGCATTTTGAAGATAAGTTTACGATTATTTTATAAAAATATTATTTATATTTAATTAAATAATATTTTTCTTATTTAATTATTTCATTGGTGAAAAGTAATTTCTCTCTCTTGATAATTATATTTTGGGATATCATTTGCTTAAAATCTCCATTTTCTCCAAAATGGACAAGTTGTTGGAGATGCTCTTACACTTACTAAAATTTTAACATGTCTTTTTTGTCATTTTATATAATAAACTACCTTCTCAGCTAGTTTTTATCAAATACATTTTATTCATCAGCTACTTTACTAGCTAGTTTGCCAAACATAGCCTTAAACCATGCTTAACGAATGGTGGGGCTACGGCGGACTTGGCATGGCAGGCTAGGTGGCTACAACTATGGTGCCAGCGAACTAGATGGTGGGCTGGCAATGGCTGGCACGAGCGGTGTGGTCACAACGCTGGAAGCCCAACTTCATCTCTCTCTTATCCTTTCTCTTTATCTCTCTCTACACTCAATCTACTCTTTCTCTCTCTTATTAAAAAAATATGTATTAAGTATTTGGTTTAGAGGGTTCGAGTATTAATAGAGAGGGCTCTAAAAGACTTATAGTGGGTTTATAAACAAGCTGATGTAGTGCTTGTTGGAATACATGGTGGATTTTACAAAAATAAATTTACTATGCAGCGGAAGAAAAATAAAAAAATAAAACCACCATGACTCAAACCGAGGAAAAATCTTACACGCAAATTAGCAACTTAAAAGTAAACGAGTAGAGTTACCTCAATCGCCGTAGGTTGGGTAGGAAAACGGAACACGAGCTTCCAAACTTCCTTGACACCGCAAGAACTTTGTTGCAATCCTAGGTGCTAGCCCGTGAATCCTCGAAACCCGAAACTATCTTAGATTATAATAGTAATTTAGAGATGAATTTTTGGATCTAAAAAGCTGGAAGAAACACCAGAAATCAGATCTCAAAAACTGGAAAAATTGGTTCCATAAAAGTGGAGCCTATCACCTCTATTTATAATCCCAAGGTTAGTTAAGATAAACACAAAAATTTAAACTCAAAATTTAAACCTTTAGTTTATCTCTTTTAATTATTATCACATGATTAAATGAGATAAACACAGAAGATTAAAATTCAGAATTTAAATTTTTGTTTATCTTACTTCGGCATTATCGAGAATGGATTGTGGATATTCTTGCCGTGTGACCGGAAGGCCCCTGCGTTTTCGGCCATGTTTCTAATTCACTCATGTCAATGGGCATTCCCCAACAATCTCCCACTTGCACATGACATAGTGCAATATAGTAACACCGACAATGAGCGGTACCTAGCAGTACATCATTGCCCCCAAATCAGCAAAGGGTATCTCTGATGCAGACGATAACCAAGCTCACATCTATGTGACTCGATCCTAAGTAAGTGATCAAGTTGTCCTTTTGTTTCAGATATCCTTTGAACACGAGACATGGAATATGTCATCTCCGATCGTTCAAATTATGTTTCTCGATATCAGCTTTGTGGTAACCTACTAATCAATAGACTACGACCAAGTCTAGTCCAAGCGCGGCCACGCATTTAGTGTTAACACGAAATCATCGAGGGGCCCAAGGATATCACCCTTAAATATAAGAGGAACAAATTCCTTTGATCACATAATGCTTATCTACTTCATCATATTACACCCAACATTCCCTTTATAGCAGCCAATCACGGACAACGTTTGGGAGATATCAAAGCATAATAGAATCATAGTAAGCAACACATGTATCTTGGGTCTGAGGACAATATGATATTACTATCTTGGATCTACTATTGACTTAAAATTCCATGTAGTATATCCAAGTGGGGTCACCTCCAATACCTTATCTCTCCATAAGCATTAGTGAGTTTAGTTGCAACTTAATCAACTAAAACCATCACTCCAGTCTTACCACAATTCTTCCTTCCCAAATAAAGAATGACTGGGGAGAATTTTGAGTTACAATATAACTCATGGAAGTATTTTAAACATGCTAAAATATTTCGAGATAAAGTTAATTAATGCAATCGATTCAAACAAACATTAAATACAACGATAATCAAAATCTCAATATTCGGAATATTCTAACATTTAAATATATCAAGCCATGGGCATGTCTGATCTTAGACCTATAGACCGTGAATGAGAATCATGCTTGGTCTGGGTCAAAGGCTTGGTAAACGGATCTGCTAAATTTGCATCCGTATGAACTCTGTTGATTACCACTTCTCCGCTTGCAACAACTTCCCGGATGTAATGATATTTTCTAAGTATATGTCTGGTACGTTTGTGTGACCGAGGCTCTTGAGCAAGCGCCACAGCCCCTTCATTGTCACAAAAGATCTCAATAGGTGATTGAATACTGGGGACAACACCTAGATCTTTGATGAATTTCTTCATCCAAACCGCTTCTTTAACTGCATCACTTGCCGCAATATACTCAGCTTCAGTTGTAGAGTCAGCTACGGTCTCTTGCTTGGAGCTTTTCCAACTAACCGCTCCTCCGTTCAACAGGAAGACAAATCCTGACTGAGAACGAGAATCATCCCTATCCGTCTGGAAGCTAGCATCGGTGTATCCCTTTACACTGAGCTCACTTTCACCACCAAAAACTAAGAACATATCTTTAGTCCTCCTTAGGTACTTAAGAATGTTCTTCACTGCTGTCCAATGAGCTTTGCCAGGATTAGACTGATATCTACTCGTCATGCTCAATGCACACGATACATCAGGTCTAGTACATAGCATGGCGTACATGATAGATCCCACTGCCGAAGCATATGGAACACTCTTCATTTCCTCTAATTCTTCAGAAGAACTAGGACATTGAGCCCTACTCAATGCCAAGCCATGTTGCATTGGGATGAATCCCTTCTTCGATTCGTCCATCCGGAACTTCTTTAGAACCTTATCTATGTACGTGCTCTGGCTGAGCCCTATTAGGCGTTTTAATCTATCACGATAGATTCTAATGCCTAAAACATAAGATGCTTCTCCCAAGTCTTTCATAGCAAAACATGTTCCTAACCAATTCTTTACTTCAGTTAGTGTTGGAACATCATTTCCTATGAGAAGTATATCATCAACATATAAGACTAGGAAGATCCTGTTTCTCCCACTAGTTCTGACATATACGCATGGTTCATCTTCGCTTTTAGTAAAACCAAAGGTTTTCACTTTCTCGTCAAAACAAAGATTCCAACTTCGAGATGCTTGCTTAAGTCCGTATATTGACCTTTGCAACTTACACACTTTATCCGGATGCTGAGGGTGTTTAAAACCTTCAGGTTGTGTCATATACACATCCTCAGTAAGCTTTCCATTTAGGAAAGCGGTTTTAACATCCATCTGCCATATCTCATAGTCATAGAACGCAGCTATTGCTAGGAGAATCCTGATAGATTTAATCATAGCGACTGGTGAAAAGGTCTCCTCATAGTCAACACCATGAGTCTGAGTAAATCCTTTGGCTACCAGTCTAGCCTTGAACGTGTGTACATTTCCATGCACATCAGTCTTCTTCTTGAAGACCCATTTATGACCAATGGTTTTACAACCTGGTATAAGATCAACCAATTCCCATACTTGGTTATCATGCATGGATTGCATCTCGCTTTCCATTGCCTCCTTCCATTTGACAGACTCTGGGCCCGTCATTGCTTCCTGGTAGCTGGTTGGTTCATCTTGAACTACCATTTGTTCGCCATTCTCAGAGATGTACAAACTGTATCTTTCTGGTAGGTGACGAACTCTACCAGATCTGCGTGGAGCAAGTGGAACTATGTCATTTTCCTCGATATTATTTGATCGAGGTTCACTAGTGTCAACTAGAGGTTCCGTTGAATCTTGAATTTCTTCAAGATCAACCTGGCTCCCACTATCCTCTTTGGACAACATATTCATTTCTAAAAATTTAGCCCCACGAGACACAAAGACTTTGTTCTCAGAGGGTCTATAGAATATGTATCCATAGGAGGTAGCTGGATATCCGATGAAGATAACCTTTTCAGATCTAGACTCTAGCTTGTCTTGAGTATCACGTTTAACGTAAGCCTCACAGCCCCAGATTCTTAGATACTTAAGAGATGACGTTTCTCCGAACCACATCTCATAAGGTGTCTTCGGAACCTTCTTAGTTGGTACAAGGTTGAGAATACGGGCAGCAGTTTCTAAGGCATAACCCCAGAAACTTATAGGAAGAGTAGCTCGGCTCATCATGGATCGCACCATATCCAGTAATGTACGGTTTCTCCTTTCAGCAACACCATTATGTTGTGGTGTTCCTGGAGGAGTCAATTGTGAGATAATCCCACAATTCCTTAGATGATCCTGAAACTCCTGACTAAGATACTCACCGCCTCTATCGGACCTAAGTATCTTAATTCTCTTGCCAAGTTGATTTTCTACTTCGTTCTGAAATATCTTGAAAATTTCAAACGTTTCAGATTTATGTCTTATCAAATAAACATAACCATATCTACTGAAATCATCAGTAAATGTGACAAAGTATCTAGCATTGTCTCTTGTGCATGATCTAAATGGTCCACACACATCAGTGTGTACTAGATGTAATAGATCTTTGCCTCGTTCACCAGAGCCGGTAAACGGAGCTTTAGTCATCTTACCCTTTAGACAAGACTCGCATTCAACATTTGACCCATGATCAAATGCTTCCAAAATCCCATCCGCTTGAAGTTTGGTTATGCGAGTTTTGTTTATATGGCCAAGACGATTATGCCACAAAGACATTTTGTCCAAGTCTCTACTTGACTTGCTAGAATCAACATTCATGATTGAATTATTATTAAAACTGATATTAGTTTCATACACGCCACGACAAGGATAAGCTTTAAAAATAAAAACCGAATCTTTATAAATAGAAATAACCCCATCATTAATCGAAAAATCATATCCATTGTCATACAAAGCATGAAATGAAATAATGTTTCTATCCATAGTAGGTGCATAACAGCAATTTAATAATAATATAGAATAGCCGGATGGAAAAGTTAGCTCATAGCTTCCAATTCTCTCCACATCAACAATATGCTTGTCAATCATGCTCAATTCCAGCTCTCCCTGCTTCAATTTTCTACTTTCCCTTAGTCCCTGCACATTTGTACAAATGTGAAAAGCACATCCTGTGTCAAGTACCCAGGAGTCGGAAGAAGAAATTGAATACAGTTCAATCATATACGTACCTTGGGGCCCAACACCTTTGGCCTTGAGCTTCTTAAGCTCATCAAGGAACTTTTGGCAAGTATTCCTAAAATGTCCTTTCTCACCGCAATGGTAGCAGGTAGCATCTTCAGGTGTCGCCTTTGGTGCAGAAGTGACTTTTTCCTTTCCCTTGGGTTTGGGTGCAGCAACTGGTGCTTTACCCTTACCCTTGGCTGTAGATCTTTTCTTCTTCTTAACACCTCCCTCTTTAATGGCTAAAACAGGAATAGTCGAGGAAGTGGAGGGTTTATGCTTGGCCATGTTCTCCTCAACATTCTTGAGCATGCCATGCAACTCCATGATGGTCTTATCCATGCCGTGCATAGTGTAGTTCATAACAAACTGCTCATATGCACTAGTTAATGAACCAAGGACAATGGTCGCAACCATCTCCTTTTGCATAGAAAAACCAAGCTTCTCGAGTTGGTCAACATACATCTTGAGTTTCAAGACGTGTTTGCTGACATCTTCTCCTTCTTTCAGCCTAGTAGTGAGAAGAGTCCTCATGGTATGAAATCGTTCTTGCGCAGCCTGCTGTTGGAACATCTCCTTCAACAGGTTTGCCATGTCATGTGCCCCATGGCCATCTAAACTCTTTTGGAGATCAGGGGTCATGGCTGCAAGCATCAAGCAAGCAACTTCATTGGACTCTTTCTTATGCTTAGCATAAGCATCTCTCACTGCTTGTGTTGCGCCAGCTCTCGGCTCCGCAGGGATAGGCGTATCAATGACGTACTCCTTTTGTTCGTACCTAAGGACAATCCTCAAAGTACGCAACCAATCAAGGTAGTTCGAGCCATTGAGTTTCTCTTTTTCAAAGAAAGAACGCAGTGTAAACGGTGGGGTGGATGATGTAGACATCTACAAAGAGTTCATTTAAAAATTAGTATTCCAAAAAAAAATCCTTGTTAAGATAATCACCCTAAGAAAATCGTTTTAACAAGGCTAAGATCCATATTTCATTCCAAGTTCACGGAGGTATTCCATGCCGCGAAAAATGGAATTATTTAGGTAGGTTCAAAAACCAATCGCAACACAAATGTTCGATTCTTAGGTCCTTGCGGGGTTCTAGTGACACCGAAGCATCAAATGGCATGTTTAACCCCTTCCGCGCCGATCCTTTACCCGAAGACGGTATACCTAACAACGGGTTCGAAATCGTAAGTCATCCATACTAAAGCACGCGGCAATCAAGCTCGGGACTCCCGAGAATCACTGACCCTCATTGATTCTATATCCGGCCTAGGACTCCCAAGTATCGCGAATACTAGAATCAATGTGTGCCCTAAATGGATGGCGTGAGACTTACATTTTTGGAAAAAACGGGTTTTTGTTTCTCATGTTGTCTTTTAGCGAAATCGTGACAAATCTCTTTATTTTAAAATCGCTTTATTCATTTGCGTTTTTGTTAAAAATAACAAGTAGGTGGGTTGGTCAATTTTATAACACCAACACTTTTGACTACCGAAGATCCGTGGCCAGGTAGGTCGATCGGGAGGCAGGATCCTTTCAGTACAAGACCTTTCGGAAATCCAACAACCAAGCCGAAAGGACCAACCTAGACACCACTTCTCCCGGCTATATCTAATCGTGAGGTGTTTTATTAAAATCATTTAACATTATTTTAATTAGCATTCTAATAATCTAATTTAAATAAATAAAAACAACCACAACCACGCAAAGAAAAAAAACAACACATAAACATGGTAACCTATGCCTCAAAAATCTTATGCGTCTTCTCGTGAGCCAACGAGAAGACATGGTCAATCTAGTGACAATTTACCATTGTGATGGCGATGGGCTCCCAATGAATCCGCGAACTACTTGAACCAAGACTTCATCGCCTCGTCGAGACGTCACCAATGGACTCCGTTGATTCTTGATCTTCGATTTATTACAATGAATAATTGAAATATATATATATATATATATAATTATATATATACACCTATCCTAACATATACAAAACATAGAATAGGAAACGGTACGCAGACCGTGGTACAATTACAACCATTCAAAGAAACGACTCGCAGGTCGCACCAAAAAAAAAAAAAAAAAAAATCAAAACCAAAGCAACTACACCACAACATAGGTCTAATGAGGCAATCGGTTACCCTATACTAACAAAGCACACGGTTCTTATTTAAAGATTTACCGAACTAATAAAATAAAAGGTAAATCTCGCGTCAAACGCATACACCGTGTATACGATCCGTACAACCTCCATGCCTAGGTTGTTCAGTCATATCTCACGTGCAAAAAATAGAACCCCCGAGACAGATCTCATTAAAACAAGACCCCTCGGGACAGATCTCGTCAAAACAGAAAAAAACGAAACAAAAGTGCTCAATTTCGTGTAAGGTGGCTCTGATACCACTGTTGGAATACATGGTGGATTTTACAAAAATAAATTTACTATGCAGCGGAAGAAAAATAAAAATAATAAAACCACCATGACTCAAACCGAGGAAAAATCTTACACGCAAATTAGCAACTTAAAAGTAAACGAGTAGAGTTACCTCAATCGCCGTAGGTTGGGTAGGAAAACGGAACACGAGCTTCCAAACTTCCTTGACACCGCAAGAACTTTGTTGCAATCCTAGGTGCTAGCCCGTGAATCCTCGAAACCCGAAACTATCTTAGATTATAATAGTAATTTAGAGATGAATTTTTGGATCTAAAAAGCTGGAAGAAACACCAGAAATCAGATCTCAAAAACTGGAAAAATTGGTTCCATAAAAGTGGAGCCTATCACCTCTATTTATAATCCCAAGGTTAGTTAAGATAAACACAAAAATTTAAACTCAAAATTTAAACCTTTAGTTTATCTCTTTTAATTATTATCACATGATTAAATGAGATAAACACAGAAGATTAAAATTCAGAATTTAAATTTTTGTTTATCTTACTTCGGCATTATCGAGAATGGATTGTGGATATTCTTGCCGTGTGACCGGAAGGCCCCTGCGTTTTCGGCCATGTTTCTAATTCACTCATGTCAATGGGCATTCCCCAACAGTGCTAACGTGACATAAATATGAGTGAGACAGCTCGAATACTGATTTCCTTAGAGCATCCACAATGGAGGTTCTTCCTGAGGTTCTTCATGGGATCCTTACAAAGAACCTCCACTGTGAGACAGAGTTCTTGCCAAGTCATAGGTTCTTATTGGAACCTGGGTGCTTGAATAAGAACTCAAGTTCTTGTAATAGTTTTTTTTTGTTATATAATAGTTTACATAAATAAAAATTATATTATAAATAAGTAGAGAGAAGTGAGGTTTTTGTAAAAACCTCCGTCGTAGAGTTGTAAAGAGTTCTTAGTTTATTAAAATAACAATGATGTGATAGAAAAATATGATAAGTTCTTCAGGGTGCGTTTGGTATGCAGACTACATGGGACGGGACGGGACAGGACAAAAAAAAATAGTACCACGTTTAGCATGACATGGGACAAGAACAAGGTTGGACTAGGTGGGACAAAAATCCATTTTCATGGGACAAAAACATAGTTTTTTTGGTTCCACCCAAATAGGTGGAACAACCTTGGACAAAAGCTCAAATTACTGTTTTGCCCGTCTAACTGCTTGGCATCTCCAAAGTAAATCACCAAGTCATCAGTGTTGTTCGTCTTACTGGATGAATCTTCATCACCACGATCACTCAATCCAAACCTGCATCTGCAGATTCAGATGAGTACAAAATGGGGGTTTGGGTTTTTGATTTTGAAGTTTCAAGTGTTTAAAACCAGAGGAGATGAAGAGGGGTGGTTTTGGGTTTTTATCCTGCAACTTCATGGTTGTCGATGTTGCTCCGACGGTGACCTTATGGCAGTGGTGTGGCTGTGAGGCGACGATCGACGCGGCAAATAGAAGATGGCTGGTGGCGATGGAAGAAGAAGAGCCTCAAAGTAGCAAGCAAGGAGAGCTTAAAATAAAATAAAAATGCTTTGGTGGTGGCTGAACCTGGAAATTATAATCCCCGGCGGCCGCTGCTTGGGGAGAGGATGAAGAAATGGGTTTGTTTCATTTGATGGAGATGAAGGATACGTCAACTAGGTCAAGGCTTTTTAATGGGCTTTTAATTCTTTGTAATTCATTGTTTAAAATTGATGGGCTTTTATACAAAAATGATTACAATTCATTCAAATTTGAAGACAAAATATCTAAATATTTACTTAATTTATGTTATTTATAATTAAAATAGAGAAATTAAAAAAACATATTTAGGGGTAATTTGGTCATTTTGACAGTTTTGTCCCATCCTTTTTTAGTCGTAACAAACGTAGAACAGACAATTAGTTCTGTCATGTCCTGTCCCGTCCCGTCCCGTCCTGTCCTGTCCCGTCCCATCCAGTCTGCGTACCAAATGCTACCTCAAGGTTCTACTAGAGTGCGGATGCTCCTAGGATAATTAAATTCCCCACACCCGCCCCATTTTACAAATTCAAACCATTTGAAAAACTTTCCAATATAAAATTATATCCTCTGAAAGGGAGGCGAATGTCGTTATGCAGAAAAGATGCTCTGCATCCATGGTAGACAGTAGAAACAAGATGATCATACTTGGCCGCCACTCTAAAAGAAAACCCTAAATCCCACCTTCAATTAAAATAAACAATCCCCTTTATTGGAAATGAATATCTCTTTCTTGCTGACTTGCGATTCAAAAAAAGCAAAAAAAAAAAAAAAAAAACCATATTTTTCTCACTCACATCCAAACCATCCACCACCACTTGCTATGCAATCTACTCGAATCCTGTGAAATAAAAATTCAGTAGCATTCATCCCATTTGAAACAATTCTTGATTTCTTGTAAGTTTTGATACTTGCAAAAGAGATAGAGAAGAATGGAGGAAGGAAATCTTGAAACTCCATTTGTGGTTCAAGAATCAGAGAAGAGGAACAGAATATCATCCTACAGCAAAGATGAGATATTGGGTGAGTTTAAGAAACAGTTGTACTTAGCAGGCCCTTTGATGACTGTAAATCTACTCATTTGTGGGTTGTCAATGATTTCTGTTATGTTTGTTGGTCATTTGGGGGAGTTGGCTCTTTCTGGTGCTTCAATGGCCACTTCTTTTGCTTCTGTCACTGGTACCAGCTTAATGGTAACTCCATTCCTTCCTTTTTTTTTTCACTTTAAGAATTCCATTATTTTCCAAAGCATAAAACATGCCAACTTGCTCTACTTTAACTCACCATGTACTTACATACATGGTGAGAGACGAATGTTTGGCTGCGAACTCAAATTTCATTGCGAACGCAAGGACAACCGAGAACGTGCCACGTGGGTTATTCACTCCAAATAATACATAATTATTCAGAGGGAATATGCCACGCGGTGCCTTCTCGGTTATCCTTAAGTTCACAATGAAAAATGTTTTTTCATTTGAACCTAACCCTATATATAGGTTAGGGAGACTTTGAAAAATGAAAATAGAACACCCTCATAGCCCTTTATATGAACCATATGAACTTGTGCATATAAGTAATTTCTAATATGCACATGTGCATAGAACACAAAAACCATCTTAAGTATTTTTATGTACAAAAGCATATCGGTCTAGATGGATGAAAGGTTACGAGGGTGTTCCGTAGTTTTCGTTTTTTGAGGTTTTTCCTTGAACGTCCCGTCTATATGTATACATATATATAGGGTGGTTTAAAATACAAACCACCCTAAATTGTGCAAACCGTCAATTTCACTGATTAATTTAATGAAATTATTTCATAGATCGGAATGGGAAGTGCTTTAGATACATTTTGTGGGCAATCCTATGGGGCAAAACAATACCATTTGCTAGGAATCCATTTGCAAAGAGCGATGATCGTTCTTCTTTCAGTGAGCATTCCTCTTGCTTTTATTTGGGCAAATGCAGGATCCTTGCTTGCTTTTCTAGGCCAAGATCCTGAAATCTCAGCTGAAGCTGGTGTGTATGCTAGATTCATGATCCCTAGTCTTTTGCGAACGCGTTACTTCAATGCTTTATTAGATTTCTGCAATCTCAAAACAATGTGGTTCCGATGATGTTGAGCACCGGGATTACAACTCTGCTTCATGTTCTTGTTTGTTGGATTATGGTGTTCAAATCTGGGCTTGAAAGTAGAGGTGCAGCTTTAGCCAATGCGATCTCTCTTTGGATTAATGTATTGTTGTTGGCTGTTTATGTTCGAGTTTCTCCTTCGTGTAAAAAGACGTGGACTGGCTTCTCCAGAGAGGCTTTTCATCATATTCCGATCTTTTTGAAACTTGCAGTTCCTTCTGCAGTTATGGTCTGGTAATTCTCATTCTTAATTGTTGTTTGGTCCTCTAAACTTAAGTATAATAAAGCAGTAGGGTGAGGTTCACAGGAAAACCTCAAACAAATGAAAAACTGAGGATTTCATCCGGGCGGTGTGCACTTGTTCATACAAGTAATATTGTAATATACACATGTGCATAAAAACCAAAAAACGACTTAATTTACTTGTATGCACAAGTGCATGCCGTCCATATGAAGGCTACCCAAGTGTTCCTCAAATTTTCAATTTTTTGAGGTTTTCCCTTTAACCTCCTTGTAAAGCAGTATATTAAGACTTATAAACATATTTAGCAACTTACATATCCAATTTTGTTGTAACCGGTATATCTCTTTCTTGGTGAAGTTTACAAGAAGCTTTTGCATTTTTGCATCTGCCATATTGAAGCAGTGGATCTTTTGTATATGGGTATCTTTATTTGACTACTCTAAAGTTCTTGAGGATTCAAGATTTCTTTTTTCATGGAGTTTACCAAAATCTTTTGTTTTTGGAATCAATCCTTATTTAAGAATATGGATTTGTTGATATAAATCTATCCATCTTTAAGACCTGTATCATTCCTGAGGATTCAAAATCACTTTTTTTGTCTAGCTTGCAAAAATGCTCTGCTTTTTGCACTTTCGCTTATTCAAAAGTAAACTTCTTGCCTGTGTCCGTCTCTTTTTGACTACTGAATTGTTACGGAGGACCCAAGATTTCTTTTCTTTTCTTCATAAAGTTTAGACAAACATTTGCTAGTTCTAAAACTTGTGATCCTTTGCGTAATTATATATGAACAGTTTGGAGATATGGTCATTTGAGATGATGGTGTTGCTATCTGGCCTCCTTCCCAATCCACAACTAGAAACCTCAGTTCTTTCTATCAGGTTAAATCAAAAGATTAACTTTTTCTTTCGTTCTTTCTATTATGCATTTAAATATTTAATCATTTTAATCTATCTAACAAATTGAATTAAAATTGCAGCCTCAATACATGCTCAATGATTTACATGATTCCTCTTGGTCTAAGCAGCGCCACAAGGTGATTTCACACGTTTAAACTTTAAAGTTGTTAAAATTTACGTTTGTTTGCTCACATTCTTTCCCAAATTGTCTGCAGTGTACGGGTTTCAAACGAATTAGGAGCTGGACGGCCACAAGCAGCACGTTTAGCAATACGTGTTTCGATGTTTTCTGTAGTGACTGAAGGCATTTTGGGTGCGTTAATCTTGGTTTTAGGCCGAAAGCTATGGGGATATTGTTATAGCAATGAAGAAGAAGTGGTGAGTTACATTGCAGAGATGATGCTGCTTCTTGCAGGGTCTCATATCGTTGATGGCATCCAATCCGTGCTTTCAGGTAACAATGAGCCTATGGCCCTGTTCTCCATTACTTTATCGAGAAATAAAAAGATGAATTAAATAAAATAATGAAGTGTTTTTGTTATGTGTAAAAACATCGATCTTTTTATTTATTTAGAGTGTAAATTTCGATTTCTAATTGGTAGGGGCCGTTAGAGGGAGTGGACGGCAAAAAATTGGTGCGATTGTGAACTTGGGAGCTTATTATCTTATTGGCATACCGTTGGCGATCTTGTTTGCTTTCGTATTACATATGCGAGGAAAGGTAGTGATTTTTGCAAGCTAAAATCTCAATTATCGCTAGTGTCCAAAGATTTTATTTACGCAATTTTTGTTGATTATGCAGGGTTTATGGTACGGGATCATTGCAGCATTATTCGCTCAAGCATTGTTCCTTTGGATTTTAACTTTGTGCACCAACTGGGAAAAGGAAGTACGTCGTTATCTTTCTTATACGTTGTTTTTGGTTCTCACACATAATGATAGTTGTAGGAGATGGAAAACTTATGTACACTTGTACGTTGATTCCCCCAAGATCTTAGCATAGCTGATTTCGGAATGGTATAGTTGCACAAACAGATAAAAGTTAGTTTGACAACCATAGTGTGAGAGTTACAATTCCTTTGGGAATTGGGCTGCATGTGGCTCTTAAGCCAGCCACCCACCCAGTGGGATTTTGTGTATTTGATTTGCCTCACATAGTACATTGTGTTTTCTTGAACTTGTAGGCGAAGAAGGCTAATCAGAGAGTGTATGACTCTGTGACCGAAGATGAAGTATCATAGAGACAAGGTAAATAACAAAGAAATATTCCATTTTTGCAAATTGATTGGAAAAGGAACAACCATCTAGGGTGATCAAAAAATCGGGATATGGTTAATCCGGAAAACTCGGTACCGGATTTTGTTGTTTTAGAATGCACTACCAAGTTAGATGTTTTACCTTATGAATGATAATCGTCAAATTTTGATAATTAATTGTATCGTACAATATATCGGTGCAATTAAGTAAAGAAATCCAAAAGTTATGCTTCTTTTTGTTATTCAAAAATGCTTTGGATATTTGTGATTTTGAGGTCGTGAATTCCATTGGTTCGTATAGAAAGTCAATGGTTCAAACATCCTACAGTTTTTGATATTAATCGATGGGGAAGCTAAATACACCCATTGACTTACTATATACACCCAAAAAATGAATTGCGTCATATACACATACGTCAATATCAAAGACTTTTTACATTCCCAATACATTCATTTCAATTCCTGATGCATTCACATGCTTTGCAAATTGGTGCATAAGAGCATCTCCAACAGTATTGCTATAATAGAAAAAATTGAGTTTTTTTCTTCTAAAGTGCTACAACAGGATTGCTAAACCAATTGCTAAAATAGAAAAAATTGAAGGTTTCTCTAAATATAGAGATTTCTCTAAAATCTCTATATGAAGAGAGAGAAATGTTATTTTAATCTAATCCACCAATGGTATAATTAGTTATTTAAAAGTTTTTTAAAAAGTTTATTGGAATAATAAATATAATGTATATTTTAATAATATAAGTGATGGTAGATTCTCTAAAATAGAACCCCCTTGTATGGAAGTGGGAGTAAGAGCATCTACAATCATAAACTCCTAACCAGGTTTATTATTCTGCCACATCAGTTTTCTCTCTCTGCCACATCAGTTTTCTCTTTCCTATACATCTCATAAACCTTTCACTCTCAATCATAAACCGATTTATAGTTTAGTTATAATAATTAAATACATTAGCAATAATAAAATCACAATAATTAAAAGTTACAATACTACTAAACTATTTTAATAATACTAAATCTTTGCCAAACAATAAACATGTTCGATGTATTTTCAACCGGTGTAGGTTATTACTATTAAGTTATGTAAATAATTTATTTAGATAGAATTATTTAGCTTATGTAAACTTTTCTTTTGCACAGGAACAAAATTACCAATAATAAACCAAAGCCACAAAAGTCCACTAGAAAACAAGAAAGAGCAGCAAGAAAAATATGTAAAATATACTTAAATTTAAAATGTCTTTTAGGTGGGTCCCATCTTTATGGCTTGAACCGCTTTATGCAGATGAAGCGGTTTGCCATGTCATGTGATACCCAATGCATTAGAATTTCATTGACCACTTCATCCAATGACGTGGAGGTTTATAAACCCCACCATTGGAGATGCTCTAAGTGATGTGACTGCACAGTCCCTGTAGTGGGATCCACTATATTTATTTATGTGAGTAAGGGGGGTCCAAATAGCAACCCCCAGAGAAATTATAGCAATGCAACAGAGATGGTCTAACAACCCCTAAATCAAATAGCTTTTTTCTTAATTATCATTAGAAAAATACAATAGTACTTCGTTAAAAGTAAAAATAAGAAATTGCTTTTTGGTTGAGAATATTGTTTGACATTTGACTAGTTTTGCAGAATATAACAAAATTACTGACTATTTTATTTTTATATCATAGACCGTCTCTATAACCAAAAACATTATTCTTACTTCACAAATAAAAACATTATTTTATTTTATTTTGAGTTAGAGTTTTATTTTTTATTTTTTATGGAAGGGGTCCAAGTCAAAACTCTATTAATTTCCAGTAATTTTAGGAGCTAAACATAGCTCCACTTAAATGTCTACAGACATGCACACCGGAAAGCTCTAACTCGGTTAGGACGCTATTGACCCCTCGAGTGTTAACCAATCCGTCACAGCACTGTTGACGAGATTCTTTCCACTTACATAAATTCATACCTCTTTACACTTGGTTTTTATCCGGCCACTCACATTACATTTATCCATAAACCTTATTAGAAAACTCCATAAAAAATGAGTAAGTTACGGATTTGGTCCCTAATGTATATCAATTGTTACGGATTTGGTCCTTTAACTTTCTTTGTTACAAAAGATTCCTCCAGATATGCATTTTGTTGGATTTGGTCCCTCATGCTAACATCCGTTTGGTTCCTCCATTAAGTGTGGGGGGTTGATACAATCGACACACAATTTTCAACTTTTAAACTCAATTTGTATTTATGAATCAACTATTGAATTTACAAGATTGTTGCGAAAATTGAAATGTGTTAAACTTGTTCTAAACAATCTCAAGTTTACACAAAACTTTCACTAATGCACTTAATGAGTAATAGAAAAGAGAGAAATAACTTAGAATAGAGGGAAGAGGAAGGACTCTGTTATAAGGATAGAGAAGAGATGTGTATTTGGAAAATAGCGCTCAACATCTATTTATACTTAGTGCATTAAATACATGGAAGTCCACTTTTTACACTTGTATTTGAGTTGGGTGATCCATCTGTACTATTTACTATATTATACTTTCATGAACATAAAACACATGATAGTTGGTATAGTGAACAGTTGCTTTAAGGACTGATAAGTACGGATGAAACAGTAATAAGAACGTTCCTTTTATACTTATGTCAGAAAAACATGGTAGTCCTTTTGTGCAAAAAGGATAAGACAAGTATCAAAAACCTTCGAAAGCAAGACTTTGATCAGCAAGTAGAGGTCGCTAAACTTGGCATGTCAATGATCGCTAAGTCTTGAAATGGGATGGAGATATAATTAGAGAATTTAATTATTCTAACCATTTTTAAATACCAAATTCAACTCTATTACCAAACTACCCAAGTGATCATCCCCAGACGTCTGCCAATGATGGATCCAAGTTGTCCAGCCACCTCCACCAAAGAGCACTATTACCGTTACCTCACTCACTTTTTATTTATTTATTTTATATACCTTTTATGGGTTTGATTAATTCCACCCAATATGCGGTTAACATTTATCATTTACAAATTTTCAGACTCCATTTTCCAGTAACTAAGTTTTCCGGGCTACCTTTGTCAAAGAGTAACCAATTAGTAAATTCCGCCAGATAATTTTATGTGTTCACAAATAATGCATATATCCGTCAAAGACTTTAATGCATATGCCGTTGGCGTTCCCTCAATGCATATATTTAAAAATGTAAATTCCACTAAAGACCATAATTGTAAAGAAAACTCTCCGCAATCGGCCGTACATGTTGGTGGCGGAGGTCGTCGGAAAACTCATCTCCACTATTGACGGAAGTCCGATGGTGAAAAATTGACTAGTTTGATAATTTTAAGAAGAAAATGGTTAAAAAGTAAATTTGATATTTATAATAGTTAAAATAATTAGATTTACTATATCGGGTCGAAGACCGGGTTGTGCGGATCGGCTATTTGGCTCCATACCCGCCCCATTTTACAAATTCAAACCATTTGAAACGCTTTCCAACATAAAATTATATAAATCTCCTTTGAAAGGGAGGCAAATGTCGTTATGCAGAAAAGGTGTTTTGCATCCATGGTTGAAAGTAGAAACAAAGATCATACTTGGCCACCACGCTAAAACCCCTAAATCCCACCATCTATTTAAATAATCCATCTTTCTTGGAAATGACCATCTCTTTCTTGCTGACTTGCGATTCAATAACGATCTTTCTCACCATCCACCACCTCGAACCACTTTTGATACTGGCAAAAGAGATAGAGAAGAATGGAGGAAGGAAATCTTGAAACTCCATTTGTGGTTCAAGAATCAGAGAAGAGGATCAGAATATCATCCTACAGCAAAGATGAGATATTGGGTGAGTTCAAGAAACAGTTGTACTTAGCAGGCCCTTTGATGACTGTAAATCTACTCATTTGTGGGTTGTCAATGATTTCTGTAATGTTTGTTGGTCATTTGGGGGAGTTGGCTCTTTCTGGTGCTTCAATGGCCACTTCTTTTGCTTCTGTCACTGGTACCAGCTTGATGGTAAATTTCATTCCTTCCTCTCTTTTTTTCACTTCAAAGAATTCCATTATACCAAACCATAAAACATGCTAGCTTAATTTGTTATACTTTTACTCACCATAGTTGATATACATACACACACATAGTCACATATATATACACACACACATTGTACACACACACACATATATATACATATACATACATAGAGGCATGCATGTTCACACAAGAAAAACATGAAAAACTTTTTTCTATGTACAAAATCATATATGATTGACCACTAACTGGATGTGGACGATTTTTTCGCAACTTAAGTTGCAAGTAAGTATCGTGAATCATATATGATTTTGTATATTAAAAAAACTTTTCTTGTTTTCATAAAAAGTTAGCGTTCTCGTATGTACCTGCCTCTATATATAAAGTGAGAGAGAAAAAAAGAAAGAGAGAAAGAAAGGTTCAAATGAGAAGTGGTAAAAAAAATGTGAAAGAGAGACATGATCTCCACCATTCATATGGCCGAGATAAAGTTGAAAAGTCAAAGATCGCGGCTCCGACCGGTCAAAGTCGCAATCTTTGACTAGTCAAAATTCTCATGGACACGCATGAACGAGGGGAATTTTCTTGAATGTTATAAATAGTCGACGAAAAAATTCATCAATGAATCTTCATATATGAACGCTTTCATCAATGAATCTGTGTAATTCATAGATTCATTGATGAATATGTGTAATTCATATGATGATTCATATGATGAATCTATATAATTCATATGAAGATTCATATATATATATCAATGTTCGAAAAAGCTCGCCGCAACGGCCGCCATGGCGCGCCGTGGCTTAAGGCTTGTGTCTCACGCCACGTTATGACTGAGGTACGCCATGGGGTAGTGCGCAGTTTTTATAACACAATATTTTGATGTAACTTATCTTACTAATGTCTTATTTGTTAGTTTATGATATATAACTTGTTTTAAATTGTTTATTATAATTTATTCATTGAATAATAGTAGGAAAACACATGTTAATATGTATAATATTATATATGATGTAGAGATTTGCCGCCATAAGTCACGCCTTGAAAAACGCCGCGACCTCGCCGTGGCTTCCAAGGCTTGAGGTTTGGCTTTGCCGCCACGTCACGCCTCACACTATTTGGAACCTTGATATATATATATATATATATATATATATATGATTGATGAACGCGTTCGTATATGAAGATTTATTGATGAAAGTTTTCATATATGAAGCTTCATTGATGAATCTGTTTGTCGACTATTTGTAAACTTTACGAAAATACCCTTCCATGTCCAATAGCTTGCTCGAGAAATTACCCAGTACTTCGCGGTCAATGCCGCATTTATTGACCAAAGGAGAGGTGGAGATCACTTCTCTATTTCACATTATTTTAACACTTCTCATTTAAACCTAATACTATATATATATATATATATAGAGAGAGAGAGAGAGAGAAAGGTTCAAATGAGCAGTGCTAAAAAATACAAAGTAGAGAAGTCATCTCAACCGTTGATATGGTTGAGATCATAGTTGAATAGTCAAAGATTGCGGCTTTGACCAGTCAAAATCCGCAATCTTTGACTAATCAAAGTTTGGTTGGACACGATTCACGGAGGGGAGAGGTCAAAGCCGCCTTTATTGACCGAATTAGTGATGGAGATCACTTCTCTACTTCGTATTTTTTAACACTTTTAATTTGAACCTAATACTCTCTCTCTCTCTCTCTCTCTCTCTATATATATATATATATATATATATATGGTGGTGTAGGGAAAACCACAAAAACAAAATGGAACACACCTAGTAGCCCTTCATTTGAACCATATGCAGTTGTGCATAAAAGTAACTTGTAACATGCACACGTTCGTATGCACGTGTGCATAAAAATCAAAGACCAACTTAATTATTTTTATCCACAAACACATTCGGTCTGAATGAAGGGTTAAGTGTCCCTTAGTTTTCTGGTTTTTTTGAGGATTCTATATGTATGTATACATATAGGGTGGTTTAAAATACAAACCATCATAGTTTCAGCAAACCGTAAATTTCATTCATTAATTTAATGAAACAATTTTATAGGTTGGAATGGGAAGTGCTTTAGATACATTTTGTGGGCAATCGTATGGGGCAAAACAATATCATTTGCTAGGAATCCATATGCAAAGAGCGATGATCGTTCTTTTTTCGGTGAGCGTTCCTCTTGCTTTTATTTGGGCAAATGCAGGATCCTTGCTTGCTTTTCTAGGCCAAGATCCTGAAATCTCAGCTGAAGCTGGTGTGTATGCTAGATTCATGATCCCCAGTCTTTTCGCGAACGCGTTACTTCAATGCATTATTAGATTTCTGCAATCCCAAAACAATGTGGTTCCGATGATGCTGAGCACCGGGATTACAACTCTGCTTCATGTTCTTGTTTGTTGGATTATGGTGTTCAAATCTGGGCTTGAAAGTAGAGGTGCAGCTTTAGCAAATGCGATCTCTCTTTGGATTAATGTATTGTTGTTGGCTGTTTATGTTCGAGTTTCTCCTTCGTGTAAAAAGACGTGGACTGGCTTCTCCAGAGAGGCTTTTCATCATATTCCGATCTTTTTGAAACTTGCAGTTCCTTCTGCAGTTATGGTCTGGTAATTCGCATTCTTAATTGTTGTTTTGGTCCTGTAAACTTAAGTATAATAAAGCACTAGGGTGAGGTTCACAGGAAAACCTCAAACAAATGAAAAACTGAGGATTTCATCCGGGCGGTGTGCACTTGTTCATACAAGTAATATTGTAATATACACATGTGCATAAAAACCAAAAAACGACTTAATTTACTTGTATGCACAAGTGCATGCCGTCCATATGAAGGCTACCCAAGTGTTCCTCAATTTTTCAATTTTTTGAGGTTTTCCCTTTAACCTCCTTCTAAAGCAGTATATTAAGACTTATATACATATTTAGCGACTTACAGATCAAATTTTGTTGTAACGGGTATATCTCTTTCTTGGTGAAGTTTACAAGAAGCTTTTGCATTTTTGCATCTGCCATATTGATGAAGGGGATCTTTTGTATACGGGATATCTTTATTTGACTACTCTAAAGTTCTTGAGGATTCAAGATTTCTTTTTTCATGGAGTTTACCAAAATCTTTTGTTTTTGGAATCAATCCTTATTTAAGAATATGGATTTGTTGATATAAATCTATCCATCTTTAAGACCTGTATCATTCCTGAGGATTCAAAATCACTTTTTTTTTTTTGGTCTAGCTTGCAAAAATGCTCTGCTTTTTGCATTTTCGCTTATTCAAAAGTAAACTTCTTGCCTGTGTCTGTCTCTTTTTGACTACTGAATTGTTACGGAGGACCCAAGATTTCTATTTTGTTTTCTTCATAAAGTTTACACGAACATTTGCTAGTTCTAAAACTTGTGATCGTTTGCGTAATTATATATGAACAGTTTGGAGATATGGTCATTTGAGATGATGGTGTTGCTATCTGGCCTCCTTCCCAATCCACAACTAGAAACCTCAGTTCTTTCTATCAGGTTAAATCAAAAGATTAACCTTTTTTGGTTCTTTCTATTATACATTTAAATATTTAATCATTTTAATCTATCTAACAAATTGAATTAAAATTGCAGCCTGAATACATGCTCAATGATTTACATGATTCCTCTTGGTCTAAGCAGCGCCACAAGGTGATTTCACTCGTTTAAACTTTAAAGTTGTTAAAATTTACGTTTGTTTGCTCACATTCTTTCCCAAATTGTCTGCAGTGTACGGGTTTCAAATGAATTAGGAGCTGGACGGCCACAAGCAGCACGTTTAGCAATACGTGTTTCGATGATTTCTGTAGTGTCTGAAGGCATTTTGGGTGCGTTAATCTTGGTTTTAGGCCGAAAGTTATGGGGATATTGTTATAGCAATGAAGAAGAAGTGGTGAGTTACATTGCAGAGATGATGCTGCTTCTTGCAGGGTCTCATATCGTTGATGGCATCCAATCCGTGCTTTCAGGTAACAATGAGCCAATGGCCCTGATTACTTTATCGAGGAAAGAGAAGTAAAAAGATGAATTAAATAAAACAATGATGTGTTTCTGTTATATGTATAAACATCGATTTCTAATTGGTAGGGGCCGTTAGAGGGAGTGGACGGCAAAAAATTGGTGCGATTGTGAACTTGGGAGCTTATTATCTCATTGGCATACCGTTGGCGATCTTGTTTGCTTTCGTATTACATATGCGAGGAAAGGTAGTGATTTTTGCAGGCAAAAATCTCAATTATCACTAGTGTCCAAAGATTTTAATTACGCAATTTTTGATGATTATGCAGGGTTTATGGTACGGGATCATTGCAGCATTATTCGCTCAAGCATTGTTCCTTTGGATTTTAACTTTGTGCACCAACTGGGAAAAGGAAGTACGTCGTTATCTTTCTTATACGTTGTTTTTGGTTCTCACACATAATGATAGTTGTAGGAGATGGAAATTTTATGTACACTTGTACGTTGGTTCCCCCAAGATCTTAGCATAGCTGGTTTCGGAATGGTATAGTTCCACAAACAGATAAAAGCTAGAGTTTGACAACCCATAGTGTGAGAGCTACAATTCCTTTGGGAATTGGGCTGCATGTGGCTTAAGCCAGCCACCCACTCAGTAGGCTTTTGTGTATTTGATTTGCCTCACATAGTACATTGTGTTTTCTTGAACTTGTAGGCGAAGAAGGCTAATCAGAGAGTGTATGACTCTGTGATCGAAGATGAAGTATCATAGAGACAAGGCAAATAACAAAGAAATATTCCATTTTTGCAAATTGATTGGAAAAGGAACAACCATCTAGGGTGATCAAAAAATCGGGATATGGTTAATCGGGAAAACTCGGTACCGGATTTTGTTATTTTAGAATGCACTACCAAGTTAGATGTTTTATCTTATGAATGATTATTGTCAAAATTTGATAATTAATTGTATCGTGCAATATATCGGTGCAATTAAGTAAAGAGATCCAAAAGTTATGGGTCTTTTTTGTTATTCAAATATGCTTTGGATATTTGTGATTTTAAGGTCGTGAATTCGATTGGTTCGTATAGAAAGTCAATGGTTCAAACATCCTACAGTTTTTTATACTAATGAAAAGGGGAAGCTAAATACACCAATTGACTTACTATATACACACAAAAAGTGAATTGCGTCATATACACATACGTCAACATTAAAAACTTTTTACATTCTCAATGCATTCATTTCAATTCCCGATGCATTCACATACTTTGCAAATTGATGAGAGCATCTCCAACAGCACTTCTAATTTTTTTCTAAAATAGAGAATGGAAATCCAAAATTGCTAAAACCTTTTCTTTGCATCTCCAACAGGTTTTCTATTTTAGAAAATGAATTATTACTTATATTATTATTATATACAATATATTTAGTATTTCAATAAAAAAATTTAAAAATTAAACAAATAATTATGTTATTAGTGAAAAACATTTAAATAATATTTCTCTCTCCTACTTTAGAGATTTTAGAGAAATCTCTAAATTTAGAGAAAACCCAAGTTTTTTCTATTTTAGCAATCCTTTTAGCAAACCTGTTGGAACATTTTAGGAAAAAAACATCAAATTTTCTATTATAACAACCTTAATCAAATAGTTTTTTTCTTAATTATCATTAAAAAAAAATACAATAGTACTTCGTTAAAAGTAAAAATAAAAAGTTGCTTTTTGGTTGAGAATATTTGTTTGACATTTGACTAGTTTTGCAGAATATAACAAAATTACTGACTATTTTATTTTTATATCATAGACCGTCTCTATAACCAAAAACATTATTCTTACTTCACAAATAAAAACATTACTTTATTTTATTTTGAGTTAGAGTTTTATTTTTTATGGAAGGGGTCCAAGTCAAAACCCGACTAATTCCCAGTAATTTTAGGAGCTAAACATAGCTCCACTTAAATGTCCCCAGACATGCACACCGAAAAGCTCGAACTCGGTTAGAACGCTATGGACCCCTTGAGTGTTAACCAATCCGTCACAGCACTGTTGACAAGATTTTTTTCAGTTACATAAATTCATACCTCTTTACACTTGGTTTTTATCCAGCCACTCACATTACATTTATCCATAAACCTTATTAGAAAACTCCATAAAAAATGAGTAAGTTACGGATTTGGTCCCTAATGTATATCAATTGTTACGGATTTGGTCCTTTAACTTTCTTTGTTACAAAAGGTTCCTCCAGATATGCATTTTGTTGGATTTGGTCCCTCATGCTAACATCCGTTTGGTTCCTCCATTAAGTGTGGGGGGTTGAATACAATCGACACACAATTTTCAACTTTTAAACTCAATTTGTATTTATGAATCAACTACTGAATTTACAAGATTGTTGCGAAAATTGAAATGTGTTAAACCTGTTCTAAACAATCTCAAGTTTACACAAAGCTTTCACTAATACACTTAATGAGTAATAGAAAAGAGAGAAATAACTTAGAATAGAGGGAAGAGGAAGGACTGTGATATAAGGATAGAGAAGAGATGTGTATTTGGAAAATAGCGCTCAACATCTATTTATACCTAGTGTATTAAATACATGGAAGTCCACTTTTTACACATATTTGAGTTGGGTGATCCATCTGTACTATTTATTATATTATACTTTCATGAGCATAAAACACATGATAGTTGGTATAGTGAACAGTTGCTTTAAAGGCTGATAAGTACGAATGAAACAGTAATAAGAACGTTCCTTTTATACTTATGTCAGAAAAACACGGTAGTCCTTTTGTGCAAAAAGGATATGACAAGTATCGAAAACCTTTGAAAGCAAGACTTTGATCGGCAAGTAGAGGTCGCTAAACTTGGCATGTCAATGATCGCTAAGTCTTGAAATGGGATGGAGATATAATTAGAGAATTTAATTATTCCAACCGTTTTTAAATACCAAATTCAACTCTATTACCAAACTACCCAAGTGGTCATCCCCCGTACCTTTGCCAATGATGGATCCAAGTTTTCTAGCCACCTCCACCAAAGAGCACTGTTACTCGTTACCTCACTCTAGTGTTGGCCAAATTTCGGGTTCGGGCCGGGTCAGGCCGAGTTTGACCAAAACCCGGTTTGCTACAGTGTTGGTCAAACCCGAGTTTGACCAAAACCGGGTTGAGTCGGGCCCGGGTTTGACCCGGGTTCCGGACCGGTTTCCGACGCGGGTTTCGGGTTCGGCCCGGGTTCTGGACCGGTTTCCGGGCCCGCGGGCTGAGGCCCGGGTTTTACCGGGTTCGGGTTGGTCAACGGGTCGGGTTCGGGCTAGCTCATCGGTTCAGTTCGGTTTGGTTTCATCTGGCCATCACTACCTCACTCACTTTTTATTTATTTATTTTATATATCTTTTATGGGTTTGATTAATTCCACCCAATTTGCAGTTAACATTTAGGTGTTGTTCGGTTCGTTTTCTATTAAGACCTGAATGGATATAGATGTCTGTGTGGATATGGTTGTCTGTATATAAACAGATATGCTGTTGTTCGGTTGTTGTGCTGAATAAACAGTCTGAATGTAAAAAATGACCAATTTACCCTTAGTCTATATTTTTATTTGAATAAATTAATTCTTTAATAAACATTTTAGAATGAATAGCTTTTTAGTTATTAAAAAATATTAATTTAAACATAATATAAAATTAGACTTTTATACACCAATGAATAACCATTACATCAATTCACTTCACCAAACACCATCATCACCACCAGATAGCTTTCCTTTCCCCAAAGATCCTTCCCCCCTTCTTCTTTCTCAAGCTGTCACAGAAAAGAACTCCACCATCGGCTGTCATAGAAATTAACGTCTTAGAAGAACGAATACCATGAAATCCACAGAGAAGGAAGCAAGGAGGGTATTTTTCACAGCAAGATCGAACCAAAGATGGGTTTTCCACCGCCAGATGGAGAGTTTTTTTTTTTTTTTTTTTAAAGATGAATCACAATAAAAGCAAGCAGACGGGAGAAAAAACCAAAGATCGAGATTGAAAAATGGTGAGGGTTTTTCATGGAGATGGATTTTAACCATAGAAAAATCATGAAGAACCACATAAATGAAGAAAGGAAGTAGAAGGCGTCAATGGTGGGGAGAAGGGTAGTTTGGGGAAAGTAATGAAATTTAATGGCTGAGTCTAAAGGACATAGTTTTTGTGGCTGAGCGAATCAGCCATGGGCTGAGCGAATAAGCTCATACCGAACACATAGATATAGCTGAGCGAATAAGCCATATCTGCTATACAGCTCATTAAGCTGTTACCGAACAGCCCCTTATTTTCATTTACAAATCTTCAGACTCCATTTTCCAGTAACTAAGTTTTTCGGCCACCTTTGTCAAAGAGCAACCAATCAGTAAATTCCGCCAGATATAACATTTTATATGTTTACAAATAATGCATATATCCGTCAAAGACTTTAATGCATATGCCGTTGGCGTTCCCTCAAAGCATATATTTAAAAATGTAAATTCCGCTAAAGACCATAATTGTAAAGAAAAATCATATCCGCAATTGGCCGTACATGTTGGTGGCAGAGGTCGTCGGAAAACTCATCTCCAGTATTGATGGGAGTCCGATGGTGAAAAAATTGACTAGTTTGATAATTTTAAGGAGAAAATGGTTACAAAGTAAATTTGATAGAGTTACAAAGGTGTGGCTTGAGTGCATATTGTGTTTTTTGGGTTGTGCTTTTTGGCAGCTATCTTTAAAAAATAGTTAGAATAATTAGATTTTCAATACGGGTCGAAGATGCGGATTGGCTGTTTGGCTCTATACCCGCCCCATTTTACTAAAATTCAAATCATTTGAATAACTTTCAATATAAAAATATATCTCCTTTGAAAGGGAGGCAAATGTCGTTATGCAGAAAAGATGCTTTGCATCCATGGTTGAAAGTAGAAACAAAGATCATACTTGGCCACCACGCTAAAACCCCTAAATCCCACCATCTATTTAAATAATCCCTCTTTCTTGGAAATGACCATCTCTTTTTTTGCTGACTTGCGATTCAAAAAACGATCTTTCGCACCATCCACCACCTCGTGTTATGCAATCTACTCGAACCCGCTTTTGATACTCACAAAGGAGATAGAGAAGAATGGAGGAAGGAAATCTTGAAACCCCATTTGTGGTTCAAGAACCAGAGAAGAGGAACAGAATATCCTACAGCAAAGATGAGATATTGGGTGAGTTCAAGAAACAGTTGTACTTGGCAGGCCCTTTGATGACTGTAAACCTACTCATTTGTGGGTTGTCAATGATTTCTGTAATGTTTGTTGGTCATTTGGGGAAGTTGGCTCTTTCTGGTGCTTCAATGGCCACTTCTTTTGCTTCTGTCACTGGTAGCTTAATGGTAACTTGTTCATTACTTTAACTCACCATGTAGGCATGTACATACATACATACATGCATATATACATAGAGGCAGTTTCGTACGAGAACATCCTCTATTTAAAGGAACAAAGGAACCCCCCTCGTAATCAATTAATCACATATGATAGGGGTCCCACATAATATAAAAATCATATCTGATTCAATGGGTCCACACTATTGAATTATATATGATTTTATATTACGTGGGACCCACATCATATGTGACTATGCGGGTGTTACTTTAAATGAGAAACATAACTTTTTAAGAGAACGTGGGAAGCAATCTCAGCCACTCATCCGGTCAATAAATGCAGCTTTGACGGGTCCCCCCCCCCTTAATAATCTCTACCCTCCTATGAATCGCGTCAATCCTCCGTGATCACTTCCACCGTAACCGGAGATGAGTGGCTGAGATTGCTCCCCACGTTGTCTTAAATTGATATGCGTCTCGCATGAACCTTCCTCTATATATATAAATATATATATATATATATGTGGTGTAAGAAAAACCTAAAAAAATAAAACGGAACACCCTTTTATCCCTTCATCTAAAGTCTAAACCATATGCACTTGGTCTGAATGAAGAGTTAAGTGTTTCTTAGTTTTCTGTTCTTTTAGGGTGGTTTAAAATACAAACCATCCTAATTTGTGCAAAACGTCAATTTCATTGATTAATTTAATGAAATTATTTTATAGGTTGGAATGGCAAGTGCTTTAGATACATTTTGTGGGCAATCCTATGGGGCACAACAATATCATTTGCTAGGAATCCATATGCAAAGAGCGATGATCGTTCTTTTTTCGGTGAGCGTTCCTCTTGCTTTTATTTGGGCAAATGCAGGATCCTTGCTTGCTTTTCTAGGCCAAGATCCTGAAATCTCAGCTGAAGCTGGTGTGTATGCTAGATTCATGATCCCCAGTCTTTTCGCGAACGCGTTACTTCAATGCATTATTAGATTTCTGGAATCTCAAAACAATGTGGTTCCGATGATGTTGAGCACCGGGATTACAACTCTGCTTCATGTTCTTGTTTGTTGGATTATGGTGTTCAAATCTGGGCTCGGAAGTAGAGGTGCAGCTTTAGCGAATGCGATTTCTCTATGGATTAATGTATTGTTATTGGCGGTTTATGTTCGAGTTTCTCCTTCGTGTAAAAAGACGTGGACTGGCTTCTCTAGGGAGGCTTTCCATCATATTCCGACCTTTTTGAAACTTGCAGTTCCTTCTGCAGTTATGGTCTGGTAATTCTCATTCTTAATTGTTGTTTGGTCCTGTAAACTTAAGTATAATAAAGCAGGAGGGTGAGGTTCATAGAAAAACCTCAAAGAAATCAAAAACTGAGGAACACCCTGGTGGCTTTCCATCCGGATGGTATACACTTGTTCATACAAGTAATTTTGTAATATGCACATGTGCATAAAAACAAAAAAGCGACATCTACTTGTATGCACAAGTGCATGCCGTCCAAATGAAGGATTGTTCCTTAATTTTCCATTTTTTTTTTGGTTTTTCCCTGAAGACATATAAACATATTTGGCGACATACAAATCCAATTTTGTTGTGACGGGTATAACTCTTTCTTGGTGAAGTTTACAAAATCATTTTGATTAACCACTGTGCAAACTCTCGTGGATTCAAAATTTATTGTTTTCATTAATTTTACACGAAACATTTGCTAGTTCTAAAACTTGTGATCCTTTGCATAATTATATCTGAACAGTTTGGAGATATGGTCATTTGAGATGATGGTGCTTCTATCTGGTCTTCTTCCCAATCCACAACTAGAAACCTCAGTTCTTTCTATAAGGTTAAATCACCCTTTTTCGTCCTTTCTATTATGCGTTTTATCGGCGTAATCTATCTAACAAATTGAATTAAAATTGCAGCCTGAATACATGCTCAATGATTTACATGATTCCTCTTGGTCTAAGCAGCGCCACAAGGTGATTTCACACGTTTAAACTTGTTAAAATTCACGTTTGTTTGCTCACATTTTCCCCCAAATTATTTCCAGTGTACGGGTTTCAAATGAATTAGGAGCTGGACGGCCACAAGCAGCACGTTTAGCAATACGTGTTTCGTTGATTTCTGTAGTGACTGAAGGCATTTTGGGTGCAATAATCTTGGTTTTAGGCCGAAAGTTATGGGGATATTGTTATAGCAATGAAGAAGAAGTGGTGAGTTACATTGCACAGATGATGATGCTTCTTGCGGGATCTCATATCGTCGATGGCATCCAATCCGTGCTTTCAGGTAAGAAGTGGCCAATGGCTCTATTAACCAATCACATGAAGACACATCATTACTT
Source organism: Centaurea solstitialis (assembly GCA_030169165.1). Classification (NCBI taxonomy): domain Eukaryota; kingdom Viridiplantae; phylum Streptophyta; class Magnoliopsida; order Asterales; family Asteraceae; genus Centaurea; species Centaurea solstitialis. The sequence continues at coordinate 53,629,105 of CM058044.1, read as the reverse complement.
TATCGAGGAAAGAGAAATAATAAATAGATGAATTAAATAAAACAATGATGTGTTTTTGTTACGTGTATAAACATCGATTTCTAATTGGTAGGGGCCGTTAGAGGGAGTGGACGGCAAAAAATTGGTGCGATTGTGAACTTGGGAGCTTATTATCTTATTGGCATACCGTTGGCAATCTTGTTTGCTTTCGTATTACATATGGGAGGAAAGGTAGTGATTTTTGTGGGATAAAATCTCAATTATTGCTCGAGTTCAAAGATTTTATTTACACAATTGTTGTTGATTACGCAGGGTTTATGGTACGGGATCATTGCAGCATTATTCGCTCAAGCATTTTTCCTTTGGATTTTTACTTTGTGCACGAACTGGGAAAAGGAAGTACGTCATTATCTTTCTTATACATTGTTTTTGGTTCTCACACACGACAATAGTTGTAGGAGATGGAAATTTCATGTACACTTGTATGCTGGTTCCCTCAAGATTTTAGCATAGCTGGTTCCAGAATGGTATACCTACACAAACATATAAAAGTTTGAGTCTAACAGCTGTAGTGTGAGAGTTACAACTCCTTCGGGGATTGGGAGGCTCTTAGGTCAGCCACCAAGTAGGCTATTGTGCATCTAATTTGCCTCATATCGCTCATTGTGTTGTCTTGAACTTGTAGGCGAAGAAGGCTAATCAGAGAGTGTATGACTCTGTGGTCGAAGATGAAGCATCATAGAGACGAAGGTAAATAACAAAGAAATATTCCATTTTCGATTGGAAAACGAAAGACCATCATGGGTGATCGAAAATCAGGATATGGTTACTTGGGAAAACACGTTACCAGATTTTTGTTGTTTTATAATGCAGTACCAACTACCAAGCTAGATGTTTTATTTTAGGAATGTTTTATATTTCTTTTTCATGTTTTATCTTATGAATGTTTTATGTTTCTTTTTAATGTTTTATCTTTTATATCGTGTGAAATAATGGTGGAATTAAGTAAAGAAATTGAATGGTATGGGTCTTTTTGTGATTCAAAAAATGCTGTGGATATTTGTGATTCTATGGTCACAAGTTCGATTGGTTAATTTTATAGACCTATTAATCAAAGCTGTCATTGGTTTGGTAACCGTAAAACATCTGAATTTTTTAATATTATATAAATAGTTGTTTTATTAATCATCATTATAAAATATGCAACAATTATACAATACTTCGTTAAAAGTAAAAATAAAAAAAAAAGTGTTTTTCGTTAAAAGTGTTGTTAGACATTTGACTAGTTTTGCAATAATATATAATTGTTATCTTTAACCTATCACTAAAAACATTATTCTTGCTTCATAAATAAAAAAAGTTAGCAAATAAAATGTAAGAATAAATTACACTTTTCATCTCCATGGTTTGTTAAAATTTGAGAATTTCTTTCATGTTGTTTTGAAGTTTCAATTTTCATTCTTATGGTTTGCAATAGACTTCTATTATCGTTTATATGACTAATTATTACTTTTTAGTATGAGAGTAAAATAAAAATCAATTGTAAAATATAAGAACGATGAAGTCAACACTTCAAATCATAATGATGGAAATTGGAAAAGAAGTAATAAAACTACAAACCAGAGGGACTAAACTAAAATTTTAGCAAACCACAAGAACTAAAAACGTAATTTACTCTAATACAGAAAAATTAACTCATATAGCCAAAGTAAGGGATAAAATTGTTTCTCTTGCACTTTTATCCAAACATTACTTCCTCTACAATATCTATGTCCATAATATTGCAGAACTAGCTAAAACACAGATAAAAAAGGAACAAATCACGTCAATATTTTATTAGAAAAGAAAAAAAGCTTCTACCAATATATAAAAGAATTTGGAAAAAAACTGAGGAGATTCGGTTTTTTGGAGATTCGGTTTTTTTGTAGTTTAGGGACTTAAATATTGCGGACATTAATAACATTCAAGTAAAAATGATAGAAAAATGATTAAAGGACCAATTTAATGGTGTACTTTGGTCATATAAACATCTCCAATCAAAATACTAAAAAATAATATTAAAATTGATGAGTCCACTAAACACTAAATATATTTCAACTACGTACTAAAAACATGTTTTATATTATAATAATAATAAATAATAGTTTGATATTTAAAACTTTTAATCAACAAATATACATTAATTGATAAAAACTATAATGGCTTTACAAAAAGTAATAGCCGATATGTTTACCGTAAATACATGATTTGTATATCTTCCATAATTAGAGGTGATTTGTATATCTTCCATAGTTATAGGCTTTATCTTTGGCAATCTTGTACTATATATATGGATTCATATCAATGAGATAATCAATGATTCATTCCATAACATCTGATAGCAGTGCCGGCAGCAGCGGCCTGGTTTGTTTTTCGTGTTTCTTCGAGAATCAACTTGGATCGGGCCTCATAGAAATCAAGTAACGGGTTGGTTTGTTGAATCATCATGGCGACACCATCATATTGGTCGTTGAAACCGGTGATCAATTGAAGGACTAAACGATGATTCTGGACTGGGGCACCCACGTTGGCTAATTGATCAGATAGCATCTTTAATTCTTGACAATATGCAGAAACGTTGGAGAAATTATCAAGACGGGTGTTGGAGAATTTGTTCTCGAGATAGACTGCCCGAGAGTTCTTGTTGTCTTGAAAGATGTTTTCAAGAGCGGTCCATGCTTGTGCAGCGGTTGAGTCTGGTTTGAGTATGGTGTGAAGAAGGTCATTGGATATGGTGCTATAGATCCATTGAAGAACTATAGCATCTATACGAGACCAGAGATCTTTCTCGGCTTCCTTGTCTTTGTCGGTAGGGGCGGAACTCGGGGAAAGAATGTGATCAGTTACCTGAAACGCCCGACAGTGAATCTTGAAAAGTTCTGCCCAGGAGGAGTATTGTCTCTTTTCCATCTCTAGAGTGACAGGAATGAAGTTTCGTATATTGGTTACGATGATGGCTGGATGGAGTTTTGGATCTGCCATGAGGAAGAAAGAGGAAGGGCGTAGAAGATGATGGGAAAAGAAAGAGGAAGGGAGAGTTTAGGGTGGCTCTGATACCATATCAGATGTTATGGAATGAATCCTTGATTATCTCATTGATATGAATCCATATATATAGTACAAGATTGCCAAAGATAAAGCCTAAAACTAGGGGTGTAAGTGAGCCGAGCTGTTCGTGAGCTGCTCGGGATCGACTCGTTTAAAGCTCGACTCGAGCTCGAGTCGAGTCGAGCTCGAGCCTCATTTCGAGCTCGTTTAATAAACGAGCTCGAGCTCGAGCCTTGTTTATTAAGCTCGATTAGGCTCGCGAGCCTAAATGAGCCTATATTAAAATATTATATATATATATATATATATATTATAAATATTAAACCTAAAACAAATAAAATAAGAAAACATATATCCACTTTAGGGTTTTCAATTCTCAAACTCTCACCAGCAGCCGTCACACAAACCCTCTGTTTGTCTCTATCGCGATTACCCTTCGTTCCTCACTCACCGGCGCTCCGTCGGTCACCGTCGTCGCTCCTCCATCAGTCTCCTGTGTTTACCGCCGGCGTTCACCGTCGTCGCTCCTCCCTGAGTAGCCGATGGTCACCCACTCGCAGGTACGTTTTCTGATTTTCAGATTACTAACGAAGCTAAACACACTTAACTCACTCGATTCTCGATTCAAACCAGTTCATTTTTAGTCTTCAGATTATTGATTTCCCTTCTTCTAGATTCAAGCCAGGTACGTTACTGATTTCACTTCTTCTCGATTCAACAAGGTACATTTTATTACTTAACTTAATCGATTCTCGATTCAAACCTTACTTGTCGAATTAATTTATTTGTCTGTTAAATTTGATGAAAATTTTTTTTAACTCATATCATATGGGGTAAATTGTGTGTTTAGTTTGGGGCTTAATTGTATGTTTAGTTGTTTCACATATTTGTGTATCCCAATTTAAAATTATCACATTAAACTCATATTCATTCATGAATGTCTAACTAGATATGTTTTACTGCAACTTACATAAATCATACATATTCTTTTGTTTGATACTGCACCCACTGTTAAAGTTCATATTCTTTTGTGATGGTTAAGAAATTGTGATGACTTTTGCATCCCCCCTTTTTGCAGGTTTCATATGGAGGAAGAAAGTTGCAATGATGAAGAGTTGTTTTATCAAGATTTGATGGCGTTTTGATTCTTGTAATTTGGATTTTTTTGTTCCTGTAATTTGGATTGTAATGTATTTGTACTTTGGAGATATTACTTGTTTTATAGATTTGTTTGGTGTTATTTTTAAGTTGAATGTATGGGTTATATGTGTTAAAAGGTTACAAACGAGCTTTTAACGAGCCCAATGAGCTTAAACGAGCTCGAACTCTGCATATAAACGAGTCGAGCCTAGGCTCGTTTAGGCTTGTCTAATAAACGAGCCGAGCCCGAGCCGAGCCCGAGCTTATTAAAAGTTTGACGAGCCGAGCTCGAGCTTGGTACATAAGGCTCGAAACAAGCCGAGCTCGAGCTCGAGCTTTATGATTTTCAAACGAGCCGAGCTCGAGCTTAGTCGAGCTCGAGCTCGGCTCGACTCGTTTACACCCCTACCTATAACTATGGAAGATATACAAATCACCTCTAATTACGGGAGATATACAAATCATGTATTTACGGTAAACATATCGGCTATTAAAAAGCTCTAATAAAAATTTATATTTTAGTGGTCGTTTACTTAATGTTTACCAGGTAAGGCTTGCTGAGTCAATTTACCTTACGGAATGATTATAATAAGGACTAGAATCTTAGCTGATAAGAGGAATGACAAGAATCAAAAGTCTTATCCAATAAATGAGATCGTCACTCGACAAAAGCTTACCTAATAAATTGTTATGTAAGATACTATTTAAAATCTAAACTATTATTCGATATAAAAATGATAGTAATCAATTTACCAATAAATATATACCGGGTAAGTAGTTGAATAACCGGGCCCATTGTATCTTATTGAAAATAAAACAATGTTCTTAACAGTGGATTGGGCCGGAGACAGTAAATACGATACATATAGATAATAGCCTATGCATAGATGAAACACGTAATCTACTCTCATTTTTCTACTTTCTACTTTCAACTGTTTAACATGATTTGATGGATGCGTCTCGCAGAAGCCTCCCACCATCCCTATCTTCTTCCAAATTTACACAAAAAATAAAAAAATAAATCCTAAAAATAACTGAATTTTTTATAAACTGTTTTTGTAACTTATAAAAACATAATATCCTTAGTTTTGAATCATCTGAAAGACCCATTGCGGTTTTTAAACCACCTCTCAATCATCATAATTAAGTTGTTAATTACAAATTATTAGTTTTAAATTTACCAAACAAAAATAAATGCAAATAATTATACCATTAAAAAATAACCGATATCATCGTGGCCTCATGTTGTAAATCAGTTACAATCTAGTAACTGACGAGGAAGCGTACCCTGCAATTTTCTTTCTTCTTCTCCTACAAATAACCCCCCACCCCCCTCCTTCCATTTCCATTGCAAAAAATCCATTTTCAACCAAAGGTCTTTCTAATTCTTCCATCATAAGTCTTTATTAATTTTCATTTCTATTTCATCAATCTTTAGAATTTCATCATTCTTATGCTCTTTTTTAATATTTATTTTTTTGGGTATTTAGGAATCTAACCTCGAAAGTATTTTTAATTAAATTCATGACCCCGACCTAACAAGGAAAAATGGGTTTATACTTGTGCAAATGTCATGGATTTAATTAAAATCTCATTTACAGTTATGTATGTAATTCATTATATTTTTTTTGGTTTGTTACAGATCAACGACGATGACGAAAGGATCCAAAAGTTCCGGCAAAGCGGTGGCGAGCGTCGGTTACGTTTCCGCCGTTTCCGCCGTGCCGGTGAAGACAACGGTGACGTTCAAAGGCGGAAAAGGCGGTGGCGGTGGAATAGGTAGCTATGAGACCAAATCTCGAGTGAGTTATGGAGACAAGCAGAGTGGGTGCTACGGGCGAACGACGACAAAAGAGAAGGCGTCGGCGGGCGAGTTCCAGTGGAAGAACGGAACCAGTGGAACAAAGAGCGAGTACACGAAAAGCTCGACGGTTAGAGTCGGAGATAAGAGTGGGTACACTGAGGTTTACAGCGAGCAGAGGGTTCGCAACGTTAGTTATAATAAGAGTAGTGGGAGTAACAACCTTTTAACCTATGATAATGGTGACTATGGTTATGGAGGGTATGGGTATGGTTATGATTCTGACTAGTTTGCAAGGGGTGATTTGGTCTTTTTGTGATTGTAAATAGTATGGTTATGATGTGGTTGGTTGGTGGTAGTTGATGGTTAAGGGTGGGGTTTTTGTGGGTAATAATGGGTGTGTTATAGGGTTGTGACTTTCTTTTTAAGTGTGTGTGTGTTAGGTGTTTATCACTGATGATCTCTTAGAATTTCAATGAAGAATCCTGCCTTCCTCTTTCATTTCTATTATTTGCTTTCCTTGTGAATAATTGGTAAAATGCTAAAATTTTCATTTACTTGTTGGATAAGATTTCAGTCTTAAAAAACAGTAACCGATGTAACGATTTATTTGGTAAATGTTAATTAGTGTTAATCGGTGAAAGTGAGTGATGGATGGTGGGTTTGAATAGATGATGTGTGTAGGGTTTTAACCTATTTCTCTTTCATAATCATTCTTTTGATTCCTCCTATCACATCTGTAATTATTTCCAAAACAAAAGGTGATACCTCCCTCCTTCTCTCACGGCAATTAAAAGTTGGTCTACAATATCCGAATGTAGACAACTGGCTTTTTAAAAAAAAACTATTCTACCTGTATATACACGTTAAAGTAAAAAAAAAAGAAGATTGATTTGAAGTTCTTGTCTTATATATATATATATATTGTTTTTTAATTATTATTTCAATTATTCTAGATATATATATATAGAGTAAATTACGAAAATGGTCCCTGTGGTTTGACAAAAATAACGGATTTGGTCCCTAGAGTTTAAAAAATACAAATTTGCCACCGTAATATGCGATTTCGTCCGGTTTTCGTCCCTCCCTTTAACGGCTGTTAACTCTCATCAGTTAAATGAAGGGTATTTTCGACCTTTTATACATATCTTTATTTTATTATAATTTTTATTGACTTTGACTTTTGACCAAGGCTTATCTCTCTCCTACACCACCACTTTTTATACATACCACCACTACCCACCACCACCTATCACCACCACCACCCTTTTCATCTTCATCATCCACCATCCACCACCACCACCGCCCATCCACCACCACCCCTACCTGTTTTACAAACCATGACCACCACCCACCATCAGATCTGAAAACCAGAAGTCGTCGCCCCGCCACCGTTGGAACTGCAACCGTCGGAGAATGGAAGAAAGCGACGCCGCCGCCGCCGGAGAATGAATCTGAGTCAGGCGGCTACCAAACCACACACTCCTTTCGGCGACCTCCGCTGGGACACCGTTCGCCGTTCTAAATCTGAATCAGGCAACATCATCTCTCTCTTTAAAATCTGATTACTCCACCGCCTAGTTGTTGGCGACATCGTCTTGCCATGGTGGTTCAGATCTAGATTTGAATCAAGCGAAGGTTCAGCCATGGTGGTTCAGACCTAGATTAGATATGGAAGTAAAGAAAATGAATGAGATCAAGATTTGTTTTTTAGGGGAATTTTGTTTTGGTGGTGGTTAAAATGGATGGTGGTGGTGGGTAAAACGAATGTGGTGGTGTTAGTGATGGGTAAAATGGTTGGTGGTGGTGGTAGAAGATAAAAAGGATGGTGGGTGGTGGTGTTGGTGGTGGGTAAAATGGGTGGTGGGTGGTGGTGGGTAAAATGGGTGGTGGGTGGTGGTGGGTAAAATGGGTGGTGGTGGTGGTGGAGGAGGATAAATAGAGTGGTGGGTGGTGGTGTTGGTGGTGGTTGAAATGGGTGGTGTAGAAAAAGAGATGAGAGAGAAAATGAGGAAGAAGAAGAATTCATTGTTTTTAGGGTTTATATGTATATATATGTATATGTATATGTGTGTGTATGTGTGGTGGTGGTGATGGTGGTGGACTGGTGGTGGTGGTTAAAATGAGTGGTGGCAGTGGTGGGTAAAATGGTGGTGGTGATTATGGGTTATATATATATATATATGTGTGTGTGTGTGTATGTGTGTGTGTGTGTGGTGGGTGGGTGGTAGTGATGGTGGATGGTGGTGATGGGAAAAATAGGTGGTGGTGGGTGGTGGGTGGTGGTGATGGGAAAAATAGGTGGTTGGTGGGTGGTGGTGATGGGAAAAATAGGTAGTTGGTGGGTGGTGGTGATGGGTTATATGTGTGTGTGTGTGTTTTGTGGGGAAGATGAAGTGATGATAGAGAAAAAGACAAAAAAGAAATTTGTCCAGATTTGGTCCCTATGGTTTGTTAAAATGGAAAAAAGACGAAATTACCCTTGAACTAACGGCTTCATTTAACAGCCGTTAGTCGGAGGGACCAAAACCGGACGAAATCACATACTACAGTGGCAATTTTGTATTTTTTAAACTCTAAGGACCAAATTCGTTATTTTTGTCAAACCACAGGGACCAAAAGTGTAGTTTACTCATATATATATGTATACAATTTGGTTTTTTAAATTTTTATTTACATTTTATACCCTTAATACTTATTTACTTATATACTTTATACCTTTTAGTTTTTTATATTTTATTTTACATTTTTATCATATTAACATATAATTGTATATTAAATAAATACGTTAAAATATTATTTTTTTAGTTTTAACAACTTACACCATTATAACCGTCTCGTTGATACATTCGAAATTAGTCCAATATTGAATAGTTTTTTATTTCATTTATGATTTATAATAAGGTAATGAAATCTAAAAATATTCAATATTGGGCTCATTTTGAACGTATCAATGAGACGATTATAATGGTATAACTTGTTAAAACTAAAACATATTCTTTTAACGTATTTTACTCAATATACGATTATATATGTTAATAAATTAAAAATGAAAAATGAAATATAGAAAACTAAAAGGTATAAAGTAAATAATTAAATAAGTTTGAGGGTGTAAAATGTAAATAATTTAATAATTGTAAGTGCATGGTTAGATATCTACTTGGTTTCTCTTCATTCTCTTCTTCCTTTCCCTTCTTCTTTTCTCTTGATCTTATTTTCTCTCCGTAAAAACCTCGACTGGTATAAGATTTATACAATGGCTAATTGGGGAGAAGATTTTTCAGCATATCACAATTCAAACAATGAAGTATTTCGTCACACACACACACACACATATATATATATATAGATTTCTCTTTGTGTATGTGCGTATATATATGATATTATTTCTTAGGGTTTATGTTTTGTGTAGGATAACAATGTCCATCCAATCAATTCAGCTGGAGTTTATAGAAACCCTCATCCGAATGCATTTTCTACTGATATGGTATTTTTAAGTTTCATTTGTTCTTGTGTAATTATATGATAAAACAATTAGTTCTAACTAAAAGAAAAACAATCAATTTTAGGTGTTTAGTTCTCGTCAAGAGCTAACTAAATGGGTACGCAACATAGCATCTTCACTTGGTTTCATTATTGTTGTTAAAAGAAGCAGGCGTGACTCGGATGGGGATGAATATGAAGTTGTATTTCAATGTGATTGTGGTGGTATGTACAGAAGTAACAAAACCTCTAGTAAACATACCGGCACAAAAAAAACAAATTGTCCATTTGGCTTGGTAGGAAAGAATTTGGGTGATGAGTATATAGGTGGAATTCAGTACAAGGAGACTATATTTTATGTAAGTGAATTAAATACCTAAGGGGATCCATATAACACCACCTTTTATAATTTGATAAAGTAGCTAGCTAATAAGGCCAAACGTAACCCCTTATAAGGCCAATAAGGCCAAATGTAACCCCTTAGGGCTCGGTAACGGGCTACCATGCAGCTTTGCTGGTTTGCACTATCAAAGGCGTGGGCTAGCTAGGTAAGCAGGCTTCCGGCACATATTTGGCAACCCACTTAGTCTTCTCTCTCTCTCTCTCTCTCTCTCTCTCTCTCTCCTCCTTTTTCTTTATTTTTCATTCATATATATATATATATATATTGGGTATTCGGGCTTATGGATAATGATACTCTTATTTCGCGCTTTTGTGAGTGCTTGTGGGTAAATCTTATGTGGTGCTGATGTGACAGCTTAGGCTTTGTAGGCTTGTGGGTGCGCTATGGATGGCCTAAGTTAAGTATTGATGGATAAACTACCTGGTAACCACCGAAGAACAAATTAAGCTTGACAAAGGCTGTGTTTGACAAAAATAAGCTAGTTTATAATCTAGCTGATAAGTTAGTCCATCCAAACATGTTTATTTTAATATATTATATTATATAATTTTTTTTATTATTTGTATTATTTAACATATTATATTATTAGAATATTACTTTCATTATATTATTAAAATTTTATCTTGATTATATTATAAAAATCTTGTAACAGATTATTTATTAAAAATGTCATTTTTAGTCATTATATATATATATATACTTATAAGCTAGTTTTTACAAACATAATTTGTTCATAATCTACTTATCAGTTACCAGCTAGCATATTAGTTATCCGCTAACTTTTTTTTTTTTGAACGGCAGCAAGTGATTTATTAAAACAAACTAGCAAGACGCTAGAAAAAGGGACAACGGCAAACAACAAGACAAAACAACAAGACAACAACACAAAACAAAAACAACTAACGAGCTGAACAAGGCGAGTAAACCCAATCTCCCCAGACAAGCTTACGCCGCAACTTTCCTCTTGAGTTTATCTAAAAGAAAGGTAAGCCTTGAACCGTGAGGAACATCCTTTCGATAGTGTCTTTTTTCTTCTCATGCACCAGTTCATTTCTAGAATTCCAGATTTGCCAGAGACACGTGAAGATGACCGCGTTGAAAAGCTGAAGATTTTCGCCCGAAAAATTGGAAAGTTCGCCCCATGAAAGAATTTCTTCCAACGAATTAGGGGGTTGCCCCAACTTCCACCAGTCAGCTATCTCTCTAAGAATGTTTCTTGCCATGAAGCAGTCAGCAAAAATACGATCTTCCGTTTCCGGGGATAAAGAGCAGAAAGGGCACGGTTTTGTTTCCGGAATGATACCCCTTTTAGCCAAATTATCGAAAGTGGCAAGCCTTTTATGTTGAAGTTTCCAAATGAGGAGGTTTACCTTGCTTGGAAGATGATTGCACCAAAGAGTTTGAAGATCTCGATTGTTACACATGAATTTTTTATCCAGCAGGTGGCGGAAAGAGGCCACGGTCTAGACTCCCGATTGATCTAGCGACCATTTCAAAGAGCCATCATCGGTTACAGCGAAAAGAGAGTGAACATCGATGCCGAAATCATGAAGCTGATTGTTGATAGAAGCGATTGTTCCCCAGCAACCTCCTTTTTTCGATAAAATCGGGTCTTTTGGCGAGTTACGGTGGTATCCATGGATAGATTTAATGACAGAAGCCCATAATGAGTTATTTTCAGACTTAATCCTCCACCACCATTAAGTCAATAAGGCGATGTTCAAAGCCTTTAGACTACCAACTCCGAGACCACCTTGATCTTTGTGAGCAATGGTGACATCCCAAGAGATCCAAGATAATTTCTTAGAATCGATTCCTCCGCCAAGAAAAAAAATTTCTCCTTAATCCTTCCAGTTTTTTCAAAACAACAGAAGGGACTTTGTACAAGGAGAAATAGTAAGTCCCTAGGGATCCAAGGACCGATTTGCACAGCGTCAAACGACCTGCTGCTGAGAGAGAGGAAGCTCTCCAATTTGAAAGGCGGGAACGGAATTTGTCAATTAGAGGTTGCCACGCTGCAGATCTGTTCATAGTTGATCCAACCGGAATTCCCAAAAAGCTGAAAGGAAGACTCCCTACTTTGCACTTTAAGCGCTCCGCCAGCAGAGAGATGTCAGAAGAACCAACTCCCTCCCGTTACGCTTGTCTTTGAGAGATTGATTTTAAGCCCGGAACATAAGTAGAAACACCGGAGAATTCTTAGTAAATTAAGGGCATTGGTTATGGACCACTTCCCTATGAACAAGGCTGTAACACCACTATTCCAAAATACTAATTTAATTAAATAGTTTAAACAAAACCGTAATAAATGCCAAACTCAAAGTCTAATAAATAAAAATCAGTGTATGGTTTATAAATCATAAATTTATCATTTAACTCAACGTATCAAAACAAGCGGAATAAACGGTTTCATAGCAACTATCGTTAAGATTCGATTGGAACTGTCTTCTGTCTCGGAGTCAAGTCGGGGCCTTGCCTTTGCCCGTAACCGAACTAGTTCCTGAAAGAAAAAAATATAAACAACAACGGGTAAGCGAAACGCTTAGTGAGCAGACACTATATATAACTTATACTAGCACATGCATATGTACCCATAATAGGTACCACACACACATATACCATGTCGTCATATCATCACATACATGCATATCCAAGATATCTATACATATTCACAACGATGGGTCAACCACCAAATCATATCAACAAAATACATATCACACGACCTGTACTGACACCCGACTCTCATGAGATCGATATAAATCTCCCGTCAGTTTGGACACGGGTCGGCCCCCACAACTCATCAAGGGCATGTGGATTCCCTCTCTCCCGTCGATTAGGACACGGGTCGGCCCCCACAACTCACCAAGGGCATGTGGTTCCCTTTAATCGCTCGCCAGCTTAGGACACGAGTTTGCCCCCGCAACTCATCAAGGGCATGCGGTTCCCTTTACATGACACTACTATGCATACATAAACACATGGTAGTATAAATCATACATAGTGAAAACTCACCTGATAGCAATGTAAAGTGCTCCTCGGCATCCTCACGGTGGTACGATTGATCACCTAAGCAATTCAAGTATGGTACTCATCAATTACCATTCAAACAACACTGAAAAATTCGATTCTGAAACGAGAGTCTTAGCCATAGCTAGACTAGTCCAATTGACCCCAAAATTTCAAGCCTAGCTATCTTATAACATTCTTAACAATAACCCAAAGACGACACAAAACAAAAATTGAAAAACGAACAGAAAACATGCGCGGCCTTCCCCAAACATTCCAATACAATAACCCAACAATAATCAATCCAATGTATCTATAATGATTCTACAACATGCTACATCCAATTGGTGATCCAATGATCCCCAATTTCATTAACAAACGTATAAACCCTAACCGCTTATTCAACTACATAACTAGCAAAATCTAACGACACAAGGGTTTAGAAATCATACCTTGCAATCAATTAACAACCCACCCTTGATTCTCCGTCGTTTGCCTTCGAGAATCGCTCACACACACACCACTTAAATCCCCAAATTACCGAATTTTGTTTCCTGGAAAAACAGCCAACTTCGGCCATTTGCTGCTCCCTACTGGAGCCTCCGATGCTCGATCCCTCCGGTCAGATTGAAGAACAATGAGTTGTGAAGCCTCTGTCCAAATTTCACGACGATCCGACGGTTAACGAAGGAGAACGAGCCGTTCTCCCACAACTGCGCAGTGCTGGACGAAAATCCGAAAATCTCCCTTTCTTTCTTCTCTTGATCTAAAAACGTTTTTTGCACAAATGAAAAGGCATTAGGGCTTTCAACCCTAATATATCTGATTTTAAAAGATACAAAACAACCCCGTGAAGTCTCCAAAAGACATTGATTAACCAATAACGCATCACCCAACAACGATTAACGACTAACGATTATCCGAAAGAACCCTAATCTTACGAAACGATAAACTAACAAGGGTTCAACGTTATACCTTACGGATTCGACGGGGATAACGACGAGAGTAACAATGATCCAAGCCTCTAACTACTTCTTCTCCATTCTCCTCTCTTCGTCTCTCTCTTTCTCGATCTCTCTCTCCCTTTCTCTTTCAATTCTCTAAAACTGATCAAAGGAAAAGGGTTATAAGGCTTAAGTACCTGGACCAAGCCCATCCTACCAAATTTCAGGCCCAAAATTTAATTAAAGTCCATTTAAAAGCTTGAGCCCAACGTCAAATAACTAGACGTAAAATAGATAAATGAATAATAAAGAAAAACGAAAACAGGGCGTTACAACTCTCCCCCACTTACAAGGATTTCGTCCCCGAAATCAATCTGAAAACAATTCTGGATACTTCTCCCGCATTTCAGCTTCTGGCTCCTAAGTCCACTCTGAGCCCTTTCCATGTTGACGTTGAACGTTAATGGTTCCGATTTTCTTGTTTTGTAGCCTCTTCATGTTCCTTTCGAGTTTAACAACCGTTCTTTCTACATAGTCCAGGCTTTCGTCTTTTCACAACGGAAACAGATTACTTCCTTCCATGGTGAAACCTTCAAAAGGACACGCTTTCTCACTTGGAACTTCAGATCCTGATCTTCGCCTATCTGCATAGCTTTTTGTCTGCTCTGAGCTATCTAAAGTCGTTTTCCAATCCTCTAAATGTTCTAAGTAATTATTTGAATCACTTACGTACTTCCCAGTTCTCACGGACTGGCTTCACCTTCGCATATGGGTTCTACGCTTATTTCCGCACAACTTCCTCATAGAGGCTCGCCAATACCAGCATGGTAACTAGTTATTACAAGATAGCTCAACCCATGAACCACACGTGTCCCTGCTGCCCCAAGGTCTCAAACACATGTTCATAGCATGTCCTCCAAAATACACGTCGTTGTCCGACATTGTCCATTCATCTGAGGATGGTAGGCTGCACCGAACTGCAAACTAGTGTCAACAAATTTCGAGAAATTTCCCTCAGGGACATAACATGGTGCGGGTATCCTGATCTGAAGTAACTGTCACTGGCACCCCCGTGCCTAGATACCGCTTCCCTAGCAATAACATCTGCTAACTGTTCTGAGGCGAAATTCACTCGAATCACCACGAAATGGACACTCAACGTCAGCCCAACCACTGTATTCCATAACGAACATAATTCCTCGGGCCTTGGACAACCTTGTAATCTACCTATAATAATACGCTCTTCCTAAGCTTTTCTAAACACAACAAAGTGACGCGTTTACTGTCATCTTCAGTAATGCGACTCTGCACGACACACGGCTAGCCTTACGGCTTAAAGTGTTTGCTATGAGGTTCACTTATCAGATTGATAAAGACTCCTGCGACCAGAATCCTTTACTGCACCGAACCTTTACACTATCTTAATAACAAAATTTACTGGTCCAAACATACCTCAACACTCCTATTATCTCTTATGTGTTACCCTTGTCTTAGAATAAATCCAGACTTCGCTAACTAACATCACCACTATCTTCCTATTGGCGGTCTACTTACCATGATCATCATGCTTATGAATGCGACTGGACGGTCATCCGTCCGTACAGGAACACATCGCACCCGCGTTGTCCGTGTCTGGGTCTGAAAGCTGCTCCATGAACATCCTATTCACTGACTCTAACCAGAAATTTCCTCTAGTAGGGTTGAAACCTGAATTCGCTGCCGATCACCATTTAGCTTAGCCTGATGTTGTCCCTGCCCGTCTATCCCAACAATCACATCAAATTCTTACATCCAAGGAAAAAATAGGGCTTAACGAAAACTTTACTCCACTAGTCTCTATCAACAATCCTTGTAGACGCTAGCATAACCCGAACTTACCAATCGTTATCCTTACGGTTTGGATACTATCTTATTCTCATACTCATGAGATCAACTTATACTAAAAGGCCATGTCACAACTAATAAGAAAACTGTGACTTCATCTATAAACTTACATGCACCTACACATGATGCTGATTTGACCTCCTCCTAAAATAAATCGAAGGTCCTGCTTCAACTCGTCCGAGCCGATTCTTCTTTCTCGATCTGCCGCCAGCAATCCACGGTATAGCTAATAGTGACGCTTGGACCGTTGTGCCCATAATCATAGGGCGTTACTACTCGATATATCCCGACTGACATTCTCCGGAATGATTCCGACCACATTTGTTACTATTCGGAAGACCTCTCTGCTAGCTTGAAAACTTTTTGCTTCTTTGTTGGCGCCCGCTTCTGATTCGACTTTCTCTTCTTGCTTTGATGCTCCTCTGGATACCTTTATCTTACTCGAACTACCCACGCAATAAGGTTGAGCTCCTGGAACCTCTTGTATCAACCTCGAGTACATCTATTTCACTTTACATCCTCATCATCTTCTTAACCACGTATTCAGAACTGATTAGTGAGTTCTTTTGGAATTATAGGTGATCTAGATAACCGACCCATTTGTCAGCACCAAGATCACGAGTTCATCCATGATCTCCTCCTTCTATATACGTAACATGCACTGCTCCCTAAGCATCTACTTAGAGTAACTTCATGTTAAGGAAGCTAACTCATCCAAAACACAGCTCTAAGTTCTACTTATCCTTATCCGTTCTTTGGGGAAGAATTGATGACTACCTTTCCTTCAATTCCAGTACTGGCGTAGGAAGCATCTTCCACTCTAGTTGTCCACTACGTAGACAATCACTAGTTTCTTCTTTCCCTTAAGTAGGGCATTCGACGATACTTCAATGTCAACATAGCTCCGTCCTCGATCCCGCCTCTGCTGCAAGCTCTTGGCTCCCTGGTTCCTAGCTGCTAAGGTGGCCTCGATCTTCAAGTCTATCATCTGACTAACCCCAACTCTTCAATTAGATAGACTATCCTAACCACGACTGTTGGAGTGTATCTCCAACCTTAAACATAACCATCCCTCCTTAAGTCAGGTTTTTACTGTCTCTCCGGGAAAACGATATTTCCTAGGTCTCTCTCTAGCGACCACCAAAATCCAATTTCAACAATATACTCCTAGTACCATGTCATACGACATGCACTAAACACATTCTCAACCGTACTACTCTAGGATCATCATCAACCGACTGAGTGCTCTAAAGCGCAAACTGCTCTCCAAACGGTCACGATAGATCAACTATCCTATAGTGCCGGACCGACCTCTATACTGTCTCTATAGGGCAGACTCAACCTATAGTGCAACTGATCTCTAACCTGTCTCTATAGGCCAAACTCAACCTATAGCGTATCTATACTACGCATTCACTCCCCCTCCAAGTTCTCAGGATCCCTTATAATTCCAACCAAAATCCAATTTGGTTTTAACTTCACCACTAGGCATCCTGATTCACCGAAGAGTCGACAGAATCTACTGATCATAAGTACGCGGCCTATTCATACAATCTTATCACTTCTCCTCATACTAGGACACCCTATGGTCCACAGCCTATACCAATCCAAGTAACATAACACTATAAAACATACAAATGCACCGTAAAAAGACTAGGAGTTAATTACCATAAGTCACATCCATCTTCGCTGCTTATCTAATAGTGCACATGCAATTTTACATATACAGAATTTAGCTTTCAACTTACACAAGTCGCATCATACACAATCCTAGTCACATAAGTCATGCCAACAATCTACACACCAATAAATCCCTTAACCGTCATCAGCCATTTGGAATTCCCAGGACTTAATCAAATGCAATTTCATACTAACGTTTATAGTAGTACTATTATTTGGGCCCGTACAACTATAACCGAGGCAGAAATCGGGTCTAGGATCATTAGACAACAATCAAACAAGAACATGCCCAACAACCCCTTACCAAAATCTAACCATGTACGTATTTGCGTTTGATACCATCCTTAAGCATCCCAATTTGCCGACTAGCTAGGTAATTAATTGGTTAAACAACACCATCAAAACCAACGTTTACATCATTCTCATGATTCAATTAAGAATAGTATCACCAATACCGCATTCACAAATGAGGGTACACAATCTATCATGCAATTATGTTACTTCTGTAACTCAACATATCAATAGCATAGTAAAGGAACATATAGTAAGTACTGCTCACCCCCGTCTTGAAGCTCCTGCTGACAGTTCCAAACCTTAACCAATTTATTTTTCCCAAATTCTCCTGGTTTAAGTCCAACCACACACACACTCGCAAGTTTATGTGCTGATTCTCTTAAACCTAGGCTCTGATACCAAGTTGTAACACCACTATTCCAAAATACTAATTTAATTAAATAGTTTAAACAAAACCGTAATAAATGCCAAACTCAAAGTCTAATAAATAAAAATCAGTGTATGGTTTATAAATCATAAATTTATCATTTAACTCAACGTATCAAAACAAGCGGAATAAACGGTTTCATAGCAACTATCGTTAAGATTCGATTGGAACTGTCTTCTGTCTCGGAGTCAAGTCGGGGCCTTGCCTTTGCCCGTAACCGAACTAGTTCCTGAAAGAAAAAAATATAAACAACAACGGGTAAGCGAAACGCTTAGTGAGCAGACACTATATATAACTTATACTAGCACATGCATATGTACCCATAATAGGTACCACACACACATATACCATGTCGTCATATCATCACATACATGCATATCCAAGATATCTATACATATTCACAACGATGGGTCAACCACCAAATCATATCAACAAAATACATATCACACGACCTGTACTGACACCCGACTCTCATGAGATCGATATAAATCTCCCGTCAGTTTGGACACGGGTCGGCCCCCACAACTCATCAAGGGCATGTGGATTCCCTCTCTCCCGTCGATTAGGACACGGGTCGGCCCCCACAACTCACCAAGGGCATGTGGTTCCCTTTAATCGCTCGCCAGCTTAGGACACGAGTTTGCCCCCGCAACTCATCAAGGGCATGCGGTTCCCTTTACATGACACTACTATGCATACATAAACACATGGTAGTATAAATCATACATAGTGAAAACTCACCTGATAGCAATGTAAAGTGCTCCTCGGCATCCTCACGGTGGTACGATTGATCACCTAAGCAATTCAAGTATGGTACTCATCAATTACCATTCAAACAACACTGAAAAATTCGATTCTGAACGAGAGTCTTAGCCATAGCTAGACTAGTCCAATTGACCCCAAAATTTCAAGCCTAGCTATCTTATAACATTCTTAACAATAACCCAAAGACGACACAAAACAAAAATTGAAAAACGAACAGAAAACATGCGCGGCCTTCCCCAAACATTCCAATACAATAACCCAACAATAATCAATCCAATGTATCTATAATGATTCTACAACATGCTACATCCAATTGGTGATCCAATGATCCCCAATTTCATTAACAAACGTATAAACCCTAACCGCTTATTCAACTACATAACTAGCAAAATCTAACGACACAAGGGTTTAGAAATCATACCTTGCAATCAATTAACAACCCACCCTTGATTCTCCGTCGTTTGCCTTCGAGAATCGCTCACACACACACCACTTAAATCCCCAAATTACCGAATTTTGTTTCCTGGAAAAACAGCCAACTTCGGCCATTTGCTGCTCCCTACTGGAGCCTCCGATGCTCGATCCCTCCGGTCAGATTGAAGAACAATGAGTTGTGAAGCCTCTGTCCAAATTTCACGACGATCCGACGGTTAAAGAAGGAGAACGAGCCGTTCTCCCACAACTGCGCAGTGCTGGACGAAAATCCGAAAATCTCCCTTTCTTTCTTCTCTTGATCTAAAAACGTTTTTTGCACAAATGAAAAGGCATTAGGGCTTTCAACCCTAATATATCTGATTTTAAAAGATACAAAACAACCCCGTGAAGTCTCCACAAGACATTGATTAACCAATAACGCATCACCCAACAACGATTAACGACTAACGATTATCCGAAAGAACCCTAATCTTACGAAACGATAAACTAACAAGGGTTCAACGTTATACCTTACGGATTCGACGGGGATAACGACGAGAGTAACAATGATCCAAGCCTCTAACTACTTCTTCTCCATTCTCCTCTCTTCGTCTCTCTCTTTCTCGATCTCTCTCTCCCTTTCTCTTTCAATTCTCTAAAACTGATCAAAGGAAAAGGGTTATAAGGCTTAAGTACCTGGACCAAGCCCATCCTACCAAATTTCAGGCCCAAAATTTAATTAAAGTCCATTTAAAAGCCTGGGCCCAACGTCAAATAACTAGACGTAAAATAGATAAATGAATAATAAAGAAAAACGAAAACAGGGCGTTACAAAGGCGTCATCAGCGTAGAAAAGGTGCGAAACTAGCAGGCCATTTTTTGGAAGTTGAATTCCTTCAAAAATTCCCAAACTTCGAGCTTGTTTCATGGCGGCATTTAGAGCTTCCATCGCAATTATGAACAAGAAAGGCGCAAGGGGATCCCCCTGTCTGACTCCTCTCTGCATAGAGAATTCACCTGATGCAGATCCATTTATTAAGACTGAGATCCGAGCAGAACTTAAACAATTCCTGATCCAGCGGCGCCATTTGGTCCCAAAATTAAGCTTCTCCATTATCTTGTCTAAAAACTCCCAATTAAGAGAATCAAAAGCCTTCTCTAGATCTATTTTGAACAAAAGCATCTGTTGTTTGGATCTTTTGGCCCATGAAATGATTTCGTTTAGGATCATCGGGCCTTCCAATATGCTTCTTCCTTTGATGAAAGCCGTTTGCTCCTTCCCGATGATTGAATGAATGACAGCTTGTAACCGAGAGGAGAGCAACTTTGCAATGATCTTATAAGTTGCTCCAATTAGACTAATGGGGCGATAGTCCGAGATGTAAATTAGATCCTTTGATTTTGGGACCAGTGCAAGGAAGGAGGAATTGGCACCTCTTGGAAGAGAGGCAGAATCGTAAAATTCCGATACAGCACCGATAATATCTGATCTAAGGATCTCCCAATGGCTTTTTATGAAGGAGAACGAAAAACCATCCGAACCTTGAGCCTTGTCCCCATCGCACGCCCACACAGTTTGTTTTATCTCATCCGAGGAAAAAGTAGCCTCCAAAAAGTCACTTTGATCTGAAGAGAGAGCGTTGAGGAGGGTATTAGAAAAAACGGGCCGAGAGGAGAGGGGCTCCTTGAATTTGTTTTCAAAAAAATCTTTTGCCGCTGACTTCATGGTCATAGGGTCCGTAGTCCACACCCCATTTATCGAAAAACCATGGATGAAGTTCCTTCTGTGGTTTTGTTTTATAACTCTATGAAAATACTTAGAGTTTTCATCTCCCGAATGAGCCCATTTAAGACGAGCTTTTTGTTTTAGATCAAGTAACTCCTTTTTTTCCGCTTCAAACATTTTGGATTTGAGATCCATCCTTTTTGATTGGTCCTCCACAGTGAGATCGAAAGATAGTTATCCGCTAACTTATCAGCTAGTTTGCCAAACATAACCTATATCTACTATGTACGCTCAAATATAAGCTAAAATAAGTAAGAAGTTCACACAATTGAATTCTTGAAACTTTCAATTATTATTGTTTTTAAACTTTGTAAATTACAAGCAAAATTAATTAAATTAATAATTATGGATTAACTAAAAGTTGAAGAATATTTTTAATGTTGACCCTCATCTGCAATTGTGATTCTATAAGAGGAGGTGTAAAATTTCATATTTTCTATCCAAGTCTAAAAATTGTAGACCTAAGATTATTTCTATAAAATTTGAAAAAAATGACTAAGAGATAAACCAAATTTGAAAAATTGTTAGTTGAACTTTTTTTTTAACGGCAGATAACTCATATACACGTTTCGGGGGTATCTGGATCCAAACTGGCACCGATTAATCCTCGTGCCCATGAACCAACCCTATGGACCGACCCATAAACTTTCCCCTAAACCAGTCCTATGAATCAGATCAAGAGCTAAATACCGCAGCAAGTTGTCATTAAAATTGCTAGTTTAACTAATTCCCCATTATGATATGTTAGACTATTATAGCATGTTAAGTTTAATGTACTTTTATATGTATTTTCTTTTTGAAAATACGTCTCGAATATTTAGGAAACAATAATTTTTAGTTGTCATTTACTCATAGGAGTATAATAACCTTTTTTACTCGATCAATGTTTAACAAAAAAATGTTTGATAAACAATAATTTTTACTCGTTAATTAATTCAATCGAACCTAACTCTTAAGTTACAAAAGGACAATGCTATTAACAGCTTTAATAATGTTATACTCAAAGTAATTCATATCTATAGTATTATATAAAGAGAATAACTCATAAAGTTAGTTATTTTGTTCAACAAAATTGAATTTACACATTTACACATAATATCTTTGTAATTAATCATTTAGTTTACTTTTACCCCCTCATTTTTTTATTTTTCATTTTACACCGTTATTATATTAACATAAATAATGTAAATTACGTAAAATATATTAAAAATTTTATTTTTATTTTTAACAAAATATATCATTATAATCGTCTCGAAAATATCTCTAAAATGAGTCTAATATCGAATACTTTTAGATTTTAATCATATTATTAAATATTAAAAATTTAATTTGTTCATATGTTAGTTAAATTGTTTATAAATTTAGAAGTTAGAGTTAATACCCTTCTGATTAATCGTTTAATTTACTATTAATCCCCTATTTTTTTCATGTTTCTTTTTAAATCTTTACATATTAAGATAAATAATCACATATGAACAAAAATATGAGAAAAATCTTAAATGTTATTTTTTGCATGGGTCAAAAGATGATAATCAAGTATCCTTTTCTTTGAATTTTAAATGTTTTGCGCACGGGCAATTTCTAGTATTATACAAAGAAAATTTAACTTTACTATGTATGAAACAAAAAACCATTTAATAAAAATGTAACTAACAATGTAAAAGAATCATCTATTTTTTTTCCACTCATTTGTTATAATTCTTCGTTTGAAAATGGGTAGAAAGGGTACGTATAATCGTGTGTGGTCTCTTCCAATCAGAATAACTGCACCCTCACTCCCCACTACAAATAACCCCTTATTTCCTCCTCCTTCTTCATCCATCCAAACAACCAATTCAGGTCAGGTCCTCTCTCTCTTCTTCAATCGTATTCTTTCTTCTTCAAATGCTTTAATAACTTCTTATATTTCTGCTTTAATTCTCATCTCATTGCATGCATTCATCATAATCATTTTGTATACATCTTCGTTGCTTTATGATCTCTAGAAATTTATGCTCACTGTTTATGAATAATGATTCCTTTTCCTTTTGAGCTCTTCATTCATCTAGTTTTTAGATCTGTGTTGTTTTTCAGTTTTTTGTTTCCATCGTTGTAAACTGAATGTGAATAAGAGATTCTTCTCGAGATCAATCAATTGTATTGTTGTTTTCCTTCATCATTCCTTCAATTTTAGATCGTTCATGCTTTCTGTAACTGATTCTGTTTGTGAAACTCGATTGATTGGTGTGTTTTTGCTTTATGATTTCTGATTTCATTGCATACGATCATCTTATGCATCTTCGTTGCTTTATGATTTCTGGAAATTTATGCTAACTGCTTGTGAATTTTGATTCCTTTTCATTTTGAACTCTGCATTCATTTCGTTTTCAGATCTGCGATTTTCTCGTGTATTGTGATTCTCGTGATCAATCAAATCGTCTCGTTGTTTACGGATTCCTTAATTTTAGATCGTTCATGCTTTCTATTATCGATTCTGTTTAGTTTTGTTTTGTGAAACTCGGTTAATAGGAGTGTTTTTTGCTTAATTTTGCAGTCTAGCATCACGAAACGCTGTTTTGATTTGATTAAAATGCTTAGGGTGTGTTTAGTTGTGGAAAATTTTTCTGTTTTCTAGAAAAATTTTCCATGAAAACTGAAAATTTAGAAAACTTGTTTAGTTGATTCAATTTAGAAAAAATTTTCCAAGAAAACAAAATTTTCATTTTCCAAATTTACACTTGAATTAGAAAACTACTTTTTATAGTTTTCCAATTCTCATTTTCATTTTCCATTTTCATTTTCAATTGTCGTCCCCTTCTCGGCTCCGGTCACCGCCACCGTCGCGCATGCCGCCGGCGGCGGCCACGGCCACTACCGCTGCCGCCACCAGCCACCAGCCGCCGCCGCTCGCCGCCACCGCCGTCACGCTACCGTCATCCCCTTCTCGTCGCCGCGACCACCGTCGCCGCCATTGCCACGTCAACCACCTTCTCACCACCGCCCCACCGTTGCCACCACCATCTCCGCCACCGTCGTCGCCGCCACCGCCACCATCGCCATCGCTGCCGAGGCCTCCAAGGCCACCGCCGTCGTCGCCGAGGCCACCGTCGTCGCCGCCGAGGCCACCGCCACTACCGCCGAGGCCCCCGAGGCCACCGCAATCGCCGCCGAGTCCACCGAGGCCACCGTCGTCGCCACCGAGGCCACCGCTGTTCCCGCCGAGGCCACCGAGGCCACCGCCGTCGCCGCCGAGGCCACCGCCGTCGCCGCCGAGGCCACCGAGGCCACCGCCGTCGCCGCCGAGGCCCCCGAGGCCACCGCCGTCGCCACCGAGGCCACCGCCGTCGCCACCGAGGCAACCGCCGTCGCCACCGAGGCCACCGCCATCGCCGCCGAGTCCCCCGAGGCCACTGCCATCGCCGCCGAGTCCCCCGAGGCCACCGCCATCGCCGCTGAGGCCACTGCCACCATCGCCGTCGAGGCCTCCAAGGCCACCGCCATCGCCGCTAAGGCCACCGAGGCCACCAAGGCCACCCCCACCATCGTTGCCGCCGCCGTTGCAATATTTGGAAAAATGGAAAATGGAAAATGAAAAGTAATGAAAAATGCACAACTAAACGAGTTTTCTAATTTTCTAAAAATGAAAAATGAAAACTCCATGATTTCAAGTAAACAAGTTTTCCAAAATTTTCCTAGAAAACTGAAAATGAAAAATCAACTCCAATTTTTGTTTTCATTTTCTTGAAAAACAAAAACAGTTTTCAACAACTAAACACAACCTTATTCTTCTCTGTTTTTGGTTTTTACTTATCTAGATCAGTGAAAAATGTCGAAAGGATCGAAAAATTCCGGCAACTCCACTACAGAAAGAATAATGTCACTGTCACACTTCGCTTACGTCTCTCCTGCACCTGTGAAAACGGTGACCGTCAAAGGAGGCGGCCGTGGAGAAGGTAGCTACGAGACCGAGACCAAATCTCAAGTGAGCTATGGCGACAAGCGGAGTGGAAGCTACGGACGAGCGACTACAAATGAGAAGGCGTCTGCGGGAGAGTTCCAGTGGAAAAACGGAACCAGTGGGACGAAGATCGAGTACAAGAAAAGCTCGACCGTGAGAGTCGGAAACAAGAGTGGATACACTGAGGTTTACAATGAGCAGAGGATTCGCAATGTGAGCTACAACAATAGCAGCAGCAAACTCGTAACCTACAGCAACAATGACGGAAATGATGATGATTACTATGGGTATGATTCTGACTACTAGCTAGTTTCTGGAGATTTATTTGGTGTTTGTTAGTATGCAGTGATTTTAATGGATGTGTAATGTGTTTTAGGGTTATGATTCTGTTTTGAAATCAAGGATTGTGTTCTAGGATTATGACTGATGGTCAACTAGAATTTGAATAAGAAATCATGCACTTCTCGTTATTTCTGCTATTTTATGGTTCTAATATTTGTTTTACGTTCGCGAATTGATTCCATTTGTTGAAATAATCTCTCGACATCCATTGAAAGTAAGGTTAATTAAATACGAAATGTAATTAAATCTAGTTTTTGTTGTTTGCCTTATTTTTCATGAAGATGTTTTAAAACCTAGTGTAAACAATTTAAAAGACCATGTAGCAGATTTCTGATATATAAATTTGTAATTATAGTTTTTAGGGAGCAATCCATGGGTTGGGCCATCCTTAGCCATACCAACCATACCACCCATTTCTGGTGCCACATCAGTTGCCACATCAGCCTTACCACTACCCTACCAATTCCATACCTTTCATCCTTAACCATACCACTCATACCCCTCATTTTTTTTAATTTCTAAAATATATCTAAAATACAAATTCAAATTCAAATTTAAAATACATTAAAATTAAAACAACTAAAATTAAAATTCAAATTTAAAATACATTAAATTAAAATAACTAAAATTAAAATTAAAACAATTAAAATTAAAATAACTAAAATTAAAATTACACTAAAAATAAAATTTCGGTCACCAATATTTTTGCCACCCATATCTTTCGGCTATGATTTCCTTCTCTTGCAACATGATTTGCAATTGTATACCCGTGAGATGCTCGTACGGTTCCATGAACGTTTTTAAGTCTACCGTTTGTTGCCGGTTGTTAATCGATCCCATAATCGAACCCACGTTGGTCGCGATGGCCTCTAAAGAGTTCGCGATGTTCGACACGCTTTCGCTTGACGCGGCCGTATTGGAAGACCCCGCACGTCTCGCGGCATTTCGACCCATCGGTCGTGGCCGCTCGGTTGGGGAGGGGATGTCATCATTGCCGACGTTCACATGGTGAGTACGAGCGTCGGATTCGCCGGGGGAGTCGGTTGGGGTTTCGGACGTCTTTGACCGTTTGTATGTGGGTGCACGGATGTTTTTTGGGTCTTGCATCTTAACGTAATCGAACTTCGGACAGTCTTTGACTTGTCTCCAAGCGTGTTCGTGCGTGAAAGCCTTGTGGTGCTCGGAGTGGAATCGGTCCTTAGCTCGATTAAGAATGTCAATGTCGGTTTCGCCACTTCGTCTATAGTTCGATGGATTATTGTAAATACATGCGAACTTGGCGACGGTAGATAAGAGCATTTTCGCCTTGGTCGGAATGGCGTCTCCGGAGCGGACGTTGACGTCGTAATGCATGCGTTTGTCGAAGTCCGCTTTAATCGCCCCCCAAAAGTTATCTACTATCCAAAACGAAAAAATTAAAACCACATTAGAAAAAAATTAAAACAAAATTATTAGGTTTTTTTATATACCTTTATTTCGATAGTTACCTATTGTTGAGTCCTCCGAAATTGTGACCCATGCTCTTGCCAAAGCTATCTCCTCGTCCAACGACCACGGTTTACACGGCGCTTTACCCGTGCTTGGATTCTCACTCGTGTCCGTAGCCGGAGCCTTACCCTTGCGTTTGTATTTACGTTTGGTTTGTGATGGTTCTTGCGGCGGCGGCGGCGGTGACGGCATTGGTTGGGTTTCGGGTACATTGTCGTCTATATCGTCGTCGTCGAGATTGATGTTATCGTCTCGTATATCCCACACTCCCGGCGGCGATGGGTTGACGTGTTGCTCACCGGAAGATTGGGGTACCGTAGGCCATGTATGTTGCGCAAGCAAATGAGCATAAGCCCAATCTTGCGGGTATCCCCATCCCTCGAGCCCCATCATTTGGGGTCGGTAGCCAACCGGTGGAGGTGTTGGAGACGTTTGGGTAGTCGGTACCGAAACATTTGGTACCGACTTACCACGCCTTGACCCGGAACCGGACCCTTGTTTATCCATGGAAGAGTAAAAAGATGAATAGAGTGTATAGAATGTAGAAGTGTAGAAGAGAATGTAGGAGAAGGTGTAGAGGTAACAAAAAATGGTATAAAAGTTTGTATTTATAGTTGGTAAAAAGAAAAAAAAAGTAAAAAAAAAATAGCCGTTATAGAGAGCCGTTGGGCGGGGGGGGGGGGGGGGGGGGGGGGGGGGGGGTCTTCACACCGTTTTGAAGTCGGCATGTGGGTACCGATGTACGCCACTGCCGGTGCCTCACCGATCAACCACGACGGTGTGCACCGTCGGTACCGGCGGTACCGGTGCCACACCGTCCCTCCGTTAAGGATGGCCTTAGTGGTTGATTAAAAGTGATCAAACGGTTTAGATACACTTATACTTTTAATCAAATATAACATTTTTCACATCATCTCATACCTATATGGTATACACGTATATAATCATACCTATATGGTATACCATATATATGTAATATGGTATACACGTATATATTTACTTATTTTTATTGCAGCGTATAATGTTAAAGATGTTTTTAATGGTGAGATGAAATTGATTTGTTTAATGTTAAAGGTCTTTCATTTAATATTCATATTGATGTATTTTTGTTATCAATTTCATAGTATTTTGTGGGTTTTTTTTAATTATTTTTGTTATTAACCAAAACCCTTAGTGGTTGTGTCAATTGGACTATGAGAGAAGCCCAAGACCTTGAGAAGAGCCCAAGGCTATATGCACTTTTGCGGAAAAAATAGCATGCGCCTTCTTTTTAAAGAATCCATAGCTATAGGGAGCACAGAAAATCCGGTTATCCGATTTTGCACAAAAACTATCCGAATCCGGTTTTATAAAAACCGAATTTTTTTCAAACCGGATCAGATTTTTTTTCAAACCGGATTTTAACCGGATTGGATCCGATCCGGTTTGACCGGATAACCGGTTTAAACCGAACCGGTAATGTCTATGTGGGCTCACTGCTGTTGGGCCTAAAATCCTAATGATAGTCTGATTACTGATAAATCAGGGCCTAATGAGTAATGAGTATTGAGTAATGATAGATCATTGTGAATTGGAGCCCAAATTTTATGGGCCTGAAAGTCCAAGTGTCCAATTAAGTCAAAGTCAGTAAGTCTAATAATCTAATTCAGATTATATTTCAACTGAAAAAAAATCCAAGACACTTCCATCATGATCCATCCTTCCATATGTAATTCGCTGAACCCAATTTAAAAAAAAATCACGGCCCATGAAAAAATCACGGCCCACATCAATTCAGATTAAATTTCAATTGAATTTTCTGAATTTTCTAGCCCAAAAAAAGACCCAATAGAGGACCGGTTTAGTATAAATCCGGTTAAAAAATATCCGGTTACAATCCGATTCGAAACCGGTTCCATCAGATTTGGATTTTTTCGAAAAAACCGGTTGAAATCTGATTTCTGACAAATCCGAAAAAAAACGGTTTAGTATAAATCCGATCCGGATTGGATAAAAATCCAGTCGTGTGCACCTCTAGGCCTATAGCAAAAAGCCTGAGCCCCAAAGCAAACAATCTGATATTAATGATCATCTGTTGTATATAGTTATATAGTTTAGAATAGGGGTGTTCAATATTTGAATGCTATTCGTAAAAACCGAAATTCGAACCGACTCAAACTCGAATAATCTAATACAAATCGATTTGTTTGGTTTTCAAATCGGTTTTGGACTCGATTCGAAAGTTTACATTGGTTTTCGAATCGAATTTTGAATTTATAAAATATTCGAAATCCGACTCAAAATTCGAGTGTATATATACACATAAGATTATATATATAGATATATAAATTTCAAGCTTTATGATTTCTAGTTATCCACATTGCGGGACTTTTTTCTTTGGGTTTTTGTTGGTTATCTACATTGCAGGAGGTTTTTTGGGTTATTTGGAGTTTGTTATATGGTATTTTGTTGTTGTTATATGGAATTTCGGATGCTTGTCATTGTTAATTGTTAGTTGATAATTTGTAATATTGATATTTGAATGGTTGATACTCAATTTGAGTGAATGGCTAAATCTAATGCACATGTTCATCCCTTTTTTGGATCAAATTATTAGTTTTTATCCCCTGATTTTGTAGTAAAATATTTTTTTCAACTGAATTTGTATAAACCGAATTTGACTCAAATTCGATTCGAATTCGACAATGCGAATTCGAGTCGGTTTTACATGTTCCATTTCGAATTCGAATCGAGTTTCGAATTTACCAAAAAAACTTTCAAATTCGAATAACCCGATTCGAAGAATTCGAGAAACCCGAAATTCGACTCGATGAACACCCCTAGTTTAGAATGATAATTTGTTGGTTAGAAGTTATAAAGATAAGTTCATTGATGGTTTCTCTTTGACCTTTAACAAGTTGTTTTACTTTTTCTTTTTTGACACCTAAAATAACCTATCAAAATTTATAGTTATAGACATCATATTTAATATAGAGCCAATAAATCATTGTAGGTCATATAAAAACACACATTAATGTTTAAGAAGAGTTCCAAATAACATATATAAGAAAAACCATAGAATACTACAAGGTGCAATGAACAAGATTAAAGGAAAAATACAAACAACCAAATAGTCAAACTAGAGGTCAAACACTAAAAAGGCCCGATGAAGGATGAGTCGAACTGTTAGGGAAACTCATCCATTGAAGATTTTGTTTCTATGATGGCTCCAAAGCAAGCAGCACAAATGGAAGCATGGAAAGAAGGAAGAGCCTTTTGGAAATTTAGAATCTCGAACGTGAAAAAAAAAACGTACTAGCATCAATGTTCCCCATTTTCAAAACAAAACCTAGACCTTTCCAGCAATGGAGCAATTCGCGATGCAATGATCTATCATTTTGGGGAATCTTCATCATAGCTCGAGCAAAGAATTGTATCCAAATCGATTCACAAATCACCAAGTTGTGGCACAGCGGTAGGTTCCTAAAGGGTGGTCGCTCCCACCTTGGTTCGAGGCCGGGCGTGCGCAGTTGGTGGCCACTGACATGCTTAGCTCTCGGTAAAAAATGCCAAGTATGGGTAAAGCCAGATGAACCTTCTCCAAATAAAAAGTTATCTAGAGCAACTTTAACCAAGAGTCAACCTTAGATAACTACCATATAAAGATGTTGATCTTTCTTGGTACAAGCTTGTTTTAATGAGTTTCTCGATCAGGATCAAAGTCGATGCAAAATTTCTCCTCAATCAAAATCTTTTGTTTTTAGAATATGAACTTCTTGTCGTCATCTAGGTGCCACCACCATGCATCCCTACAACTTGTAGAAAGCTTTGAATTTTGTAACGATATGGTTAAGTTTTGAAAATCGCTTTAAACCCAACCATGTGGTGTCCTAACAAAATCCCATTGCTCATGAACCAAACATCCCTATCCTTAATTAGCCTCTTTATGTTTTCCAAGATAAATAGCCTTGGAAAAAGATCACACAAATGAAAATTTCCAACCCATCTAACCAAAATAAAATGGATGACCAGTCCCCTTTTTTGACGGAAGAAAAGATGAATCCCACTTCCCGAATCTAGAGTTTAACCCAAAGAGATGATGTTTCCGAAACGAAACACTCCATCGGCCCGTAGTGATAGCTACCCTTCCCGAACCAAGACCCCCCATCTAGTCTACAAAGCCCGCGAATTAAACTGGTCCACAGAGATTTATCATCAAATTTAAAACACCACCACCAGTTTCCTAGCAAGCCAACACTCTTCATAACCTTTATGCTACTAATATCTACCGCCCATCAATTTCATCCACGACATCTTACCCCCATCTAGTCTGTAAAGCCCGCAAATTAAATTGGTCCACAGAGATTTATCATCAAATTTAAAACGCCACCGCCAGTTTCCTACAAGGCAATACTGATCATAACCTTAATGCTACTGATATCTAGCTACCCCCTCAATTTCATCCACGACATTTTACCCCCATCCAACCCCCCCCCCCCCCTCCCGACCTCCAAACTAATGACTCACTCTCTTAAGAAGCTTTAGAAAGCTCGACGATGCATGGAACATCAAAAGAAAATACAATAGGAGGCTTCCAATGACTGAATTGACGAGGATTAATCTACCACCAAAAGATATCAATTATCCATTCCAAGTTGATAATCTTTTATAGAACTTCTCCATCACCGGGTTCTAGTTATGAATAGACCGCATATTAGCTCTAACCGGCATCCCAAGATAATCAAAAGGGGAATGAACCAGCGGGGTGAGCAGGAAAAAACCGAAACCGAACCGAAACCGAAAAAACCGAAAAAAACCGAAAAAAACCGAAAAAAAACCGAAAAAGCCAAACCAAAAAAATCGAACCAATACCAAAACCATTGGTTTTGGTTTTTAAAATTTCAAAAACCGAAATTTTCGGTTTTATGATTCAAAACCAAACCGAAAAAACCGAACCGAATAAATACTTTTTTTAGTTTTACCCTAGTTATTTAGTAAATACTGGAAGATTTTGTTGAGTTCTTAATTATCTCCAGTTCTCTGATAATTTTCTTGTTTATGAGTTCTTATTTATCTCCAGTGCTCTGCTAATTTTCTTTTAGTTTTCGACGAATTAATAATTTTACCCTTTGCATTCTCCTTCTCATAATTACTTGAGTCCATGAATGACTTGACATCACATAGAAAACATTTATATTAAAAAATGATGAAACAAATAATATATTGAAGTCATTCTATGTTGATGATAACGATTAATAATGTAAATTAGTCAATATTAAATTGAAGTCATAGTTCTATAAAACACCAACTTTATCTTTTAAACATTCAGATGCGATAAACAGAAATTGATGATCTTGGATTTTGATTTTTGGACAAAAAATTGAAATCCAAAAACCAAAAACCAAAAACCAAAAAACCGAATTAAAAACCAAATTAAAAACCGAAAACCAAAAACCGAAAAAACCGCTTGGTTTAGCTATTATTGTGTAAACTAGCAACCACATGATTAACTTGAAAGGGAAAATCATGATTATCATGCATTTCAATCTTACGGTAACAAATTACTTACACCTTTGTTTTAGCTATTAAAAGATTTATCCAATGAATACTTGTAATATTCATCAAATTTAAGTTGGATCGTTGTAATTAAATCCCCAACATGACAAGATAACTATTCTAATTAATGTTCTTCGTCCAAAAATCTTTGATTGTTCCTTTAATTTCATTCTAACATTTATATGTTTACTTTTGGCAAAATGAATGACTTTTACTCTAAAATTCACCCGGATAAATTTACATTAGTGATTATTGACGCATCTCCTAGAAAATACGAATAGTCGATCCTATAGATCCCAATGTTCTTTTGTTGAGAAAATGCAAACGAATCACAAATGGAATACCTGGATAATTTGTCATTAATTTGATTTTTTATTTATTTATGTTACTAATTTGAATCATCTACTAACTTTTTGTGATGGTTTTCTGACGATCATCCGTTTAGCACAAACTTCCTAGGGAATATCGGTAGCCAAAAGTCTTGAATTTATTAGTGAATAAACACAACAATGTATTTTTATACATTTTTTTATAGGGAAAAGTCTAAAAAAACCCAACGAAGTATTCCATTTTGAATGGTTAAGTCCCTAAACAATTTTTTTGAACAAAAAAAACCATTAAACTTTTCCATTTTGAATGATTAAGTCACTAAACTATTCTTTTGAATGAAAAAACCATTAAACTTTTTCGTTTTGAATGATTAAGTCCTCGAACAATTTCTTTTCGATAAATAAACCATTATACTATCAAAAATAAGTTACTTACCCCTTTTAATAAAAATATAAAAAATTAAATGCAACCGACTATGAAGGTTTTAAAGGTAAAATATAACTATGTTAGTTTAGGTTGAACAAATATAAGTAGCAAATTTCTAAAAATTCAATGATTTATTTTGTTGAAAAAAATGTTTAGGGACTTAATCATTCAAAATAAAAAAGTTTAATGGTTTTTTCATTCAAAAAAATAGTTTAGTAACTTAATCATTCAAAATGAGAAAGTTTAATGGTTTATTAGTTTAATTCTCATCTTATTGCTTGCGCATTCAATCTAATAATTTTGTTTCATCTTATACATCTTCGTTGCTTTATGATCTCTGGAAATTTATGCTCGCTGTTTATGAATAATGATTCCTTTTCATTTTGAGCTCTGCATTCATCTATTTTATAGATCTGTGAGTTTCTCTTCTTAATTTTTTTTCTCTACTTGTATTGTTTTTCAGTTTTTTGTTTGTTCCATCCTTGTAAACTGAATGTGATTCTCGAGATCAATCAATTGTCTTGTTGTTCTATTTCATCATTGCTTAATTTTAGGTCGTTCATGTTTTCAATTATCGATTTTGTTAGTTTTGTTTCCGAAACTCTGATTTTAAAAACCCGAAAAACATGTTCGAAAAAGAGGAAAAATCAACCGTCGAGGCAGAGCCGACCTCACGACGCAAGAATGCAGCTTACGGCGCGAGCCTGTCGTGAGGCAATCCGGAAGATATTGCCATGATGTGTCTACTTAAATATTTTATTAAGTAGAGATTATGATTTAATTTTAATTAAAATAGGATACTTATTATTTATTTAGTTTTCTTATTTATCAAAGTTAGAATCGGATAATTATTAGGCCATCCGCAATGGGCCGGTATGGATGGCCGGTACCGGACCGGTATGGGTGGCAACACCACCGTGCCCAATCGGTACCACACCGGCAGGGAAGGTGACCGGTACCCCCATGGTGGGGTTGAAGAAAGCCACCCCCCCCTACCCCCCTCTCTCTCTCTCTATCTCTCTATTCTTTTCTTTTTCTTTTATTTTTTTAATTAATTATTTAGAGGGGTATGGAATTGATACGGTTAAGGATGGTATGATATGGTGTTGGTAAAGCTGATGTGGCGCTGAGGTGGCAACATGTATGAGGGATATGGGGGGTACGGTTAAGGATGACCTTATTTAATTTAGTCTCCTTAATTATCTCTTTAGTTTAGGGTATAAATACGTTTATTATCATTCATTGTCATTCACCCTATTTTGATTAATAATATTTCTTCTAAATTTGAGACTGTGTTCTCGAAAAAATGAGGGAAAGGAAAAGAAAAGAAAAGAAAAGAAAGAGAAGGAAAAGAAGAGAAAAGAAATGAAAGGAAAGTAATATTTTTATTTGTGTTCTCAAAAATGGAAGGAAAAGAAAGGAAAGGAAAAGAAAGTATCGTTCCTTAGCTTTCCGTCCAAATATGGGAGGAAAGTTTTGGAAGGAAACTCATCCTTATTTTCTTTCCTCTTCTCTTCCTTTCCTTCGTAAAAAAGTTTCAAGAACATGGTGTTTTTTTTACTTTCCTCCCCCTTTCTTCCCTCTCCTTTCCTTTCCTTCCTAAATTTTTTTTCGAGAACATGAGTTTTTTTTGCTTCCATCCCATTTCCCTCACTTTCCTTCCCTTTCCTTCGTAAAAAAGGTTTCGAGAACACAGTGTGAGTTTTCTCTTGTTTTAAGTTTCTTCGCTTGAAGTTTTGTTGTCGGGATTTGACGTTAGTCGATCCGTACCACGCATCGTATTTGCGCGTGCATTCAACTCGGTTGATCATTAGTCTGTTTTTGCTTTTGCAGTTCTTCTTCTAGCATCATGAAAAGGATGTTTTCAGTTGATTAAATGCTTATCCTCCGTTTTTCTATTTTTAATTATACAGAGCAGTGACAATGGAGAAAGGATCTAAAAATTCCGGCAACTCCACTCCACTCCAAAGAAGGTGGAAGGCATCAGTGTAGGTTACCTCGCTATTGTACCTCCTGTGAAAACAAGCGTCACCGTCAAAGGAGGAGGCGGCCATGGGGAAGGTAGCTACGAGACCAAATCTCGAGTGAGCTATGGCGACAAGAAGAGTGGAAGCTATAGACAATCGACTACAATGAAGAAGAAATCTTCCGGAGAGTTCCAGTGGAAGGACGGAACAAGTGGGACGAAGTATGAATACCAGAAAAGCTCGACGGTGAGAATTGGAAACAAGAGTGGGTACACTGAGGTTTACAATGAGCGGAGGGTTCGCAAGGTGAGTTACAACAACGATGGCGGCAATGATTCGGACTACTAGTTAGTTTCGGGAGGGTGATTTGGGGTTTGTTTAGTATGCTTTGATTTGGTTTGATGGTGGTTCATTCATTAATGGATGTGTTTTAGGTAATTCTGTTTTGAAATCAAGGGTTATGTACTTATGTTCTACTAATGACTAGAATTTGAAAAAAAAATCATGCATATTTTATAGTTCTAATTAATATATGTTTTATATATCGGCAAATTAAAACATATTGATGCTCCATGAATTGATCTGGAAAATATATTGAATAGTAAAAAGAGAATTAAAAAAATCCTATTTGTCGAAATAATCTCGACATCCACTGAAAATAAGGTTAGTTAGATACAAAATGTAATTAAATCAACTTTTTGTTGTTTGCCTTATTTTTCACGAAGATGTTTTAAAACTTGGTGTAAACAATTTAAAACCAAATAGGATATTAAGGATATTATAAATTTGTAATTATAGTTTTTAGGGAATAATTCATGGGATAATGTTTGATTAAAAATGGTCATCGGTTTAGAAACACTTCTTAGGCTATGCATACCACCGCTTGGGGCAACAAACGGCTTGCCTCAGCGGGTCGGCGGCTCAAGCGGGTGGTATGAAGCCAGCGGGCTGCGGGCGGTTTGGGCAAATCGGTTTCCCCACACCGATGAAGCCCGAGCTCTATGCTCTCTCTATCTGATCCTTTCTCTCTATCTCTCTCTACACTCTTCTCTCTCTCTCTCTCTCTCTCTCTCTCTCTCTCTCTTCTTTTTTATTTAAAATATATATTTATCGGGTTTTTCGGTTTGGTGGGTTGGGGTACTATACAAAGTGGGCTTGTGGGGGCTTATAGTGGGTTTATGATACAAATCGGTTTCGACCTTTACCGGAGATTTTTAAAGAGTTTTGGAAACCACGAAAACGAACTTGAAAGAAGACAGAAAACATGCATCAGGACGCGCCTCGTGCCGTAAGATGGTTGCTCCCGACGCGAGCCTTCCGTTGGGTAACCGGATCAATCCAGATTTAATTGCTTTTATTGTTAATTTAAATATTTTATTACTTAATAATTATCTTTAGCATTAGAACTATTATTTAGTTTCCTATTTATTAGTTTTCTTAATCATCAAGTTAGGATCATTATTAGAATAGATTTAGGTTATTTAGTTTCCTTAATTATCTCCTAGCTAGATTATAGATAGGATGTTTGGGTTTCATTGTAATTTAGGTTATTGAGTTTTAATATATTTTCTCTTTGTGAAAGTTTTTAGGGTTTTATCTCTTGTGTTTTGAGTTTTACGCTTATAATTCTTTTTATTTTTGGATTTGACGTTTGTCGATCCGTTCCGCGTATCCCCTGCTGCCTCAGTTTATGATAAAACTGATGTGATAGAATGGGTTTGAGAGCTCAGAAGGTTGCACTAGCGATAGCCTTATACTTTAGTATTAAGGATCCAATAAATCTTAATATTTGTAATGATTGGAATACTCTAAATTTCAAAGAGAAACAAATAATTCATCCAATTAGTTAGATTGAGATGATAGATGGATTTGGTTATAGCAGTTTTATTTTGAAAAAAAAAAAGATATCTTCTACTTCTTAAATCAAAAAATCAATAAGATATAACAAAAATTGAAATTAAATAAATTATACATATTTTATTATCTTTAATTTAATATTCATGTTAATATATTTTGTTATCAATTTTTCATAGTATTTTGTTGCACTTTTTCGAATTGGAAGTTATTGCGAATATTTTATTTTTTTCTTAAACCAAAAGGGCCACATGTGTGTGTGTCAATTGGACTTTTGAGAAAAGCCCAAGACTATTAAGATATACATTTTTGGGCTTATTTTTAAAGAATCCATAGCTATGGCAAAAAGCCTGAGTGACCTGAAGCAAATTAATGATCATCTGTTGTTGTATAGTTTAGATAGATAATTTGTTGGTTAGAAGTTAGAAAGATAAACTACCTTGAATAAAGTTGTTTTACTTTTTTCTTTTTTGGCACTTAAAATAACCTATTCAAAATTTATAGTTATAGACATCGTAACTTATATAGAAGCAATAAATCATTGTAGGTCATATAAAAACACACATTAACGTTTTATAAATCTATTAAGGCATTATAAATAACAAAAGTTCCAAATAACATAAATGAGAAAACTATATAAGCAAAAGCCCAGGATACTGCAAGGTGCAATGAACAAGCTTAAAGGAAAAATACAAACAACCAAATAGTCGAATTAGATGTCACACAGTGAAAAGGCACGATGAAGGATGAGTCGAATTGTTAGGGCAACTCATCCATTAAGGGAGAGGCGAAATGAGTTATTGATCAATAACTTTCAAGAAATGTTTCCTTTACTGATGCATCTTGACACCAATTCGAAAATTTAAACTTGCATCTTTGCATATAGAATCTCTCCAGAGCCCTACTCGTTTATGAAGATTTTGTTTCTATGATGGCTCCAAAGCAAGTAGCACAAATGGAAGCATGGAGAGAAAAAAGAGCCTTTTGGAAATTTAGAATCTCGAACGTGAAGCGAAAAAAAACATACTAGCATCAATGTTCCCCATTTTCAAAACAAAACCTAGACCTTTCTAGCAATAGAGCAATTCGCGATGCAATGATCTATCATTTTGGGGAATCTTCATCATAGCTCAAGCAAAGAATTGTAACCAAATCGATTCCCAAGTTATCTAGAGCAAATCAAACCAGGAGTCAACCTTAGATAACTACCATATAAAGATGTAGATGGATATTTCTTGGTACAAGCTTGTTTTAATGAGTTTCTCGATCAGGATCAAAGTCTATGCGAAATTTCTCCTCAACCAAAATCTTTTGTTTTTTTAGAATATGAACTTCTTGACGTCATCTAGGTGCCACCACCATGCATCCCTACAACTTGTAGAAGGCTTTGAATTTTGTAACAAGATGGTTAAGTTTTGAAAATCACTTTAAGCCCAACCATGTGGTGTCCAAACAGAATCCCATTGCTCATGAACCAAACACCCCCTATCCTTCGTTAGCCTCTTTATGTTTTCCAAGATAAATAGCCTTGGAACATGATCACACAAATGAAAATTTCCAACTCTGTCTAACCAAAATAAAATGGATGACCTACCCCCTTTTGATAGAAGAAAAGATGAATCCCACTTCTCGAATCTAGAATTTAACCCAAAGAGATGATGTTTCCCAAATGAAACTCCATCGGCATGTAGTGATAGCTACCCTTCCCGAACCCACATCTAGTTTGTAAAGCCCACAAATTAAATTGGTCCACAAAGATTTATATCAAATTTAAAACACCACCGCTAGTTTCCTAGCAAGGCAACACTGTTCCTAACCTTAATGCTACTAATATCTACCCCCTCAATTTCATCCACCACATCTTACCCCCATCTAGCTAGTCTGTAAAGCCCGCAAATTAAATTGGTCCACAGAGATTTATCCTCAAACTTAAAAAGCCACCGCCAGTTTCCTAGCAAGGCAACACTGTTCATAACCTTAGCGCTATCTACCCCCTCCATGACTCCAACTCATCCACGACATCTTACCCCATCCACCCCCTCCCAACCTCCAAACTAACGTCTCACTCTCTTAATAAGCTTTAGAACACTTGACGATGCATGTAACATCAAAAGAAAATACAATAGGAGACTTCCAAGGACTGAATTAACGAGGATTAATCTACCACCAAAAGATATCAATTTCTCCGTCCAAGTTGATAATCTTTTTTTATAGAACTTCTCCCATCACCAGGTTCTAGTTACGAATACACTGCATATTAGCTCTAACCGGCATCCAAAGATAATCAAAACGGGAATGAACCAGCTAGACATCCAACCCCATTATTGTGTAAACTAGCAACCATATAATTAACTCGAAAGGAAAAATCCTAATTATCATGCATTTCCTACGGTAAAAGACCATCAAAAACCATAAAATCTAAAAGGTAACAAATTACTTACACCTTTGTTTTAGTCGTTAAAAGATTTATCCAATGAATACGCGTAATATTCACCAAATTTGAGTTGGATCGTTAACATGACAAGATAACCATTCTAATTAATATTATTCATCCAAAAATCTTTTGATTATTTGTTTAATATCATTCTAACAAATATGTTTCTTTTGGCAAAGTGAATGACTTTTACTCTAAAATATACCCGGATAAATTTACATTGGTGATTATTGTTGGATTTCCTAGAAAATACGAAATAGTCGATCATGTAGAACCTGGTGTTTTTTTTGTTGTTGAAAAAATGCAAATGAATCACCAATGGAATACCTGGATAATCTGTCATGAATTTTATTTTTTATTTATTTATGTTCCTATTTTGAATTATTCACCAACTTTGTACGTGACGGTTTATGACGATCAACCCGTTTAGCACGAACATCCTAGGGGAAAATCCGTAATCAGAAGTCCTCGGTTTAATAGTGAAAAAACAAAAAAACTGTATTTTTATACATTTTTTAGAAGTATATCTTTTACATTTTTAACTATATAAAAACTATCCTCCATTCCTCCACGTACTC
The DNA here is from genome assembly GCA_030169165.1 of Centaurea solstitialis. NCBI lineage: Eukaryota > Viridiplantae > Streptophyta > Magnoliopsida > Asterales > Asteraceae > Centaurea > Centaurea solstitialis. Next base: position 53,589,121 of record CM058044.1, on the reverse strand, counting down.
ACTAACATATTCATCGTATTACTTTTATCTGAATTTAATAGAACTATCTAACAATCAAACAATGTTAGCTCAGTTGGATAGGGTAACATCAATCCTTGGGGGTGTGGGGTGAAAGCCACATTACCAGGGTTCAATTCCCACGGATGACATTTCTGAGATATCCAGACTTGGATCTAGCTAGTCCGAGGATCTAGTCTATGTGGGATCCAATCCCAGCTGGTCGGATTCAACCATAGGTTGGTTGGGCCTGATCGCAGCGGATTAGTGGGTTTGCCCAATTGGAGACCCGATACCGCTGGAGCGTATGTATCTTAACTTGCCGTTCAAAAATAAAAAAATAAAACTATCTAACAAAATGATTGATTACTTATGAAATTTATTACCTAATTAATGTAATTAAAATTTGACAAGGTACGAGGAGGCATTATGATATATATCTTATCATATTGTTCTATATATCAACACAACGATATTTCAGATATTGATTGAAGCATCAGTACGTAATCAACGATTCACTTTTCTTTTCAAATGTTTCAAAGGATCTTTCTATCAATTCAAAAAGAATATTGTTGAGCACCCAAAATCCCTTTTCTAACACGATATATATGACGTATCAAGTGTAAAATCACACGACTTTGTGTCAATTGAATTATTTAATATACGTAACTTTATAACTAAACATGCGACTACAACGTTACTTCGACTTTTAAAATGACACGAATAAACACATATATATGAAATAGTTGTATTCGAAGTATATATATTCGTCAAACATATTATATAACAAGAAATCTGAATTTGACACGACATTATTACACGAATGTACATTACTTACTGCCCGGTTTCTTCTCCTTGACGTACCATCTACGCTTATATCTAATTTCGTGACAATTAATTTTGGATGAAACTTTATGAAAATAAATAACAATCTCACTAGTGATCATAAGTTTTTTTTTTTTTTTTTCTCATTGAACTCTATGCTGGCCTTGCACTAATTCCTGGAACTTCATGTCAGTCTGCAGCTTGTGATGATCAAAAACAGCAGCTGAATCCCAAGAGTTTGAGGAGGCTGAATTTGCTTCAAACTCATTAGACCACCAAGTCATGCTCTCTTTGGCACCATTCATGTCCTTGAAACAATCAAATTGATCACCCATCTGCCCTTCTAGTGGTGCAGCTCCTTTGTTGCTCAATAGCTCGTCGATTTCCGCTTGAAATTCCCAGCACGGCTGTAATTCCATGCTCGGTACTTGTTGTTTCGTACAACCCGATTCCGGGACAAGTACCGATGATGATGACTCCGGAATGTTATTAATTCCCATTCCATTTATCATCATATTACTCATTGGGGAGTACTCTTGGGGAAGGGGGTTATTGGATTGTGCATAGTATTCTAACTTTTGAGGGGTGGCAGGTGAGAAGTTTTGCATCATGAGGGCATTAGAGGACTCATTCACCAGTTGGAGGCTATGCATCATTTTTTCTTGAATAGGGTTCAACTTGCAAGGCCACATGGAATTGGGATTATGATCATAGTGAGAGAAATTAGGGTTTTCAAGGCTTTGAAGTTGCATGTGAAGTTGGAGTCTTTCGATGGCCGAGTTGCTTAGGGTTTCTACCCCGCTGCTGTCTTTCGGATCACCCGAGAGCTTATTGGCCTGAGATTGTTTGCGCCTTCCGAGTAGTTTCTTCTTCAGCCTGGTGTTCCAGTAGTTCTTGATGTCGTTATCTGTTCTACCAGGCAATTGAGCCGCAATTATGGACCACCTATACAATTTTGTAACCAATCAGATCATAAATTTTATACACCATAAAGAGGAGAAAAACAAGAAATTAACCAAATTGCTAGGGCTAGATGAGGGGCCAGATATGACATAAATATATAACAATAAATCTGAGTTAAGATGAGATGGGATGTATATATTCCTAGAACAAAAGCTTGATGGACAAATGCAAAGGACAAGTAACTTTGGTTAAAACTTGAAACAAACATGGCCATAAGGCACATGATCATCAGAGAGAGAGAATTTTAATAAGAAAGATTAAAATTAAACCTGCTGCCTATGCTAATATAGAGGCTGCAGATGATGTTGTCTTCTTCTTCAGAGAATCCTCCATGCTTGATGTTGGGTCTTAGGTAATTCAACCATCTCAATCTGCAACTTTTCCCACACCTCTTGAGCCCTAAAATTGATCAATTAATTTGTTAAGTTTAAAACTTCATAACTCAAGGTATCCTATAAGAAACAGAAAAGTTTTTTTTTTGGACAGCAAAAGCAAAATTTATTAAAAAGCTAGCGAGAAGCTAGAAACGAGAGTTTACAACTGAAAGCGGGGAAAAGAAACAAAATCTTGAAGAACATGTTGGTGATGATATATACATACCGATTTTTTGGGGGAGAGCGATCCAGTTACCACCGGTACCATACTTTTCGATATAATCTTTGAGCTTAGCATCTTCTTCAGAAGACCATGGTCCCTTTTTCACATTGGTTTTGTCACAACAAGGTGCTCTTCCCATCTTTCTTCAATTGTTGCTTCTTGTTAATTTGTTGATCTTCTTGTATCTATATTTATCTTTTTTCTTTAATTGCTCTCTCTCTCTAGACAAACATATGTATGTGCCTTTGGTTAATTGGTTGAAAATGTATGAGGGAAGACCCAAAATTTATAGTAGGTATGGAATTTGGGGTTTGATGTGATACTTAATAAACAAACCAAAAAGAAACAAATTAAGAAAAAAGAAAGTCGTGTACACTCTTCTAGGGTTTGGGACACACATTTGGATCAGTTCGTTCTTACTTTTAGTCACTTATTATTATCATATTGTCATAGTCTAAATACACCTATATGTTTAAGAATAAGGGATGTTTCTGCCTCTTATTTAATTTCCATGATTTATGCTTTTATTAATAAGTTATTATTATGATCATATATCCAACTTTTTAAATCTTTAAATTTTGATATATAACATACCATAGGCCCGTATATATATAGTCGTTATATATGATCATGATTTACGTTATTAGGTGTCAAGGTGCGTACACTCATCTAGAGATCCAACGATCTTAAATTTGCTCCCGAGCGTGTCCACCATGCAAACGACAAAGACTTGCATCCAGAGTGTTGACTGACATATCACTACTAAAAAACTATGTATTACCAATTGCCGTTGCCGACTGTCATTAGCGAATGTTAAAAGCAGTTGGAATTTACCTACTGTTTTGTTTTCTGATGGTTTACTGATTGTTCATTTTTTATTTTACTTTTATTTATTTTAATTAGTCGTTAGAAAACATTGGAAAATCGTCGAAAAGCAGTCGGTAAATGAAACAAACGGAAAACCATCGCTAGCTTTTTTACCAACGCTTGTTTTCGTCAAAAAACCGTCGGTAAATCCTGTATCCGACAGTTTACTGATTGTATCAGCCGTCGGTAATACCCTTTTAATATTTTACTAACGCGACCTTCATTGTTAGTACACACCTCAGTTAGATTAAATACACCTTTGCCCGGGTTTGAACCCGAGACTTTTACTCCAAAAAGGTGACCCCTCTAAGAACTAGTTAATTCTATTGGTTCTGATTTCTAAAACTTGTACAATGAAGATTGAGTTTTTGATCCCCTTCTAGAGTCTTGGGCCTTAATAAATTGCCGTTCAAAAGAATTAATGCATTCAAAATCTACTTTTAACCGGATATATATTTTCACTTCGTGATTTTGTCGGTAAGTACGTATTATGAAATAGGGTTCATAACATTTTATTATATTGTAATATTGTATGGTGGTAAATGATACAAGTAAACATGGGAAAGAACCTTCCATAGATAGATATAGTTTTTGTTTTGTGGCTAGTGTGATTTATCTTAGTTCCATTATTGACCTACGCTGGCGCGCGTACCCATGCAACTCTCGATGGTGTTTGGTTTGTGGAATTTTTTTGGATGGAATCGAAGTTGTTAAATTAATTTGATTTTTGAATGAATTAAAATCAAATATTATTAGGCTTAACTACTTGGGTATCAAACATTTTTAATTGGAATTTGTTTAAGGATTTACAGTTTTTTTTTCTATTTGGTTCACGACATAGCTTTAAAATTGGAATGAAAGGTTGATAAATAATCAAAACACCCTTTTTAATAATATTGATTGTTTTTTTATGTAATAGATATGTGTGCGTTTTAGAATATCAGTAGCAGTTCTTAAAATAATTTTATAGTTTAGAAACTTTACGATATTTAAAAAAAAGTAGATGCCATCCTCTAAGCCCACCCCCTCCCCTTTCCCACTACATGACTGGTTCCACGGTAAAAACATAGATGGGGTAAATTAGCACATGCATCCCATTGGCAAAAGTGCGGTGCTCAGAGTTTGAACCTGAAACCTCACACATATATATTACACTCTCATCTCTACAGTTCAGACAAATCAACGAGGACAACTTTAGGATATTACTTGCACATTACATCAAAAATCGATTTATAAGGTAATAAAAGTGTGTATACATTGTTTAATATGCCTTAATTTTATAGGACTAATTAAACAATTGTATTTTTATGTAAATTGGTTATAATAAAGATGTTATATTGCATTTAGCATCCTTTAAAACACACTTTTGAAATTAATTGTCTTCTAAGTTTTTCATAAGGCAACTATTTGAAGACATATTTTAGAACTTAACTGAAATCCGATCAAAATACCCAAAGTTTAGAAGAAGAAAATACTTGCACTTCAAATATGTAAAGGTAGGAACACTTAAATATTAGTCTTCTTTAATGTGGAAATGCAATAGATAATCATTTTTATTATTTTCTATTGAACTTTTAAATAAAACTTGAAAAAACTATATATTACTATCTTTAATAATTATTTTTGTTATTTATGTTATGGATTTTATTAGACAGATTAAGAATAATATAATCAAGGTTAGCTGTCCACTAAGAGAAGATGAAAAGGCAAAAGCTTTCAAGATTTATTTAATCTCTTGTAGTTAAAGCATTGCAGACGTCTTGTGCTTGGCTGCTCCCTCTTTTCCGATTATTCTTGTTAATTTATTTTCAGAGCAGTTGCATTTAATTCGTACAGCAAAAAACACATATATAGCGTATATGCAATTCCTATAATAATTTAATTTTCATAAAGTGCATGCCGTAAGGCTACTGTATATACGAAAGATTGAATATTTCCAGTGTGAAATCTTGAGGTTTATAATATATCGATTTGCATTACATAGAAGAAGTACACACGTATGTATATAGACATGGGATCATCTGAGAAGTGATATTTACGTTGAGATGTATTTTTAAACCGTTGATCACTTTTAATCAAATATCTTTTCATGAATTACGGTTTAAAAAGGAATTGTCCGGTATATCTTAATGCATCTTATCTCAGAGCGTCTCATTCTAATGCTCGTCCATTTCCCATTCAACGGTTGATAACTGCTTCTCATCAAATTTGACACTTCAAATGTGAACTCATCTTTCATTGTGAACGTGAAGAGCCGAGAGCGTATCACGTGGCATATTCAATCTGAATATTCATGTATTATTCAAACTGAATGACACAACATTCAACGTTATTCATTTTGAATAACAATTCACATGATTCTACGTTAAGACCGCGTGTAATTAAAATCACATATTCACATGTGATTTATTCGACCTTCATGGACCAAGTCGCCCGCACAACCTTGCATTGGCCGTGTCCCATGATAGAATGTGATTTTAGTGTAAAATCACATTCGATTTCACAGTTCTAGTATTCTCTATTTCTCTTATATATTTTGACTTAATTTGTTCTCGTTTGATTCTTCATAAACATATAGGGTTAAGAGAAACTTAAAAAGGAAAAACGAGAAACACTCTCGTAGCTCTTCATCTGGACCATATATATTCACGTGTTCATAGAAAACTTAATTAACCTACTTCTATACACAATGCATACGGTCTAAACAGAGGGCTACGATGGTGTTCCTCTGTTTTTCTAAGTTTCGTTTAAACCCCTCTCTATATATATATATATACATCTTTTAATCACGATTCTATAAGTAATTGATATTTGTCTAAAAGTAATTAATATTTGTCTAATTAACCATCGTTGATTACGGCATGGTTTTCAACCTTTAGTTTTGATTTAATATTTTGAAATTGTAGCTAGTGTTGTTTTAAACCTATGGAAGGTGTGCAGAGAATAAATAAACAAGAAAAAAACCAAAGAGATGAGTCCTTACATTTCAAAAGCTTTACTGTAGAGGGGTACCACCTCATTGACCTAAGTTTCCAACATATTAATTATTTCCTTAACTTGATTAAGGCTTTGTTTGGCAAGCATAAGCTAGCTTATAAGCTAGCTGATAAGCTAGCTTATAAGCTAGTCCATCCAAACATGTACCAGAAAGCTAGCTTATCAGCTAGCTTATAAGCTAGCTTTTTGAAACGCTACTTTGAGTAGCTTATGAGGAGCTTATTGTAGCTTTTTACAATTATACCCTTATTAATATTAATTATTAAATTCAAATATACCCTTTTTGGTCATTTTACATACTCATAAGCTAGTTTTTGCCAAACATAATTTGTTCAACAGCTAGCTTATCAGCTACTAGCAAACTTATCAATCAACAGCTAGCTTATCAGCTATCCGCTAGCTTATCAGCTACCAGCTAGCTTATAAGCTACGCTTGCCAAACATAGCCTAAGTATAATTGCATCCATTCATGAAGAAACAAAAAAGGGTCCTACTTCAACTCTTGATTTGAAATATGACAACCTACAAATCCATTTAAACTAATTAATTTATTACCATTTTTTAACTCTACAAATATAAATATATATATATATATATATGTATATATAAAGGAAAGTTCAATTGTGAATCACTTTTTCATTGTAAACATGAGAACCACTAAAATCGCGTCACGTGGCAATCTGAAACGCGTTCGACTAAGCTTTATTCATACTGAATAAAGCTTTTATACAGACTGAACAAAGTTTAGTCGCACTCTGATGCGAGCGACTAACGCGCGAGTTAGCTTTATTCAAGCTTTATTCAGTTTGCATAATAGCGTTATTCAGACTGAATAAAACTTGAATAAAGCTAACTTGCGGGGTTTATGCAGACTGAATAAAGCTAAGTCGCGCAAGTCAGATTTACATGTGGCGCGATTTTAGTGGTTCTTATGTTCACAATGAAAAAGTGGTTCACATTTGAACCTGACCCTATATATATAATTATTTTAGTTGGTTTTCACGGATTTTTACAAATAAAATGGTTTTTATTTGATTAACACTATATATATATATATGATCGACTTAATTTTTTTTGTTGCTAAAAACCGATTTCTATAATTAATAAAACAGAGAAGAAATATCTTTTCTTGAAAGACATGATAATAATATTGAACAAAACGATCACTTAGCTATGATATTTAACTTTAATTGGTCCGTAATCGTTTATTATAAAATGTAACCTTTTCATATATTTGCTGCAAATGGTTGGTTGTTTGTTTGTAGTAGAAGTATAACCATTAAAGTCTTCCTGTGGCGGATTGGTTATCGCTCGGGGGTTCATAGCGCCCTAACCGAGTTCGATCGTTCTCGTGCGTATGCTTGGGGACATCTAAGTGGGGCCATGTTTAGCCCCCAAAATTGTCAGGGATTAGTCGGGCTTTGGCCCGAACATCCTTTCAAAAGAAAAAGTATAACCATTAAAATAAGAATAATAACCGATAGAAAAGTTACCGACTCGATGAAAGTATAATTAAGTTATGGAATCTATATGCAATTTAATTAAAGATTTTAAATCGTTCATAAAATTTCTAATTACAACGAATTAAAACATCATCCATCATTCCTGTTATATCAACAAAATGGTATCCATATATTTTTAGAAATAACACAAATGCTTCTTCTTGTCTTTGCTTCCACAATTGATTCTCTCTCTTTCATCCAATATTGACAATGTGCATAACAAGACTTGATAATTGAAGAGCTGGTGAAGGTGTTTTTTTCCCCATAATAAGAAGATAATTTTGGGACTCCAAGCCAATGAATCCACCACAATATATAACAATCTATCATTGGTTGCTACTACTTTATTGACCTTTTTTACCTCAAATCCAAGATTTTTTCCATAATAGTAATAATTTATGTTACTCTAGAGGAGGATTTTTAAGAGCATCTCCAACAGGATCTCTATAATTTCTCCATAATAGAGAACTAAGAGCATCTCCAAAAGCTTCTCCAAATTTTCTCTAAAATGGAGAATTAAAAACTAAAATCCCTAAAATAATTTGCATCCATCTCCAACAGCTTCTCCATTTTAGAGATTTCAACATTGACTTTTGTATTAAAATATTTATCAATCAATTAAAAAATTGTTTCTCTCTCTCAATTATTATTTTTCATGGATTTTCATTGGTTGTTTCAAAGTGTAATCATATTTGGAGTGATCTCCAAATATGGAGAAAAAAATCTTCTCTCTCCAACTTTCTCCATTTTGGGGATAGGTTTGGAGAAGCTGTTGGAGCACTAAAATACCCCAAAATCTCCATTTTCCCTATTTTTCTCCATTTTGGGGATGCTGTTGGAGATGCTCTAAAAGTTAAAATCTCTAAATAAAACCAAATTTCACTCCAACAGATTCTCTATTCTAGAGATTTCAATATCAATTATATTATTAAAATATTCACTATATATTTTTATGATCCCAATAAATGTTTTAATTTTTTTATATAAAAAGAATATCAATTGAATTCTCATTGGTGGATTAAATAAAAAATGATTTCTCTCTCCTCTAAACCAAGATATAGAGATTTCTCTATATTTGGAGTTTTTCCCTTGAATCTCTATTTTAGAGATTGAAATGGGGATGCTGTTGGAGCACTTTAGAGGACAAAATGTGGTTTTTCTCTAAAATAGAGATGCTGTTGGAGATGCTCTAAATATAAAGCAAACTTATTTTTACAGCTTACTAATCTCTTTTAATTTGTTATAAGCCTGTTAATTAATTCACTCAAATATTACTCAAATTAGTGTTTCAATAAGTTTTTCCCCTTTATTCGTTGCACGTACTTTCAATATTCCACCTAAATGACCAAAAACCTTATTCTTTTTTAGAAAGCTAATGGGGTGTTTGGTTATGGAAAATTGTTTTCAGTTTTTTAGAAAATGCTTTTAGAAAATGTAGTTGAGTTTTCATTTTCGATTTTCTACAAATATTTTAGAAAACGTGTTTGGTTGAAATAGTGAAAGTTTTTACGCCATTTTAGGAAATTAGAAAACGTGTTTAGAAAATTTTGAAAAACTACTAAAATCAGTTTTCTAATTTACATAGAAGTTAGAAAATAGAAAGTTTTTATTTTTTTGGAAAACTTTTGAAAATAGAATGAACCAAACGCATTTTTTAAATTTTCATTTTATTTGAATTTTTTTTTGAAACATTGAAAATCTTTCCATAACCAAACGATTTGTTTTATTGATTTATTATTATTTTATAGATAATTAATATATAATAATTACAATTAATGCTATTATCAATTTCATTGTTACTATTATTATAAATTAAAATACAATAATTGTAAACTAATATAAGAGCTCACGTTTATATTTATAATTTAATCAAACATATCTTAATAATTAATTTTCTTATGTAATTTCTTGTTTCATTAGACGTAAAATATAGCTTTAATAACATATATATATATATAGAATTATATATATAGCTTTTTTTTAACCTAATACTATGTATTATATATATATGTATAGAAAGAGAGAGAGAAAGAAATAAAAAGATTTGTTAGAAATCCCAACACAGCTAGAAAAGTAGGTATTTTCAACAAATTGTTAACAAAATATCAAATAACTTTTTTTCCTAAAATTCTTGATGGATTAAAAATCTATCGAGGTGCATGTGAAATATCAACGGTGTGTCATGTATCCTTATTTATGATTAATATTCATCATAAATGACACATTCTGATGAATATGGAAGTGTTATTCGTCATATGAACCACACATCCAAGATAATACCCAAAATGAATTATTAATGCACATTCTTAGGTGTGTTCATCATTAACTATAAATTCATGATGAATAGCATGTCCATATTCCTGATAAATATGTCATGTGTCACGTTGTGAGGTTGGGGTTCTCAGATTCCTAACCCCAAGTTCTCTCTCTCCATCAATAGGGGGCTTAGCGAGTGTTTGAAGCTTCCTATCTCTTAAACCTCCAACAAGGTTAGGCAATTGGTCAAAGGTATCCCAAGTCGGAATTTCAGCAATTCCTAAGGAAATCTGACCTTGTGGTTAGGTGTTTATAATTTATAAACCATTTTTTGTCCTTTATTGAAAACTCAATGTAATGTATGTGTCCTTATGGGATGCACTTTTTAACGAGTTACATCCATGAGGTTGCATAAATGAACAAGACATCAAAAACAAGCAAAAATACATTAAAAACATAAAGAAAAATCTAATATTGCATTACGAAGTCTATGTATCAAGTTATAGCGTGCCACATGCTTAATGTGGAGGTGAAACATATGTTTTGTGACATGGCGGTTGTGTGACAAGTTTTTTTAGAACATTGCTACTTTTTATTTATATACCATAGTGCTCATTTTATGATACTAAGAAGAAAAAAAAATAATGATAGTTACACTCAATTTTCATCACCAATATGTATAACGTTAGAATCTGTTGTGGTAAACAAGAAAGCACGAAAGGCTAGAAAAGGCAAGGTATCTCTCTATCTCTAGAAATTGAAGAATAAGACTTGGTAATGCCTCCATCACTAGGAAGATCTCTAGTTTGAATACTAAGTTTTGTGTCGGTACTAATCAGTTCCTTGCTCCTTTTCAAATTTGCTTGTTTCTAATCATTTTGATTTTAATTCATCTACTTCAGCCTCTTTACAAAAGTGTTTTAAACAATATTATCAACGGGTCATTGCAACTTGCAAGCTCTTATAGAAAGATTGTAGATGTTATTGAATTTTGCATGGGATCTTTCAAAATTTGTTGGGTTTTTGTTCAACAATTGGTTGGCTTATTTTTCAAGTTTTCATGTGCATCTTTTTAGTTCCTTTGAGTTCATAGTGTAAAATAATTCAAATCAAAATGTTGATGATAACTTTATTGCGTAAGTTGTAAAATACTAAATAAAATAGCTCCATATTTGTTATCAAGGCATTTACTTTGATATATACATATATTGATGAAAATTGCTTTAAAATTTTTATATAAATTTTTTCTAAGAAGAATATAAGTTTATATAAAGAATATTGTTTAACATATATTTAAAATTGTTTTAAAAATTTTATATAGAATTTTTCTAAGAAGAATATAAGTTTATATAAAAATATCGTTTAACATATATTTATTACATGCTATATGGTAATACTCAAATAAAATAAAGATATAAATTGGTTTAGATACATAATCAATGTTTCATGATGATGAAGACAAAGATTGGTGCTCTTAATGACTAAAAGTTGTTGTAGGATATCAATTAACATTTTATGATTACATCATATTTTCTTTACCAACTCATTCTTAATAGATTGAATGAAGGTATATAACTTTTTAGTGTGAATGATTATGTTTTTCATAGTATTTTTGTAGCTCATGTCAACACTCTTGTTTTTTTTATCACGTCCTTATTTCAAACATGGTACTTTTATCTTTATGTGATAGTGCATAAGTCAATCCTTAATGTTGATTTTCTCATGTTTAAACCAATGATAATCTTCACTTGATTGTTGATTCTATTCAATACACTCATTTACAGTTCATAGTTTACCTTTATGTTTGCTTCTCTTTATACTCACTTTCACTCTTGAAACTGATACTTTTAATCGTAATAGATAGTCATTATAGCCTTGATAAAAGAAATCAAGCGGAATTACCTCACGGTTAAACCATGAGGAATATCGTATGATTTAATTTAATTTGCTAAAATTAAAAAGTTTTATTAATGTTGAAAATACTTGATTTCATACGAGTCTTGTTTGTTTATTGTTAGTATGAAAATATATATAGATCAAGTGACAATAGGAGCATTATTAGAGAGAAAATTAGTGTGTATTTTGTTGAAGTCCGAACTTGTTGACTTTATTTCCCTTGGTTTGACAATGACTCTGCTTTGTTTAATGAGTACTTCTAGGTTCTTTCCTTGTAAAAACTGATATATTATATAAATCAAAAAGGTATATAAATCTAAAAGTTATATAATATATCTGTAACAAATAGTATATATTAAAATTTTGCCAAGATCAGATATTAAATAATGTTGAGTCGATTAACATTACTTACATTCATTCTATTAATATGAATTTTGAGCTGATAAATAATTGATTCAAAGGTATGTAAGACGTTTTTATTCGCTTTTTTTTTAACATTGCTATAATTGAGGATTATAGTTAATAAGTTAAATATTTTTTAAAAGCTGTTAAAAAAAGCATTTTTGTAATATTTATTTGGACAAATTAAAAGCATCATCTTTGTTTTGTTAAGTAGTTAAATTAATGTAGTTTGGAATGTTTTATGAAACTTTCAGAAGTTTAATATCCATATTTAATTATTTATTTACTATTACATTAATGTAACTTAGAAAGAGGTATTCCAGACCACATTGGGCCCAGACTAATCCTCGGCAATTTTTGGGCCGAAGCCCAACTGCTAAAGCATGCAGCCCGGGGTCAAAGCCCTCGTATCTTCAGAATGCGTCCCCCAGGGCTCGAACTTGGGTTCACCACTATGTAGTGCCCAAGTCTTACCACTAGGCTAACACCTCTTTGGTAACAGTACTTTTTAAATTGTTAATTAAAATTTCAAAATTTTGATTTAATTACGAAATTAGTTTTCAATGAATACTTTGTAAAACAGAACTAGAATCATCAATACGTTCATAATGAAATGGCCAATAAGCAATCGATTTAACAAAAACTAAAAATGTTATATAATATAGATACCTAAAAGAAAAAAATATACAGTAGAAGAAAACAAAATTTTAAAGTATTATGATTACCCAATTATAACTTTGTCCTATTTTTAAATTAAAAGTTGAGTCAACTTGTTATATATATAAATAATTCATTTGTTGCCAATATAACGTGTCCATTTCTTTATGCACAGAAGGAGAAAAAGAGGTCCATCTTTCGTCACTAGGGTTGACTTCTACAACTATAGATATTATTTTTATCTTGCATTTTATTTATTGTTTATTTCATTCAAATTCTTATGATAAACTTGATTTTATAAAATGATTAAAATCTCCAAACAAATAAATAAAATATTTTTATAAAACATAATTAAGTTTATGGTAGCAAACAAAAAAACGACATCATATCTAAGATAATAAGTTTATATGATAAAGTTTAGGTATTTTAATAAAAAAATTAAAAAACTTGTACAATAAAATGGCTATGGTCATGTTTTAATATAAGAATGTTTTATAGTTTTGTTTCATAATTTGAAACTTTATAAAGTATTCTATTAAGAATGTTTGGACAATTTTAACTTTTTCTAATGCTAAGCTTATTATAATGTCTAAATTTATATCCATTCACAAAATTAATTTTATAGTTGAACTTTACAAATTATTGTACCTATAATTGATCTTAGAGTAAATTGTAATTTTGGTCCTTGTGGTTTTTTGTTCCTTTTCATCTATGTCTCTATAAAAGTTTTATCACAAAAAATCCCTCATGATATGCAAATGTTTGGGTCCCTTGAGAGTAATTGTTGGGTCCGGATTCCAGCATTAGCCGTATAGTTAAAAGTACTATATTAAAAGAGGTTGAGTATTGACATTCGACTTGAGGTTGAAGCCGAGGATTTGGTCTATAAAGATTAAGGGGTGGCGTCTTGGACACTAGGAATTCATTTTGTTTTAGTCGTTAAACTCTTCGATCCTTAGAGTAAGCATTAAAAGAGTTCTTGGAATCAAGGGTATTGTGGTCATTAAAAGAGTTCTTGAAATGAATCATTTGCAAACCTCCCCGTTTATAAAAAAGTATGTACACCAAAATCGTTCAATCACAAAATTCTGTAGTCTTTTTAATTTTTCTAAGTTTAAGGGCTAGCTCGTCATTTTCATATATAACCAATAAATATGGTATGTACCACACCCTAATATTATAGGGATTTAGGGATTTCAATTATATAACCCTCCCCTTTCGTTCCTAATAACACAAATCCACCCCCTCTTCTGAACTGGTAATGCTCCATTCTGCTTCAAACCAACAATAGCAACCCCCTTTCTCCTCACCATCAATTAGGTTTTTTTTTTCAATCAGTACCACACCCTAATGTTTCATACACTTTTTTTTATTTTTATTAAACTATTTCAGGTATTTTTTTTTAATTATATGAAACCTTGTCATTTTTACAAAAAAGAACACTAAAAAAGGAATTATATAATGTTGGAAAAATTAATATTAATATTAATATTAATTTTAGTTTAAATTTATAATATTAATATTAGTTTGAATTTTTGAATGGAAATTAAGATGGAGGTTATAAAACAATGAAATAATGCTCCATTATGTTGGCTTTAAAAAAATGGAGGTTATAACCATAGAAATAATGGGTCATTATTGTTGGCTTTTAAACCTTCTATGAGTTACATATGTGTTATGCATATATATAGTACTCAAAGATTGAGTTCTAAAGAGAGAGATATACTAAAATATGAGAGAGACACACATATGGAAAAGTAACTTCATAGAAAGCCAAACACACGTGAAAAACCAAGACATATATTCTCAAATTCAGGCATCATAGTGAAGTCCGACAGAACTCGATTCTGTTTCGAGTCGTTGTATCCTGGGAAATCGACGCACCGGTAGGGGGCGAATCGGTTTTAAGGAAACCGTGTTTAACACGGGCCTCGACTCATTACGTGGGTTTGTTCCCATCTCTATTTATTTCTTGCTTTTTCTATTTTTGGTGAAACTATTTTCCTACAATCTTAAAACCGATTTCGATATTTCTTTGTTTCACCAATCGGTTGGTAACCTTTTGTTACTTTTGTTTTTCTAAGTGAAAATGGGCAAGAGCAAGTGTTATTTTTGAAAAATAAAACTTTTTGCTTTGATTATTGTAGAAGATGAGTTTGTATATATCAACCTTCAATGATTTCTTCTTCTAAAAACCAAGAAAAGAAATGATATGTTTGTTTCTCTTATATTTTGTTATCGTTTGAAACAACGAATTTATGTTGTTTTTGGCAAAATTTGAGATTGTGAAATATGAATAGAAATATTCCGAATATTTACTTGTATGATGTGTTTCGAGAAAAATACATCTATAGTGCCTAAAACAATTGTTGGATTTGCAATATGTTTGCATATGTTAAAATTGTTAGTGCACAATATTTAAGCAACTCTTTGCTTATTTATGCACAAAATTTATAAGTGGAAGAAGTTCATTTATAAAATGCAATATCTTGTTTTGAGTGCAAAGGTTAGTTCATAACCTCCTTGATGTTTATAAGAGTGAAACTTTTATAAATATAAGTGTGCATTGTTTTCTTTTGTGGGAAACAAAATGGTGCATTGTTTTCTTTTGTGGGAAACAAAATGGTGCATTGTTTTCTTTAGTGGGAAGCAAAATGGGTAACACCGGTCTTAAAATTAGAATATCCCCGCGAAGGGGATGATGTTTGGTTTTCGGAACCAAATGCCATGTGAGTGGTTCCAAATGAGATATGTGGTACTCATTAATGAAGGGTGCTTAAAATGATGAAATTTGGAAAAGTAGAACAATGATTTCTACAAGATTAATGAAAGAATGTTGTTTCTAACAATTTATATCCACAAGCAAATTGGTTAAAGATGGATATTTTTGGCACTCCATATTGAGGGAGGGGCTTTAATTGTTAGGACAATTGGTGTCTTGGACAAAGGATGCATCCACGATAAGATGTACGGATTAATTCTCAAGAACAAAAGTCTTGATATGGAGTTTTTAAAATAAAGTGAAAACTTTGTATACATAAACTCCATTTGTTATATGATGGGATTTTGGTTTTGCACGAAAATAAAATAGTTTATCTATTTTAATGTAACCAAAATTTGGACAAATTTTGATCTCATGTCAATATTTTCTTGATATTAAAGTGAGTTTTTAATATAGGTTTAAATCCCAATTAATATGATAGCCGATCAATGATATTTTGATGAGTAAATATATTTTGACTATGCATCTTTAGTAAGTCAAATTATAATGACAATCTTATAGAATTTTATTCTATGGAAATAAGAAAGGTTGAGTACCTTGAAATGTGGGAGTACCTTACATTTGAAAAAAAAAATGTGATAGTTAATTCGTTTAATTGTTTGTCGGTTACGAATTAATTACGACAGTTACGAATTTTGATTTTAATTCATTTAACTGTTTGTTGGTTACGAATTAATTACGTTAAATTCGAATTTTGTTTTTAATTCGTTTAACTGTTTGTCGGTTACGAATTAATTACATGGTTAAAATTTCAGTTTTAATTCATATAATTGTTTGTCAATAATGAATTAAATGTTTCGATAATAATTCGTTTAATTACACATTTAAGTTGGAAAAATTATGAATCAACTCCAAATTGGCTCACCTATTTGGATACAATGTCTAGGAAAGATATAGGCGGATTGTTTTCTATTCTAATGAGGTCGTGTTTTTAAATGCTTTTGAGCATACCGCCCTCACCGTCTTTCCTGGTTGTGTTCGAGTAGAGCTACCGAAAGGGGTTGAGTAAATAATAGTTTCCCTGAATGTGTTTATATACTTATGTATATTTTGGATTTAATTCAATAATTGTTTGTCAATTATGAATTAACCATTTCGATTATAAGTCGTTTAATTACGAATTAACCATTCGGTTTTAATTCATGTAATTGTTTGTCAATTATGAATTAATAATTACAATTTTTTAATTCGTTTAATTGTGAGTTTATAACGAATTAATCATGATTGGTAATAGAATGCCATGATATCAATTGATAGATGAATCCAATAAGTTTGGATCTAAATCATCATATAAGTTTGATGAAATATTAGCAATGAAAGTAAAGGTTAAAACTTTGTGTATAACCTAAGCTAAATATATCAAAAAGAGAATATAGTCATGATAGAGTGATCATTGAGTATGACTATGTTTATAGAACAACTAGGATCCTAGAGTTTTGGATGCCTAGATTGTCACTTATAGAGAGTTGCGATTAAGCTCTTTGGTGGTGACAATAACACTCATGTATGATGCATTGACAAGAACATCTGGCCAATGTTTTTGTGAATTCATCAACATATGTGTGTCTTCTTGTTATAGCTTAAACGTATTGCATAGCTAGCAACTCTATTCATGATATAGAAGAAGATATTACTCAATGAAAATGTTTAAATACATTAGTTGTATCAACTTATGCGAACAGATTGAGTAGATAATCATATCATTTGAATCAAGATTTGTGCAAATGATTCATGTATGAGTTTGAAGACTCTAAGCAACCGAATAGTTTGTGGTCACATTTGAAGAGACTTACAAACTAGAAATCATAAAACATTAGATAAGTTATGATATCTTAATGGTGAAAAAGGGATGGAAAAGTCACTAGATGACATAACATTATACAATGGTATAATGTATAGATATCTTCATCAAAGGATATAGACAAAAGGAAAGTCTAGATTATTAACATCCGTTAGTTTTATGTTGGGAATTGCAAATCTGCAAATGCACCAAATGGATGTGAAAATTGATCTTCTAAATGAAGATTTAGAAGAAATTTATATGGAGCAGCCTAAGGGATTCGTTGCCCAAGGTAAAGAGAACAAGGTGTGTAAACTTGTTAATACCTTATATAGCTTAAAACAGGCTCCAAAGCAATGACATCAAAAGATTGATCAATCCATGTTGGAAAGTGTTTTTAAAATAAGTATGTCATATGCTTATCATCAGAGGTGATGACAAAATGATAAGGTCCACGAAGGATATGTTGAAATCTAAGTTTGACATGAAAGACATGGGTTTATCATATGTGATACTTGGAATAAAGATCACAAGAACTCAAAATAGTCTAGTGTTAAGTCAAACACATTATGTGGACAAGATTCTTGAGGAGACACAAGTATAACTAAAACTCCTAGTGACACTATTCAACATCTATCCAAGAATAAGAGAGGATAGTGTTGCACAAAGTGGAATACTCAAGAATACTAGACAGTCTGATGTATCTCATGAGTTGTACCAGACTTGACTTAGCATACGCAGTAAGCAAGCTAAGTAGATACACTAGTAATGCGAGTGTTGAATATTGGAGGAGTATTACTAGATTATTAAGGTACTTAAGATACACAAGAGAGTGTGGACTGCACTATGGAAGATATCCAACTGTAATCAAAGGATATAGTGATGTAAATTGGATATCTGATATAAAAGATTCCAGATCTACAAGTGGATATGTGTTTACACTTGGAAGTGCGACTATATCTTGGAAATCGTCCAAGAAAACTATTATAGCCAGATCCACGATGGAATCTGAGTTTTTCGCCCTAGATAAATGTGGCGAGAAAGTAGAGTAGTTGCGTCAGTTTGTGGAGGATGTTCCCAAATGGCCTAAGCCGGTAACGGTCATTTGTATACACTGTGATAGCCAATCGAAAATTGGCAGAGCTCAAAGTACAATGTATAATGGGAAGTTACATTAGACGCAATATGATAAGACAACTAATCTCTATTGGAGTTATCTCGATTGACTATGTAAAGTCAAAAGATAACATTGTGGATCCACTTACAAAAAGTTTAAGTAGAGATTTAGTTTATAAGTCCTTAAGATGAATGGGACATAAGCCCTGAATTAATAATTCATGCAAAGGAAACCTTACCCAAAAGACTGGAGATCCCAAGATCTGGGTTCAAAAGGACAACCTAGTTGTATGAATGTGGAGAGTCACTGTGGGGGGAGTTAGTAAACTTCTAAGACAGTGAAAAATGAGGATAAGCACAAAGCTTTTAATGATTACTGATAATCACCTATGAGAAAGAGAAGTGGGGTCGCTTCGAAGGGAATTATTGGGGATACATTCCTAAAGCTTTCTCTGAACCAGGCAGTGTTCATGACCATAACGAACACGACTATGAGGACTTTACCATGTCAGGAAGAATCTTGTGTGAAGTGTGTTAACGTTTACACAAATGGCAAAACAGTTCAAGGACATCGCGTCTACTGATTTGCTAGTAGACTAGACATGCTTCATAAGGGAAGGTTCAAAGGTTAACGCCTACCTATCCTTTGCAAGATTCCGACATTGAATTTGAGTATCATGATATATGAGATGTCTATGATAATTTCCATTCATGTGGGGGATTGTTGGAAAAATTAATATTAATATTAATATTAATTTTAGTTTAAATTTATAATATTAATATTAGTTTGAATTTTTGAATGGAAATTAAGATGGAGGTTATAAAACAATGAAATAATGCTCCATTATGTTGGCTTTAAAAAAATGGAGGTTATAACCATAGAAATAATGGGTCATTATTGTTGGCTTTTAAACCTTCTATGAGTTACATATGTGTTATGCATATATATAGTACTCAAAGATTGAGTTCTAAAGAGAGAGATATACTAAAATATGAGAGAGACACACATATGGAAAAGTAACTTCATAGAAAGCCAAACACACGTGAAAAACCAAGACATATATTCTCAAATTCAGGCATCATAGTGAAGTCCGACAGAACTCGATTCTGTTTCGAGTCGTTGTATCCTGGGAAATCGACGCACCGGTAGGGGGCGAATCGGTTTTAAGGAAACCGTGTTTAACACGGGCCTCGACTCATTACGTGGGTTTGTTCCCATCTCTATTTATTTCTTGCTTTTTCTATTTTTGGTGAAACTATTTTCCTACATATAAAACATTTGCATTATATTAAACAATTTCACGAAAATTTTTCGTTGATTTAAGCTATGAAACCATGAGTTTCTACGATTTTTACTAATCTTTTGGTTTTTAAATGAAGTTGACTCTCTCTCTATATATATATATGTATATTTAATTTTGTTTATAAAAAAAGAGTAAATTACATTTTTGATCCATGTGGCCTGTTAATTTTTTTTAGCAAATCGTATATTTAGTAAAATATTATATTATAAAGTAAAATAACTATAATATCCTTTGATTTAATGAATATTTTTTTAATGATTTTAGTTCTTAGGGGTCCAAACCAAACACTTTTGCCTTGCCACGATGGTTTGTTACAATAAAAATTTTATAGGGACCCAGGTGGCCAAACCAATTTTGAAAAAAAAAACTACAAGGACCAAAATTACAATTTACTCTTGATCTTACGTTTTGATGATGAGGCTTGTCTTGCCTGCTTGTATTTTTGGTTTGGGTAGTTTAAGATTTTGCCTTTAAAAAGTAGTATATATGTCGTTGATTTTAGGCACTTTGATGAAATAGCCTTAGATTTAAGAATTCGGTTTTAACGGTAAAATTGATTCATTCATTGTTTTATAAAATAAAATATATTTTGTATAATTTTATAAGAATAATTTTATAAGAATAACAAAGTAAAGACAGTAGTTTTGGTGAAAAGGTAAGAAAACATTGAGAAAAAAAGTCTTTTTTGAAATAGAAAATAAGATAAATAAGGATAACTATATATAAAAGCTTGTTTGGAGTTTTAATTACATGTCATTTATATTTACATGAAGAGGAAATATCATTTATTATTTTACAAATATGCTGACTTAATTAGATTTTGTAAGGTTAGCCGAATTTTCAAACGATAAAACTAAGCAATTATATGTAACATATCGGTTCACGGCTTTGTTGCTGGCGACCTGGTGAGGACTTCCCATGAGGTCACCCATCCTAGTACTACTCCCACCCTAGCACGCTTAACTGCAGCGTTCCAAGAACCTGTCATGCATTAGGCCCCAAAATGCGTTGTTGTTAGGAAGGCTAAGACATTACTTATAACACCCAACATCACTCATGTCCACGGCCGATATGGGATATGCCTAAGGTGTTACAAACACCCCCCCCCCCCACGGGACTTATAGTTCTGGATGAGGTTTGCCCCATATCCCGAACGGTACAGGAGTGACTCTGATAAATAGAAAATTTATTATATGTTATAGTGTAGTTTTGACTCGATTTTTAGATAAGATGGTGCAATCTTGGTTCAAGAAATGAATGAATTCAATCCTATGGTTTTTGTTTGATTATTTTGCATTTAAATAGATTATTAATATATTATTCATCTTCATTTATTAATTATTCCTAAAAAAATGAGAATCCAGCTTTGTTTTAATAAATTGAGTTTCATCTGTTTATTGCATTTGTTTACGTATATAGGAGTTTGGATCTGAATTGATTTACTTTTTATAAAATTTAGATAATTAAATTAGTTTTTGTCAATGGCCAAATTAAAAGTTCAGACTAAAACATTGAACTGGTTTGAATTAAGTTAATTAAGGTTAAAAATAATATCCAGAATTTCGATCAAAATCATTAATTCACTAAAACTCTCAGACCTTTAGGTACATTAAGAATAAAACAAAATGCTATCCACAAAAGTTTAATAATTTAATTAGTTAATACTTTTCAACATTTATTTATTAATAATTGACTACTTGAATGAGTTTTATTTCAATTAATTTGTAAAGACGCAACAAATAGACACGGTTGTTGACATATGAACAACAATTCTCTCCACTCCCATCTTTTTTAATATTATTTGAATTTTGGATTTAAAATATCATAAGAATGAGAACTAATTGTGATAATATTAAAATAAAAAGGGTCAACACTATCCTTCTAACAAACCCATTTGCATGAAGCATCCAAGACATATTTAAATTCTCTTTCTTAATTCTTTTAGATCCAAATAACTAACTACATATGTATATGATTGCGGGTCCAAGATATGTGTTATCTTGATTTACAAGCAATATAAAAAAAGGGAGCAATTATACGTGAACAAAGTCAAGATTCAAGAATAATCAAATTACATATGATTTTGTACGGCAATTTACTATAAAACCATCATAATTTGATGATTCATGTTTTCTTATTTGGTCACCGTTCTCGTACAAACTTAACATGCGTTCTCCCTCTCTCTCTCTCTCTATATATATATATATATACACACACACACCAAACCAATGAGAAGTTGAGGTTAACATGAGAAGTGATTATCAACCGTGGATGTATATTAGGATGAGATTAAAAGAGATCAAAGGTTTTGATCCACTTCTTACGTTTCTCATCGTTAGCTCAACTTATCACAGGATCATTTGCATATATATATATGGATATGTGTGTGTATGCATTCTTTTGTAAACCTAAAGGTTGTAAATGTAGTAAACCAATTGTTATCTAATTTAACATAATTAATGTTTCTAATATAAAATGTTTGTCATAATTAATGAACTCTAATAAATTTTCATAAATATATCTAAATCATAATAAATAATCATTTATTATTTTCATAAATATTGATTTACATGATTTACAATTTTTATAAGGTTATAAAATACAACCCATCTATAAATAGTCTAGTTATTAATAGATATTGATAAAGACTTCACCTTTTTTCAAGCGTTTTCAAGTCTATAGTTACTTTTTAGGAAAGTGAAAAGATAAGCAAATGAAAAGATAATGTCTAAAAGAGGTTATTTAATTTGACATTCAGGTATTTGTTTTAACTACAACATCTAAGACATCTAATCCGATCAATTCATTTAAATGAGACAAATTTTAGATCTTTGAATTAGATACAAATAATTGCAAAAACCTATATAGCACCTAGTTAAAATCAACGTTCGAAAAAACTCATCACAACAGCCGTCATAGCACGTTGTGGCTCACGGCTTGTGTCTCACGCCACGTTACGCCTACGGCACACCATGCTGTAATGCACGGTTTTTGTAACACACTAGTTGATTTGACTTATCTTTTTAACGTCTAATTTGTTATTATTCTTGATTCATTGAGTAATAGTAGGAAAACATATGTTTGTATATATAATATCATATATAATATATAGAAACATATGTTTGTATATATAATATCATTAGCGGTGTAAACGAGCCGAGTCGAGCCGAGTATCATGCAGGGACGGATTTAGAACTTTTTTCTAACGGTGGCACCATTTAACTATAAAAAACATATATAAAGAAAATTTTCACAAAATCTCTATTGGTCTAGTGGTTGCTTCATTGCCTTTCAAAGGTGAAGTCTCAAGTTCAATTCTTGGTATAAGCAATTTTTTATATAAACACTAAATTTGAAATCAAAAGCAAAAATCTAAAAAAAATGTCTCTAACAAGACTTGAACCCATGACCTCTTGGTTATAAGGCAAGTAACTAACCAACTGAACCAAAGAAAACATGTGTCCTTATTGCAGTTTCAAAATATATATGGTGGCACACGACAAATTGATACGGTGGCACCGTAATTTTTTACACTACGACGGAGGAATTTAATGGTGGCCTGTGCCACCGCGTGCCCTTCTTTAGCTCCGTCCATGGTATCATGTAGTTCGAGTTGAGTCGTTAATATCTCGAGTCGAGTTTTATTTGAGTCGAGTTTTGACCGAGTCGATCTCAAGTAGCTCGCGAGTTGTCTCGGCTCATTTACACCCCTAAATATCATATATAATATAAAGATTTGCCGTCATAAGTCATGTCTCAAAAAACACTTTAATTTTGCCGTGACATCCCAAACTTAAGACTTGGTCTTGCTACCATGACACTCATCACGCTATTTAAAAACTTGATTAAAATCAAATCATAAATTTCATACCATATTTAAACACAAGATTCCTTGGAGACTTTATCGAGATCTTTTTCCAATTAAGAGAAATATTTGGGGAATGTTGGCACGTGTAAAGAGGTGAACAATTTGACTTGTGAATAAAAAAGTCAAACCGCGTGTAGCAGGTTAAAGAGCAGTTTATGAGGTCATGGAATTTGACCCTTTTGGATTCGTCTTCTTAAGTCAACAACCACCCAAACAACACCCAAATAAGTCAACCACACTACCATTATCATTTCTTCTTATATAAGCTTTCCATATGAATGTGTACAATAAATTCATCATATTATATAGTTTTATGTTTGTCAATGAATACCCAAAGAAGATGAGCATCAAAAACAGATTTTAAAACCATTTCGAATCAAATCAAATAAAACCAATAAATGATAAAAGGACGAATGTTTCAAAATTGAGATCGAAAACCAAGCTTCTATATATGCTGTAAAATATAATATCATCATGCTAAAACAAACATAACAATATTTAGTAACTTTGGAGGGGTTTCGAACTCGGGTCATCGTGACTTGGTGCAATGATGGCACGATGATACTCCGTTGCACCAACATGCCGTTACAAAAAAATATTTAGTAACTTTATCGATCGACATGAAATGAGGGATATCAGCAAATTGGGAAGTAGAGTTTGGAGAAAAAGCGTGGCACTTCATGATCAAATGACCTTGTTTACAACTTTAAAAACAGAACCCAAAATTATGAACACTTTTCTCTCCGTTTTCAACATATGAGCGAAGTTACGGCTTCATTTGTGGATGCGCATATCATTTGACATTGATTTGCTGCGGCCATGGTTCTCGACTTCTTAGAAATTTTCAGAAACGATGGTCTCTCTTGTGGATTAGCAGACCAGCAGCTTCCCATCAACGAGTTCAAATTAGGATCGGACCATAATCTACCAATATCATATTCCCAATTAACTCCTTTTCTTCAGGTTATAGATATCGATTGTTATGGTTATAAAAAGATCGATTAGGTCTATAAGATTCAAGTGCTATGTCACTACGAACCAAGCAGAATTTGTCTAGTTAGTTAATGTTCCTAAAACTATATGCCCAATCAGACACTACGACGACAAATTAATTAAACAGGCCCTTCGAATCCATAACATGAGATCATCTTCCATTAAGTTTTTCTCTTTTCCCAAAATTCATATAATGAAATACTGCCATGAATCAACATAAATGCTTAGGTGTGTTAGAAGCAAAAAACATACCAATTATGGAAGCACAAATGCACATTTGTATAAGGTTCGTCTCCAGTGAGGAATTCCTACATGAGAACCCTGAACGAGTAGACATTAATCTAATTTTGGAAAGAAATGTCAACCGACATTATAATGAACATCTGTAAAGAAAAAAAAAACATCTGTAAAGAAAAAAGGAATCATCGTAGTAAGTTATTTCAGGCGATTTTTTCCACTAAGAAGCTCGGGTGCCATCCAATCCAAGGCAAGGATCCACGATGTTAGGAAATAATATGTTGCATTACCACTGCTGAAGATTAACACTGCTGGCTTTGGAGTAATTACCACTGCTAGTTATGTGATGGTTACCACTGCCAGTATGTGAGTCAACACTGAAGATCAATTTACCACTGCCTCTGAAGATTACCACTGCTTGAAGAAAGTTACCACTGCTGGTTTGAAATTAACACTGCTTTTATTCTTACCACTGCTGCTTAGATAAAGATAAGGAAAGGATTGCGATTGAAGATATAGACAAGATCCGATTTGCTTGGAGATATTTTGGAGATTATCTTGTAAATCTAGTTTCCTTATTGTTATCTTGTATTTTGTATATATAGCTGATAGGTTTTCATTGTTAGATACGAGTTTAATAGCTTTTGTTTAGAATTAGAGCCTCAAGATTGTTCTTGTAATCCCTGCAATAGAGAAGTATTGCACGTCTGTTTGAGCCTGTTCAAGCAGATTGGGGCTTGAGTTTGTAATCATTAAGCTATTGAAATCAATACACATAAGTTTGTTCAAATCCATTGTTCTGTTCTTATAATCAAAGTGTTATTCCGCAAACTTCTTTGATTAAAGTTTTCTGTTCTTGATATATTGATCCTGTCAAGTGGTATCAGAGCTAGTTTATTCCAGAAAACTTGTTTACAATGGATACTCAGGAAACAGTCTTGGTCTCAAAAGTTCCCATGCTCAAACCCAATGAATTTGACATGTGGAAAATCAGGATCCGTCAATATATGCTTCTCACTGACTTTGGTATGTGGGAAGTAGTTGAGAATGGGCCTGGTGTTGATGAAGCTGCTGCAGAAGGAGGTGCTAGACCCCCACCCAGATCTGATGCTGATAGAAAAAGAAGGCAGACTGAGATGAAAGCCTTGAGTACTTTGTTGTTGGCCATTCCTAATGAATACCAACATCAATTTAGTACTTATACAGATGCAAAGTCTCTCTGGACTGCTTTAGAAAAGAGGTTCTCTGGAACTAAAAGCACAAAAAGGAACCAAAAGGCTATTCTAAAGCAGCAGTATGAGAATTTCACATCCTTGAAGAATGAATCTATGACTCAGACTTTTGATAGATTCAACAAGCTGATTGGAGAGCTGGCAACTGTAGATGTGAAGATGGATAAAGATGATGTGAATAGAAAATTCCTCAGATCCCTTGGAGAGGAATGGACTATTTACACTGTCTCATTCAGGCAAGGTGATGACTTGGAGGACAAGGAACTTGAATACCTGTACAATGATCTAAGGATCTTTGAAGCAGAAGTGGAAAAGAAGAAGAGACCCATTGGATATACTCATAATACTGCTCTTCTTTCTGAAAACCCTAATTCTTTCAATACCACTGCTTTTAATAATACCACTGCTGCCTATAATACCACTGCTAATGAATCTGTTACTAATGTAAATTCTTGTCCATCTCAGGAAACCAATGAGGATACAGTGCTGGAAGCTTTCTTGGCAAGTCATGTCAAGTCATCATTGATTAATGATGATCTGGACCAGATTCATGCAGATGATCTTGAAGAGATGGACATCAAGTGGCAGATGGCCATGCTTACCCTGAGGATGAAGAGGTTTATCAGAAGAACTGGGAGAAACAACTTTGATCTCAAAAGAGGAGATAAGGCTGGGTTTGATAAATCCAAAGTAAGATGCTACAAGTGCAGTGAACCAGGGCACTTTGCCAGAGAATGCAAAGGAGTAGCCACCAACAATCAAAATACTGGAGGAGTATCTGCACAAGCTCCAAGATTCAATAACAGGGCAAGCAACTCAAATCCTAGTTCCTCTCAAGCATTGGTATCTCAAGAGGGACAAGGATTTGATTGGAGTGATCATGCAGAAGAAGCAGTTCAAAATCAAGCTCTTATGGCTGAGATCAAAGAGAATGAAATCCCCACTGAGGTATCCTCTAAACTCTGTTCTGATTCTTGTTTAGAAACTGTGAAAAAGTACAGGGATCACAATCAAACCATGAGTGATAGTATCAAAAAGATGGAGAGAGAGAGGAGAGAGTATGTTAAGGTCATAGACAACCTGGAAGATCAAATAAAGGCCTACAAAGCCAATGAACTTCAGTTTGAATATGATCATAACTACTGGAAGTGGGAAAAGAAAGAGCTTGAGAGAAAACTGTCCAAAGAAAAGGAGGAATTAGAAAGTACTAAGAATGAACTGACTAAAGCCAAAGAAGATCTAGATAAATTTTCAAAGTCCTCTAAAGCTTTAGAAGCAATCATAAGAGCCCAAGTGACTGATGATCTAAAAAGGGGTATTGGATACCATAATACCCCTCCTCCTTACAATCAGAATTACATTCCTCCAACAACTGATCTTCTTGAGAAGATTGACAGAGGTGATTTGAAAGAAGGACTAGATAGTGTAGATCCAGTTGACTCAGAGGAGGAAACTGATAGGAAAAGCACTGATGAGACCATTCCTGATGAAAACCACCTTCTCACCAATGAGAAAGGTGGTATGCCATTTGTTCCGAGAAAAAAGGTAGAAACCACTAGGAAGGATAAAGGGAAATCTGTTTTGACATCAGAAAATAAAGGGAAAAAGACTGAGACCAATAGGAAAGAGAATAGAAAGGACCACTACACTCAGAGGACTGTAGTTGAACCTGGTACTTCCTCACAGTCTCTTAACAAAAGTCATCCTAGAGGGAACAAAAGAAATTGGAACAACAAATGGGCTCAATGCCATGGTGTTGATCTGAATAAGATTAACAGACCAAAACCATGCTTTATTTGTTGTAAGACAAATCATCTAGCAAGAGACTGTTATTTCAATCCTTTCAATCAAAGAAACAGATATCAAGCTAGACGATTTGTCTATACAAACAAAAGGGTTGTTCCTAAACAAAACAGATCTAATCAACCTAAAAGAAAAGTTCAAAAGAAAAAGGTTGAAAAGAAGTCTGTTAAGTTGGTTACTAGATGGGTACCAAAAGCTTCACTTGGTACCACTGCTTCTACAAGCAGTGGTAACAACAGTGTTGCTTCTGAAAGATGTGATAATAGCATTCATAGTGTGGAAGTAGACACTGCTGCTAGCAACATCAGCAGTGATAACACAATCAATACTACATCTCAAGTTAACACTGCTGCTAAAAACAGCAGTGGAAACTCCAACAATGTTATCACTGCCAAGTCTTTGAGAAAACCCATTGTAACTAAATACTCCAGTCATGAGATCCCTAACAAAGATTATCTTTTGAAACTTAACAGATTGACAGAGGTCAATTATGTTAATGAAAAGGGAGAACCCAAGACCATATTGGCTTGGGTTCCCTCAAGACACTAACTGTTTTATGATATGTGCAGAGCAACCAAGGAAGAAAGAGCAGTCTTTGGCATGTGGATAGTGGTTGCTCTAGGCACATGACAGGTATCATGTCTCTACTTGAAGACTTTAAAAGGTTTGATGGTGGACATGTTGCCTTTGGGGATAATCCACATAGAGGTAAGATCAGTGGCAAAGGTAAAGTGTCAAAAGGTAAGATGACCTTTGATGATGTCTATTTTGTAGAGCAATTAAGGTATAATCTACTTAGTGTTTCACAAGTTTGTGACAAGAAGTTTGGTGTATTTTTCACTGATACTGAATGTCTCATCCTTGCTCCTGGCTACAAGATAGATGAGAGTAAAGTAATGTTAAGAACTCCTAGGAAGGATAATGTATACTGTTTGGACATAAAAGATGCTTCTTCTTCATCCTTAAACTGCTTATTTTCTAAAGCATCTGTGAGTGAATCATCACTGTGGCATAGGAGGATGTGCCACATGAATTTCAAAAACATGAACTTACTTGTCAAGAATAACCTTGTAAGAGGTTTACCTGCCAAGGAATTTTCAAGTGATGATCATTGTGTAGCATGTCTCAAAGGCAAGCAACACAAAAACTCACACAAGTCCAAAGAAGTAAACACTATCTCATCACCTTTACAGTTATTGCATATGGATCTTTTTGGTCCTACCAATGTGATGAGTATAGGCAAAAAATCCTATTGTCTGGTTATAGTTGATGATTACTCTAGGTTTACTTGGGTTTACTTTCTGAGAACAAAGGATGAGACAAGTGGACTGATCAAACCCTTTGTGACCAGAGTGGAAAACAAGACAAACCTAAGGGTAAAAGTCATTAGATCAGACAATGGCACTGAATTCAAGAATGCTGACTTGAATAGCTTTTGTGAGGAAAAAGGTATTGAGAGACAATACAGTGCTCCTAGAACTCCTCAACAGAATGGTGTTGCTGAGAGGAGAAATAGGACACTAATTGAGGCTGCAAGAACTATGTTGGCTGATTCTAAACTTCCAATCACTTTCTGGGCAGAAGCAGTTAACACTGCTTGCTATGTCCAAAACAGAGTTCTTATAGTCAAATCAAAAGGCAAGACACCTTATGAACTTTTTGAGAAAAAGAAACCCTATATAGGATTTTTACAACCATTTGGGTGTCCTTGCACAATTCTTGATACCAAAACTCACTTAGGCAAATTTGAAAGCAAATCTGATGATGGATTTTGTAACACCTTAGGCATATCCCATATCGGCCGTGGACAGGAGTGATGCTGGGTGTTATAAGTAATATCTTGGCCTTCCTAACAACAACGCGTTTTGGGGCCTAATGCACAGCAGGTTCTAGGAACACTGCAGTTAAGCGTGTTAGGGTGGGAGTAGTACCAGGATGGGTGACCTCCTGGGAAGTCCTCATCAGGTCGCCAGAAACAAAGCCGTGAGCCGGTGGGGCAAAGCGGACAATATTGTTGTTGAGGTAGGCGGGATGTTACAGATGGTATCAGAGCCACTCCTGTGTCGTTCGGGATATGGGGCAAACCTCATCGAGGACGATGAGTCCCAAGGGGGGGTGTTTGTAACACCTTAGGCATATCCCATATCGGCCGTGGACAGGAGTGATGCTGGGTGTTATAAGTAATATCTTGGCCTTCCTAACAACAACGCGTTTTGGGGCCTAATGCACAGCAGGTTCTAGGAACACTGCAGTTAAGCGTGCTAGGGTGGGAGTAGTACCAGGATGGGTGACCTCCTGGGAAGTCCTCATCAGGTCGCCAGAAACAAAGCCGTGAGCCGGTGGGGCAAAGCGGACAATATTGTTGTTGAGGTAGGCGGGATGTTACAGATTTTTTGTGGGATACTCTTCTCAGAGCAAAGCACTTAGAGTTTTCAATAGTTCTACAAGAATCATAGAAGAAAGTGATAATGTCAAATGCAATGTGAACACTCCTAACATACCTGGAAGTGGTCCAAATTGGCTATTTGATATTGATTCACTAACTAACTCTTTGAATATGAGCTACCCAGTGAATGCAGATTCAAGTACAGAGCAAGCACAAGAAACAAGTCCAACATTTGTAATGTTCCCAATGCCTCTTGTTAATTCAAATGATGCCAGTACTACTGCTGAGTCACATGGTGATGACAAAACAGAATCAGAGTCTATTGAGAAGACTGATGATTAATCAATTGAGGAACCCTCACCCTCTCAGAATCAAGATGATATACCTGTTTTAGAAGAGGGACCTCAATGGGATCAAGAACCAGAAGTAAATGATTCAAATCTAGGGGTGGATTTATCTGAAGAACCCCTGCATCTCACTAGAACACAGAAGAATCATCCACCTACTCTGGTAATAGGAGACATTCAGTCTCCTATGATCACAAGAAAACAGAGCAAGTCCTTGTCCAATCCACACTTAAGCATGATTTCTGTTTTTCTGTCACAAACAGAACCCAAGAAGGCATATGATGCAATGAAGGATCCAAGTTGGATTGAGGCCATGCAGGAGGAACTGCTGCAGTTTGTCCTACAACATGTGTGGGATCTGGTGGATCTACCAAGAGGACACAGAGTCATTGGTACAAAGTGGATCTTCAGGAATAAGACAGATGAGAGAGGCATTGTTATCAAGAACAAGGCCAGATTAGTAGCCCAGGGGTATACTCAAGAAGAAGGGATAGACTATGATGATGTATTTGCACCAGTAGCTAGAATTGAAGCCATCAGGCTATTCTTGGCTTTTGCATCTTACAAAGGATTCAAAGTCTATCAGATGGATGTGAAAAGTGCCTTTCTGTATGGTACTATTGATGAAGAAGTCTATGTCAGTCAACCACCAGGATTTGAAGACCCCAAATATCCAGACAAGGTGTACAAGTTGAGGAAAGCATTGTATGGTCTACATCAAGCACCTAGGGCTTGGTATGATACCTTGTCCTCATATTTGTTGGAAAACAAATTTGAGAGAGGTGTCATTGATAAGACCTTGTTCATCAAAAGAACTAAGACTGACATGCTTCTAGTGCAGATTTATGTTGATGATATCATCTTTGGATCAACAAAGGATGATTTGTGCAAAGAGTTTGAGGAGCTGATGCACAAGAAATTTAAAATGAGTTCAATGGGAGAACTAACTTTCTTTCTTGGTTTGCAGGTCAAGCAGAAACCTGAAGGGATATTCATCAATCAGTCTAAATATGTTGCTTCCATGCTTCAAAAGTTTGGAATGACTGATGCTAAGCCTGCAAGCACCCCAATGGAAACACACAAACATCTTACTGCTGATGTTGAGGGGGAGGAAGTTGATGTGCACCATTATAGATCCATGATTGGATCATTGATGTACCTTACAGCATCTAGACCTGATATTATGTTTGCTGTTTGTGTTTGTGCCAGGTTTCAGGTTAGGCCCAAGGAGTCCCACTTGCATGCAGTCAAAAGGATATTCAAATACCTGAAGGGCCAACCACGATTAGGACTGTGGTATCCCAATCATTCATCCTTTGACTTAGTGGCATATACAGATAGTGACTATGGAGGAGCTAACTTGGATAGAAAGTCTACATCAGGAGGATGTCAATTCTTGGGAGGAAGATTGGTTTCATGGCAATGCAAGAAACAAACCACTGTTTCCCAATCCACAACAGAAGCTGAATACATAGCTGCATCTCAATGTTGTTCACAAGTTCTATGGATTCAGAATCAAATGCAAGACTATGGTCTTTCCTTTTTACAGACACCAATCTACATTGACAATAACAGTGCCCTTAGCATTGTTAACAATCCAGTCAAGCACTCCAAGACCAAACATATAGAGATCAAGTACCACTTTATTAGAGATTGTAATGAAAAGAAGATAATTCAAGTTCTGAAAGTTCACACTGATGATCAATATGCAGACCTGTTCACAAAAGCCTTTGATGTAGGCAGGTTTACATTTTTGGTTACAAGTGTTGGAATGATGAACTCTGAATAACACTTCTCTTTATTACACTTTTTGTACTTTCTCTGTATACTTTCTTTCTTTTTGTTTTAACTCTTATTAGTGTTTTTTTAATGAAGTTTGTGGATGCTGCAGGTATATGGTGAAGTTCTTAGGTTGATCGCACACAGCATGAGGATGTTACCACTACTATGTTGGAATTATTTCTATGAGCAGTGTTACTAGTCCAAATCATGATTTTTATATCCAAGTCTTTACCACTGCTAGTATTGTGTGTTACCACTGCTAGCACATTCGCACAATACCACTGCTAGCACATTCGCACAATACAACTGCTAGCACATTCGCATGTTACCCCTGCTCGTACACTCGTCTGTTACTACTGTTGGTTCAGTAATCTTTACCACTGCTGGTGTTATGTGTGTCTTTTTACCACTGAGAGAGTAATTACCACTGCTTTTGAACATACACGGGTTTTTACCACTGCTTTTAATTAGGCGCATGTACTTACCTCTGCTTCAGTTTTTTTACCACTGCTTTTGAATAGACACGCATACTTACCACTGCTTGTGATTTTTACCCCTGCTTTTAACGAATACCCTTGTGAGTGCAATTTTACCACTGCTACCTGTGTTCGTTACCCCTGCTTATGGTAGTTAACCCTGCTCAGCAGTTCACTATAAAAGCCCTAATTTGACCGCCTTTTTCACAAACGGCTATTCTACACTACTTTTTCTCTAAAAACGTTTGCGATTCTGCATCTGTTCTTCATCTAAGTTCTTCAACTCTCGTTCCTGTACTGATTCTCGTCTGATTCTAGGGTTTTAATTGCACAATCGAGTATGGATTCTATGTGTTTCATCAAGGATCACAACAAGGTGGGCTATTTCAAGAAGGATGCCAATTCTGAAGGGTTTAATGATATTCTTGACTTCTTGGCATCCTCACACATTGCCTACGCTGCGACCATCAATCCAATCATCTACATTCAACACATGAATGATTTCTGGTCGAATGCTGTGATTCAAGAAGAAGATGGAGTCAAGATCATCCAGACCACCATCTGTGGTCAATCACTTACCCTAACCCCTGCGAAGATCAGATTTCATCTTCAACTTCATGACGACGGAGGTATTTCTATGCTTACACCCTCTGTTATCATGAATGCTTTTCAAAGAATGGGGTATACAGGCTCTCGCACTTCTTTAAAATACCTTAAGGGTAAATTTTGCCCTCAGTGGAGGTTCTTTGTGCATACCCTATTGCACTGTTTTTCAAAGAAAACCACCAGTTT
Organism: Centaurea solstitialis; assembly: GCA_030169165.1. NCBI lineage: Eukaryota > Viridiplantae > Streptophyta > Magnoliopsida > Asterales > Asteraceae > Centaurea > Centaurea solstitialis. The sequence goes on along the minus strand of CM058044.1, from coordinate 53,555,264 downwards.
TGGTGAGTTTAGCAGTACTATTGCATCTGCAATGGTCTGTTTGGCCACTAAACAGGTGTTCAACTTTTCCCAAATGATTTTTGATGATCTTGTGTATAATCTTGAGAACATAAACAATTCAAAAGTTAAAACATTTTATATGTTCCCAAGATTCATCCAAGAAGTGATTACCAAGGAGTTGACGGATGTACCAATGCAAGGTGACACCTATAAGAGCTCTGCTCTTGGTCATAAGGTGTTTGCCAATATGCAGAGACCTGCAGAAGGCTCTAATGACCAATTCACTCCATTGTTCTCTACAATGATGAGAGTGAACCAACCCCAAGGTGAGGCATCAGGCTTGCAGCCCTCACAACCAAGCATACCCTCTGATGACCTACCCACACCTATCACATATACAATCCCTCAGTCCCTTGAGAACACCCCCACCCCTACACTGAAAAAGTACACAAGAAAGAACAGGGGAGCTCCTTCCTCCTCTGGTTCTAAACCCCAAGAGCCTATAAGCCATCAGTTGGCGCACTCTCCTTCTGAACCTATCCAAAGGGAAACCCATGGAGTGCAGCCCCACTCAAGTGTAAAGAAGGTGCCCTCTAAGGAGAAGGATGGGCATGTGGTTGGTGAGGCTCAGACTACTGATGTTGCACACGGTGTGCATCAGGACAGTTTGAACATAGCTAAGACCCCCACCACGGCAACTCCCATTGAGAAATCAAAGGGAGGACCCAGGCGCCAAGAAACCAAGGGGACATCTGGTGCTTCAGCTAGGCTGAAGACCAATGTTAAAAAGCTCAAAGATCCAGTAATGGAGGTCAACACTCCTAAACCTGGTGAGGGCAGATTTACACAACAGGAATTGATGGATAATTTCACTACCATTGCCAAGGATCTGAAGGCATTTGAGAAAAACTTCTTTATCCATGATGAGAAGCATGGTTCCCATGAAGCAAGGCTGGATACATTGGAAGAATTAGTGACTGCACAGAATGATCTACTCAAGGTGCATGATGCACATATTGTGAAGCAAGCCAAGCTCATTCAAGCTCAAGGTGCTACGATAGCTTCTATGAGGGGCACTATCAGAGCTTTAAGGAAGCGGTACAATACCTTGGTTGCATTCACAAAGGGGGAGAGGAAATCTGAAATTAAGGGGGAGCCAGAAAAAGAAGTAGAAAAAGATGTTGTGAATGAACCAATTCATGCTGAAACTGATGATTTACCTGAAGAGGTGATTGAGACTGGTGCTGGTGCTGAGGGGGAGTCTGAGAAAGTTGATAGAAAAGAAGAAACTAAGGTTGCAAATGAACCTGTAGTTGATTCTAGTACTGGAGATGAGCCAAAAGATGCTATTGATACAGAGGCTGAACCAGAAGTGGAAGTGAATGAAGATGAACTTACTATTGCTGAATTGCTTGTGAAGATGCCCAATGTGATTAAACCAACTAAAGGTGTATTGATCAAAGAGCCTGTAGTGACCAAACAAAAGATTGAAGTATCTCTTGATCCTAAAGACAAAGGAAAAGAGAAAATGGTGGAAGAAGCAGAGTCTGAAACTGATGAGGAGGCTGCTGAAGCTAAAAAGAAAGTAATGGAGTATGAAGCCTCTGAAGCTCTTGCTAAGAAACTAAGCTTGGAGGATCAAGAGAGAGTGAATAAAGAAATTAAGGAAAGAAAGAAGAAACAGGCTGTGCAAGATAAGGCTGGAAAGGATGCTGCCAAGAAGCTACAGGCCAAGTTCAACAAGGAAGTGGAGGCTAAGAAGATCAAAAAGAAAATCATCAAACCGTTGTCCAGAACAGAAGAAAGAAGAAGGATGGTGAGATGTTTAGCTGGAATCCTTGGGAGGCCTGTTCAATACTTCTCAAGATGGTCATTTGAGAAGATTAAGAAGCATTATGAAGATGCTAGAAAGGAAACTGAGGTTGAAAAGGAAGTTGAGGAAAAAGAAGTACAAGTGCAGAGAAGAAGCAAGAAAAAGCATGATATTGATACCACTGCTGATGGTGTTACCACTGCTCCTAGTGCTGAGATTGATGAAGAGAATGTTGAAATAGAGAAGAAGAAAGCTGATAAAGAACCAACCCAGATTGAGAAAGAGACTTCAAAATTGGCTAAACAAATTAGTCAAGCAAAGAAGAAGAGGAAGAAGTCCATTGCTCATAAGCCAACCAAAAAGAGAAAGATCTTCACTGAAGCTTCAAGAGTGATAGACTGGTCTTGCTTTGAAGATAACAAGGTTGTCTTCTTCAGAATAGTGAGAGAAGATCAAACAAGTGAAGTGTTTTCAAGTGCAAACAGAATATTTACAAAGCTCTCAGCTTCAGATCTGAAGAAGATATATGAGGTTGGGTGTGCAAAAGGAATGACAGATTTTGTAGAAGCCATTGTCTTTCAAGAAAATCTTCAAATCATGTTTGCATATGAGAAGGCGAAGGAGGAAAAACAAAAGAAAGACATAAGGTTGGGAAAAGAAAAGAAGGAAGGAGAGGTAGCTGCTTGGAACTGCTACAAGGTGAATAGAGTTTTTGCTATTACTTTTGATGGAGGTGTCAAAAGATACTTCTTGGTAGATAAGAGGTATGATTTTGAAAGGAAGGTGATAGAAGGAGTTCTGAAGAGAAAGAAATCTGTTATGTCTGAACTGGAAAAAGAAGTGCTTGAAAATATGACAAATCAGCTAGCAGAATTGAATGAAGAAGAAACAGCTGAGGAAGAGAAAGTGGTGATTTGGGGAGTAAGAGGAATTTTCAAGAAGTTCTACTTTGTGCAGTGAAACAATGGCAAACAAAGAAGTCATGCAGAGTTTGGTGAAATCTTGAACTTAGTTACTGCTGAAGACAGAGTAACTATGCATGAATATGGATTGGAGAAGCTACAAGAGTTCCTGAAAGATACAAATCATTCAGACCATGCAAAGATGATCAAGAAAACAATGCAACATCTGAAGAACTTAATTTCTGATTGAAATCAGAAGTTAAGTTAGGGGGAGATTGTTAGGAAATAATATGTTGCATTACCACTGCTGAAGATTAACACTGCTGGCTTTGGAGTAATTACCACTGCTAGTTATGTGATGGTTACCACTGCCAGTATGTGAGTCAACACTGAAGATCAATTTACCACTGCCTCTGAAGATTACCACTGCTTGAAGAAAGTTACCACTGCTGGTTTGAAATTAACACTGCTTTTATTCTTACCACTGCTGCTTAGATAAAGATAAGGAAAGGATTGCGATTGAAGATATAGACAAGATCCGATTTGCTTGGAGATATTTTGGAGATTATCTTGTAAATCTAGTTTCCTTATTGTTATCTTGTATTTTGTATATATAGCTGATAGGTTTTCATTGTTAGATACGAGTTTAATAGCTTTTGTTTAGAATTAGAGCCTCAAGATTGTTCTTGTAATCCCTGCAATAGAGAAGTATTGCACGTCTGTTTGAGCCTGTTCAAGCAGATTGGGGCTTGAGTTTGTAATCATTAAGCTATTGAAATCAATACACATAAGTTTGTTCAAATCCATTGTTCTGTTCTTATAATCAAAGTGTTATTCCGCAAACTTCTTTGATTAAAGTTTTCTGTTCTTGATATATTGATCCTGTCACACGAACACCACCTATTGTTTTACCCTTGATAGGCCAAGATCTCCTATCTAGAAAGTTAAAAAAGGGAACACCCTTAATCCCACAAATAAGTACAAGGCTATCTTTTTCGGGATGTCCCATAAAAGAATGCAACGTCAATCAAATGTTACATTTGTTTGCCACTACAAATCGATACAAAACATGTCATTAATTTTGGTTCATAAGATGCATTTGTTTGCCACAATGTGCATGATCAAATGTTACATGTGTTTTGGTACAATGGAAAGTAATAATAGCAAAACCTTGGTAAGCAAAATAAGTTGCATAAAGACTCCAAATATGGCTAGCCTCCTTTCATCTCACAAAGTGTGGTTAAAAATGATCAATACACATACCTTGCAAATTGGTCTGTGTGGATCTCTCACATTCACCAGTAGTTTTCACATTTTAGGTCAAAATGCACTATATTTTTTTTTGAAAGGGAATCCTAAGCAATTTTCAAAGCAATTATTGACTGCTAAGCATGCAACCCTGAGGTAATTCTTCAGTGGTCACAAGTCGTTAATGCCTGGATTCGAACCCGGGGTAGATGCGTTATTGAGCCACATCTCCACAAGTCTTAACCAGTACGCTACAAGCCTTGTGGTTAATGCACGATATTCTTTGCATGCAAATATTCCATTCCGAAAGGCAAAAGCAGTATCCATAGCTATGACAAGTCTTTACACCAATCTATAGTTCTGTCCACAAGATGGTTTGTTACACCATCATATACATTCATAAATGAAAGTAAGAATGCATAGGTACACATACAAGAGACAACTCATTAAACATTTAAAATAAATCAATGAAATGTGATGGTTCACAACACCATTGAATGAAACAGTCACCTGACTTTCTTTTAAGAACTACTTCAAAGATCCATTAACCATATACTATGTTACAGTTGCCAAAGAGTCGTCCAACCCATCGCGTACTATACCATAAAAGGAGACAACATTTCGGATGTGTAACGAACTTAACATCAACGCTTCCTTCTAGAAATCTACAATTTGTATTAAAAAACATAGAAGCAGGGTCAAGAGACAGGAAGCCCAACACATCAGCCATAAAACAAAGGAAAAAAACTATTTTCAAGCAAATTTAGAAACAAATCAATAAACTAACAACTAAATATGTTCAATATATTGGGTTGTTATTCAAATCCATGCTATCAAACTCCACAACATAGATAGACAAAACATAAGCCATCTATGAACAAGGCATAAAAGGTAAGAAGAATACTGCAAATTGGTGACGAAATACGACAAATCGTTCATGAAATTGGTGACAAGAAACTAACTCTTATAAACTAAACCAAAAAAAAACAAACCTTAAACCTAAAAGAATAGAATGATAATCCTTTCGAAGGGTGTATGGTTATGTCAATCATCATTAAGCCTTTCTAAACCAAGTAGCATGGGGCCTGTTTATTAAATTTACCAGATAAATACCGATATCACTTATTTTACTGATTGAGTATGACAAAGACCAAGAATCATACCTCGCAAGAGACATACCAAGGACCGAGAGTCTTACTCGGTAAGTGAGGAAAAAGACTCTGACACGATAAGCAATTATCGAGTTAAAGACTCTTACCAACAGTTCATTTTGATGGCGAGAATTTTACATGATGAAGTAATTGAAGGTAATTTTTCTTAGTGGTAACTCGGTAAGGGCTCATCCGATAAACATTTGGTAAACGACCCCAAAGTATATGGTTCTCATCTACTATAATGTTATGCATTCTATTGCAAAATGTCAAAATTACTTCATTTTGTGTAATAGCACACAGTTTCAGTTTTCTCTTTTAATAAAGTAAAGGAAGATATGTTGTGAAAGGATTAAATGGCTGACCAATTAAGGCCTGGTTGTTATCTTTAAAAAAATGTTGTACTTCCCTTCCTTTTTTTTAGATAAGGTTCATCTAGGCTTTGCCTAGACTACATCCTTGGCAATATAGAACAGAAACTGAAAATTCGGCCGTCTGAGACTAAGCCTGGCCACAAGATGCGCACGAGGGATTCGAACCAGGGGTGAATGGGATACCATCCACATTCCCCATAGGCCTTGCCGATACGCCACAAGCCTTGTGGTTGTACTTCCCTTCCTTGATTTCTGATTTACCCAAAGCATCTCAATAAATTGGGTTTGGAAACCTAATCAAAAACCCATAAATCAAGTCATAGCTTTCTAAACTCTTCACAATTGCCATAAAATATGCATGTTTGTGTGTTGCCATAACCTTGTAAACTCTTGAATGGTTTCAATATATAACATATGATAAGAAGCAGAAAAGGCACTAGCTTCTTCAAGTAAAATCACCAAAGACCCAACTTTAGTTTTGCTTTCAACATAACTGGGAAACATAAACATGTTTGGATTTATAAATATCAAAATTTAGTCATATTCATATTTGCCTCAGCAATAAAACTAACAGAGCTTTTGTCTAAGGGCTAATTGTTATATTCATGTTACATCATATATCTTTAATAAAATTAAAAATATTTATGTTTATCCAACTTAATCTAATGTCATACATTATTTTGACCTTATCAAAATATCATATTAAATATCAGTTTTTGTTAACTTTTATTTATTTTAAATCAGAGTTAATAATTAAAGATAATTTAATGACTATTATATCACATTTTAAGTCTAATTTACAAATATCATATATCTCCTTTATTTGATTTGAATTCCCTTTGGAATGCCATATTATTCGCTTATAATTCCATTTGGTAGGAGAAAGGGGCAATAAAGGCCTGATTTTGTAGCGACGTTGGGGATGTCCCTATCTAATGACGAACTTATATAAAAAGGCTCATTTATTGATTTTGCAATGTCTTTCGATTTAAAAAAGTCTTGCAACAACTTTTAACTGTTTATACATGTGATATTGGCACACCACTTGCAAAGAGTACTTACAAGCTTGATGTAGATGCTCTTATTTATAAACAAAAATGTGAATTAGTTTTTTATGGTATCAGAATGTAACAAACTAATAAATTGTTTTTTAGGATTTAGCAAACAAGTTAGAATAAAATAACTTGTGAGGGTTAAAAAATAAGTAACTTATCAAAAACTCTTCATTATCGGTTTTGCACAAGTACGAGCACATCTATTCTCCATCCAAACACTAAAAAAAAGTTATTACCAGTATCATATTGTAATAAGTTAATACACACTTTAAATAAATAATCCCACACACCCGTCTTGAAATATCCATATACTTGTTTCTTATAATCAAATGATATCACCGGTTGAAAAAAGTTCTATGTCCGTCCTAATTAACATATAACCCATACAAATCATAAAACAAATTGTAACAATTCTTACGTGGATTTTATGGAGCAAGAATGAAAGAAATTGTCTCTACTAGTCAAACCATTCAACCCCATTGATCTCTTAGTCATCCTCTCTCCCACTTTACTAAAATGTCACTAGGTCCACAAATTGTGGGTCCATTTTTTACAAACCTAAGCTAAGAAACATCATAAAAGATCAGATTTGTAACAAAATAACAATTATATTTGGGTCCGCAAATTGCAAAAATGGTCCCTTTTGTGGAATAAGTATGTAAAATTTTATTTTTTAAAGAGTATTCGATCATATTCATTTTCTATTTTAATTTATGTAGGTCCATAAAAAACGAATCAAAAATCTGTGAATGTAGTGATATTTGGGTAAAAACGGGAGATAAATAATGAAGACATCAATTGAGTGGGATGGTTAAGCTAGCAGAGACAATTATGTGAAAAGTAAAAGTATAGCTGATAGAAAATATGCAATAAAACACAACACACTTTAATAATAACAAATAAGCCACATAAACATATAAAACTAGTTGATAAGCCCGGACTTCGTACCGGGTTCATGAACAGTAGCTACTGACACTTTAACATATTTCAGTCTATATACTATATATGACTAAAATGTAAAATGAATTATAAAAAACTAAAAGATATATAAAGTGAATAAATATTATAAGTTTAAGGGGCTGATATGTAAGTTTAAAGGTGGGTATAGGATTCGGGTCGGTTGGAATGTATATATCGTATATAATAAAATAAATACATGAAAAAAATATTTAATATTATGCTCATTTCAATCTTATCGACGATACGATTACAATGGAGCAGTTTGTTAACATTAAAACGTATTTTTGACATATTTTAGATCGTGTCGACGATACGATTATAATGGCGTAATTTGTTAAAGTTAAAACGTATTTGTTTGACATATTTTAGATCGTATCGACGATACGATTATAATGGCGTAATTTGTTAAAATTAAAACGTATTTTTTAACATGTTCCAACAAATATACGATATATGAGTAAACGTAAAATGAAATATAGAAAAGTAAAGGTATAAAGTGAATAAATATTATAAGTTTAAGGCGCTAATATATGAATTTGAAAATGGGTATAGGATTCGGGTCACATATAATAAAATAGCTACATCAAAAAATATTCAATATTAGGCTCATTTCGATCGTATCGACGATACGAACATAATGGCGTAATTTATTAAAATTAAAACGTACTTTTTTAACATCTTTATGCCAATGATATATGATTAAAACGTAAAATGAAATATTGAAAAATAAAAGGTGTAAAGTGAATAAATCTTATAAGTTCTAAGTTTAAGGGGGTAATATGTAAATTTGAAAATAGATATAGAATTTGGTCCGTCAGAAGTTGGAACGTATATATAGTATATAATAAAATAACTACGTCAAAAAATATTCAATATTAGGCTCATTTCGATCGTATCGATGAAACGAATATAATGGCGTAACTTGTTAAAATTAAAACCTATTTTTTTAACGTTTTTTAGCTAATACACGATATATGAGTAAAACGTAAAATGAAATATTAAAAACTTAAAGGTAAAAAGTGAATATACCTTATAAGTTGAGGGGGGCAAAAATGTAAAATTGGAGTTGGTAAATGGAGGAGGACGCGCGGGTCTAAGTTGGGTTTGGGGCGGGTCATGGCCGGGTCATGGATGGGTTTTGGGCGGATTTGGGTCAAATAGATAGAGAGAAAAGCATGGGTTTGGATCGCGGGTCGGGTTGCGGGTCACGGGCGGTGCAGTGAGTCGGGTGTGCCTGCTGATTGTATATATTAGATAATAAACATAGCAAATGTAGCTTTCATCTTGTTTAAACATATGATTATGTAGTTTGTAAAATTACGGTGGATTTGATATAACAAAAGAAGATACAAGAAATGAGATATACTATATATAGATATGAATAAAGTTGTTCTCTTTAAATAAAGTTTATCCATATTATTATAGTTGGATGTATAGTTTACTAAAAAATTATAAACAACAAAATCTTAAAAGGAAAAATGGAACAAAACAAAAGTAGAATAATGTTCGACAACGAAAAGAACAACCATTTAACGTTAATGAATAATGAGTATTAAACTTACGTGCTCATAACATATAAAGGTAAAAATAGAATTAAACATTAATAGAATATAGAAAATGAGTATGTATTCTTATTAATCAAAATTCTCTTTAAATAAGAATCAAATACATATAAATAGCTTGGCTACAAGATATATCAAAATCATACACAATACAAAACGATTTTTCATAATTATTTCATTTTAGGTACAAAAAGAGTATAATAATTTTGAATACAAATACTTGTCGATGGAGTTGGCTGGCTGGCTGGAGAGCTGAGCCGAAAGTCGCGCTGTCTGACGTGGCATCGTACGGCACATCTGGTTGATCCAACGGCTGAGATCTCTCACCCAACCAAAAGATCTGAAAGTGGAAAAAAGCATAACAACCGCTTACGACACTCCCCAGTCGTCAGAGAAGACTCCACCAGACCAACCCCCGTAGTCATTGTGTGTTTTTAGTGAGAGAAAGTAGAGAGAGAAAGAAGCTTTGGAATAATCTCACAGGTATGTATGTATTTTTGTATATTTTTTACATCAATTTTAGGTATAAACTATAAATACTTATCTCTAATTGTTTGTTGATGATTATCCGATGAATCTACTACCTTTATCTTCTTCAATTTAGGGTTTTCCTGTTTCTAGGGTTTCGGTTTTTTTTATTTTTTTATTATAACTTGTATAACTGTTTTTAGGTTTTTGTAGATTGTGTTTGGGGGTTTTGAGAAGAGGAAAAATGCAGACCAGGAATATGGAGAGGAAGAATTCAATGAGGGAGAGAGGGAAACGGAGTTTGGAAGGTGGTGAAGATGAACAACAGCAGCCGGAGCGTAAACGGCCCGCTTTAGCTAGGTAATTGATGAAAAGTTTTGGTTTTGTTTTTGGTTGAGATCTAATTTGCAATTAGGGCTTTTTGACATGGTAAATTGTTGGTTGTTGTTCTATGAAATTTGTGAAAGTAAGTGCGTTGACTATTATGTTAATGGTTGTTGCTTTGATTTGTTATGTTGGATTTTGTGTTGTTCTTGGGTACTAGTAGAGTTGTCTGTTCAGATATCCTAAAAGTTTTCTTTTTTTATTTGTATTATGTTTTAAGCTCTTGCATATTACCACTTAGGCTATCAGTATCCGAGCCCTCTACCACATCTGCGCCATGTCAGCTTTTCCATAAACCCTCTATAAGCTCTTTGGAGCCCTCCCTGTTAGTACCCGGACCCTCCAAACCAAATACCGAAAACAATTAAAAAAGAAAAGAAAAGAAAAAGAGTGTGAGAGAGGAGAGGAGAGGAGCGGATACTCCGGGTTGGCCACACCCCTCACGCCGAGCCCGCTGGAAGCCCACATATTCGTACCATTAGCTGCCAGCCTGCTGAGGCCGCCGGCATGGAGCCCGCCTAGCCCCCACCATCGTTACACATGGCCTTACAGTGTTTCTCCTTTACAGTATGGTGATATATTACTACTAAGTGTAGGAAATTTCCATGTAAGTGTAGTTGATAAGAGTGGTCAGAATTTGGTTTATGTTAAGCACAAGCTTTCATATATTGGGTCAGGTTTGGAGGATAAGGGAGAGTTTACCAGGAAAGTAATTTATGGATATGACAACAGGGTGGATTAAATGAGAGTACATGCATAACAATTAACAATTCAGCATGAGGAAGAAATTTACCAGGATTTGATATGTTCTTCAATTTATACAGTAGCATAGAGTAGGAAACAAAATTCCAATCAACCATTGCCAATGAGGCGACTGAAAGGAAGGCAGATGAACTTACACCAAGCTTTTTTTTAGAAGGGTGTCCGGGCCAAAGCCCGACTAATCCCAGGCAATTTTGGGGGCTAAACATGGCCTCACTTAAATATCCCCAGGCATGCGCACGGGAAGGTTTGAACTCGGTTAGGGCGCTGGAAGGCAACTTACCCAAGCTTTGACATGCTTGTTCCCAAAGACATGACAGGAGGAGAAAGAGTCAAGAAGATGGACACTATCATGTTATGACAGCTGATTCAAGTGCCCCCTTCATAGAACAACACAAAATGCTAACAGAAGAAAGTAATTGTCCAGAAATATTAATACCGTTAAATATATGTTAAGATATACCAAAATTCTAAATCACATGTGATTCTTAGAATAGGGAATCCAACAAACTGTTGCATGTGAAACAATTGAACAGAAGAGAAGCAAATAAACTTTAGACCAAACTTTGTCATGCTTGTTCTCTAAAGAATAGTCTTCAAGATAGACACAGTTGTGTGGTGGCAGCTGATTCAAGAGCCTCCCCTCCCCCTCCTCTCTTTTCCAGAAGGACCAGAACAACACAAAATGGTTACAGAACAAGATAATTCTCCAGAAATAGTAATATACTAATTTTCTAGAGTGGAAGTTCATTTCTATGAAGCCAGAGTGTTCATATTCAGGAGCGGGGCTCTATACAGTTTACATTTGGTTGTAGGCTTGGATTCTTGTAGTTAGTTATAGGTCTTACTGTCTTAGCAATTTTGGAATGCATGTGTAGATAGGCATTTTTTCTGGCATATGCTATCCTTTTTGGTAGTTCATTGTGAATATTCACTTGTCTTATTCAGACTGTCAGTCACTCCTGGGTCCAGGTGCAAGGCATGTCTTCCTGAGAAAAGCATGGTCCATGATAGAATAGTTGATGAATGTGAAAACATTGCTGCTGAATTAATAGTTTGTTCTTACTTTTTATTGTTTTTTCGCATTTAGTTTTAGATATTTTTTTTGCACTGCAGCTATGATCAAATTATGTGCAGAATTATGAATAGAATGAACCTGAAGTCTTGTGTTCTTGTTGTTTCTATCGATAGTAAGTAGATAAGCTTGGTCTGCCTATTAGACCCCTAAACATTGATTCACCACATGTACGGATGTACCTTGTGTTTGAATATATTAACTTGATCATGAATGCAAGTGGAAATTTGATTTAAAATAGTTCCGACAATTTGGAGATGCAAACATTCAAGATTATGGAGCATTCTGTACTTACATTGGCATACAATGTTCACATCAGAGAACTATCGTATAAGTTCAGATCCTAGAAGCTTGAGAAATTCTACAACCCACACAACTAGTGGAGAAAGAGTGAAAGACTACTAACTGTTTTTTAGTCATTTTGTTGCCTTTGAGATCTCATGTTTTTTGTGTTACAGTGTTGCTATTATTTCAAAACTTTTTTCAAATCTATACTTGTTTGTGATTTGTATAGAGTATAGACATTGGAAGCAGACATATTGTCTGTCAGATTATTCAAATGAACTTGAATTTGTGGTGATGGATTGCAGACAGATTGTTTTTAGAGTTTGTTTGCTTATGTGTTGATTATGCGTAAATCGCCAACAACTATATTATATCTCAAGTTTTCTTTTTGATAACTAATGCTCTTTTAACCTTTTGCCTATGCTTATTGTGGAGAATTTTTTAAATCACTTTTGACACATTTTTTATGCAGTGTAATTGTGGAAGCTTTGAAGGTGGATAGTCTCCAAAAGCTATGCTCATCTTTGGAACCTATTCTTCGTAGAGTTGTAAGATTTCGTCTTTTTCATTTTTCCCTTCTAAAATGTGTGAGATTACTTGTTTGACTTTGCTATTGTCTCTTCTATTATGAGCAACATTATTTCTGGGGACTCTTCTGACAACTACAAGTCAATCAAGTTAAACCATAATTAAGTCGATATAAATTAGGACTAGTATTAATCTGTCTCAGATACTTTCTGAATAATTAATTATCGGATTATCTACCAGAAGCTATTGTCTTCTAGTGGAATTGCGTTATACGTCATTCTATTATCACTTTATCAGATTTTAAGTACTGTTTTTGGGAAGGTTTACTGTTTAAACCAAGGGAATTAAAGATGTCTTTGTTTGTGTGTGTGTGTGTGTTCTCTACTTGATACACTTCCTATCACAAGTTAGAAAAAGTTTCTGCTGTCGTTTTCCCTATCCTTTGACCACTCACAAGCCATTTTCTGTGAACAGGTTAGTGAGGAAGTGGAACGAGCTTTAGCAAAGCTAGGCCCGGCTCGACTAAGTAATGGAAGGTTTGTGATATTTTTTTATATATAAATGTGTTGCATTTGAAAGGTGGTGGTGGTCATAGTGATCTGTTTGTGATCTGTTTGTAATGCAGTGCTTTTACTTTTCTTTACACCTGGATTTCCATAAATGATCAAAGTCACATAGAGTCATAGACACGCATGGAATACAAGGTTGATCATGATGCGGTCAAATTAGGATAATTAAAATTTTTTGGAGTGATTATATTTTTACCCATTATAGAGTTAAAAACGAATTTTGATTTCATGTTGTTTTAACCGAAAGTAGGTAACATATGGCTGTTTGAAGAGATCTTTTTTACTACCCTGTTTATGTAGTTCAATTGTTTCAAACCTCCCTTTGCAGTTATCTCCACTCTGCTTTTATTCTATGGATAGTATCCAAATAAGTCCTTTTGTCTTTTTGAAAAACCACTCTCCAGTAGTGATATTCTTCCAAGTCCAGTCTGAATACTTATACAGCATGTTCTGTTTCCCTATCGATGCTGATAGGATTGTAGTTAATATATTTGCTTTGCTCTTCTAAAACCTTTAGAGTTCAGATTCCAAAGTGTTTCTATGAAAGCCCCAATTTTGCATTACTACCTTTTCTAGTTTCATCAATCAACAGCATATCATTGGCTAAAAGAATACATCAAGATATATCATCTTTGCTAATATCTAAATCAGACCTTTTATCTTTTTGGAAAACTGATCCCAAGTAATGAAATATGTCCTTAATCCCGTCCAAGTAGTTTACAGAGTGTTCTGTGTCCCTATGAATTTCAGATAGCATTTCACTTGATATATTTTGCTTTGTTCTGGATCAATCTAAAACCTTCAGACGTTAATCAGCCCTATATCCATGGCAAATTGAGTTTTGTTCACCTTTTCTTTCGATATTCATGGCTTGGTGGACATTGTATTCTAGATCTATTTAAATGTCTTAACTTCTTCCGTTCAACTAATGAAATTTCAGGTCCTCACCTAAGCGTATTGAAGGACCAGATGGTCGAAATCTGCAGCTTCACTTCAAGTCCAGGATGTCCTTACCCCTCTTCACTGGCGGGAAAGTTGAAGGGGAGCAGGGTGCTGCTATTCACATTGTCCTGGTTGATGCCAACACTGGGCATGTCGTCACATCGGGACCCGAATCATCAATTAAGCTAGACGTTGTTGTGCTGGAAGGTGATTTCAACAACGAAGATGATGAAGGTTGGACTCAAGAGGAGTTTGATAGCCATGTTGTAAAAGAGCGTGAAGGAAAGAGGCCACTGTTGACTGGAGAGCTGCAGGTGATACTCAAGGAAGGTGTTGGAACGTTAGGGGAGCTAACTTTTACCGATAACTCAAGTTGGATTAGGAGCAGGAAATTTAGGCTTGGTCTGAAGGTAGCCTCAGGGTTCTGTGAAGGCATACGTGTACGTGAAGCAAAGACTGAAGCTTTCACTGTTAAAGACCACAGAGGGGAATGTACGTTGGTTCATCTTCATTGCCTTGTTAATTTAGTTACGCCAAAAAAAAAATGTTTTTTAGTCTGTTAATTATTTTTCTCATTGACAGTGTACAAGAAACACTATCCACCTGCCTTAAATGATGACGTGTGGAGGTTAGAGAAAATTGGCAAGGATGGATCATTCCACAAGAGGCTAAATAATGCTGGGATCTTCACAGTTGAAGATTTTCTTCGCCTTGTTGTGCGGGATTCCCAAAAACTACGCAATGTAAGTTATGGTATCATTTTGTTGGGTTACCTTTCCTCTCAATGTGTAATTCTCTTCTGATGCACTTCCTTTTTTCATCAGATTCTTGGAAGTGGCATGTCGAATAAGATGTGGGAGGCTTTGATAGAGCATGCGAAAACTTGTGTGCTGAGTGGGAAGCTTTATGTATATTATCCCGAGGATACAAGAAATGTTGGTGTTGTTTTCAACAATATCTATGAGCTAAGTGGTCTTATTGCTAACGACCAATATCAACCAGCTGATTCTCTTTCTGACGGCCAAAAGGTTTTTGCTACCTGCTTTATTGTGTCATTATATTTATTTAGTTTTCTTGGGTTTGTAGATTTAAATGATGCTGTTCATGTCTTTTCTTCTCATAGGTTTACTTTATTTTAGTTTGACAGCATTATAGCACCTCTTTTTTTGGTCTGAACTTTTTTGGAACTCACTTGCTCATTATTTCAAAAATAATTGTAATAACTAATTAACTACTCATTGTTATTGCATTCATGTGTTTGTTTGTCTTTTTTTTGTTGGTTCTCTTTCTCTAGTCAAGTAAAAACCTGACCTGACTGGTTGTGTTGATCAATAAAAGTATAAAACTATGAATTTTTTTAAGACATGGTCCAGTTCAACTCAACCCCTCACTAACTTGTTAAAGGTCCAGGGTTCAAGGCAATTTTGGAAGACATAGAAATTAAATTCTGTTTACGATCTGTACGCCCATTGATAGTAGTTGAATTTCAATAGCTTTGTTGCTTGCTGAGGTATTATGCATGACCCCAAGTAATTTGACTCCGAACATTTTCTTTTAACCTGTGTCTCTCTCCACCCTGCCTCTGATGTTCCTTTTCTTTCAAATATGTTGCTTGTTTTTCTCGTCTATCTCCTTGGTAATATCACAAAAAATTAATCCTTAGTTTGGAGAGAGTTGGTCCTCCAGTTTCCCATGATTTAGAATCTCATGACAGATATTCATGTTTGCTTTATTTATATAAAAAGATATTTGCTTTTAGTAAAACATAAACGACTTTTCTTGGTGTACGTTAGTAATGATTTATTTTGCAATAGAACTAATAGTTAAGATGGGTTCACTAATTGAATTATTGTTTTTTGTTCCCACAGATATATGTGGATACACTGGTTAAGAAGGCGTACGAAAACTGGAGCCAAGTCGTAGAGTATGATGGCAAGTCGCTTGTGAGCTTTAAGCAACCTAAGAGGTCAGGTGCATCTCGTAATGAATATTCAATGGGCTCAATTGAGTATCCCAGAGCTTCAAATAATCAGCTAATGCCACCTCGCGTGCCTGCTGTGGGATCCTCGGAGTTGGCCTCAGTTGATTCAAACCTGCTATTAGGAGGTAAAAACTGCCATGTTTTATTCTTATTTGTTTATCATGCTTATTTTTAAACCAGGAGATTAATTGACCACAAGCCGTTCATCATCTGTTGGTCAACTTATGATGCTTCGATTGAATCTAAACTTTTGATTAAATCCCTTTTTCTATCACTTGGGTCAGGTTATAATGATAGTCTGGAAACTGCATACCAAACCCATCCTCAACAAGTGAACGCCAATCCACATGGGCAGTACGACATCAATTCCTATGCTTCAAATGGTCGCCATATCAGCAATTCATCTTCTCAGCAGATACAAAACAACGGATATGATAGCAGGGCCGGGCTAGCCCTTGGTCCCCCACAATCATCTTCTTCCTTCCAGCAAGCCAATATGAACCCTTTTGATGACTGGTCCCACGGCGGTAGGGACAAGGGCGTCGCGGACTTCATGTCAGAAGACGAGATCCGCATGAGAAGTCATGAGATGCTCGAGAACGAAGATATGCAACATCTACTTCGGCTGTTCAGCATGGGAGGTGGTCATGGAGGTGGGGTGGGTGAAGACGGGTTCTCTTTTCCGTCGTATATCCCATCGCCAGCTCCCAACTTTGAGTTTGATGAGGATCGCAGCCGGCCTGGGAAAGCTGTTGTTGGTTGGCTGAAGATAAAAGCGGCAATGCGATGGGGGTTCTTTGTGAGGAAAAAAGCTGCTGAAAGACGGGCACAGATCGTAGAGTTAGACGAAGATGAATGAAAATGGATGACTGGTAAAAAACTGTCAAGTAGTATGACTCTCCTCCACCAATTGGCAGTAAATTTTAGGGTTTTTTAGGAGAGGTAATTTGGGCTTGCCTGTACAGTAAGTTTTTTCAATTAAACAAACTGACATGGATTTCAGATATAAATATTCTTGTTCATTTTCTTCTTAGTTTCTGTATAATTATATATTTTGGCATATTGGTTTGTGACAAAATGATGTATGGTATTGAAAAACCTGTAATGATGATAACCCTACCCTGGTTGGCTTGTTGATTAATCTGCCCTTATCCATCGATTTGTAGCTGATCTAAACGCATTAGATGGTCAAGTATGGTTGGTGAGCTGCGATAAATTCCTTCGAAAAACGCATCGATTTGGGTAAGCTTGAATGAAATAAACGGTTTGAAGTCGAGACCTAGATTTGCACTGCTATGCAAAATTTCTTTCCCCGTAACTTTGTGGAATTTGCTAGAATTCAAAAGATTCAATCAAGTTCATTCAACCGACCAAACATCACTATGGAATTTGATCAACGGAAAAATTCTAAATTTTGCATGCAAGAGTGTAATTCAATACTTGCTACTTTATAACATTGGTGTTCTACTCATTAGACTTTATCTTCTGATGTGATAAGAATCATTCGAGAAGATCTTTATATAATATATATCTCAGCATACCATAAAAGAATGTGTATAAATATAATGGAGAATATACCAAACTTATCATCTTTATTCCACCATTCATAGCTACAATATAATGAATATAATTAAATAATACAACTTGCAATCTTAATCAAAACTACATAAAAGAAAAGTGTGTATATATATTTGTTTATAAATAGATACTCCTTATGCCATATTGCATTCGGCAGGAAATCCTTGTGGAAATCGCTTGGAATCTGAACAGTAGTTGTAGATCATATAATTCTTTTGTGCCCATCTCAATCTCTCCTGCTTTGTGTTATCCAACTCCTCCGACAGCCAAGCTGGGTTAGACGCGGAGCCAGTGCAAGACGATTGACCAGAAGACACAACGCAAGCATCGGCCTTAAAGTTTCTGTAGGAAGCCGTGAAAGGAGCCTTAGTCCAGTCGGTCTTCACGAGCCCACCTCTCGTTGCCCAATCGTCAGCATTCCATAAGCTGGAGTGTATCCTCATTGGCTGGTCTTTTGGAAATGGTACCCCGATAGATTCCGCGTTTTTGAACTCTCTAATGGGTGTTCCATCCACCGAAAATCTGATCCAATATTAAAAATGGAAGATAGATTAGACTCATGTGGTATATATATAGACTTAGACCAAGCTGTTTTCATAAGACCCATGAAACCAGATTTTTACACTTAAAACTTCACAGGAAGTAACCTTTTCAGTGTTTTTGCTGTGAATGTTCGGATTTTTTTTAAGTTCACAATGATTTGCTGTGAACTTTTACGTGTAAAAATCTGGTCTCACGAGACTCACGAAAACAAGTTGGTCTTATGCGAACCGATTATATAAACAAACATGCGAGTTGTGAGCATATATATATATGAAAATACTTACATGATGCTTTTGGGGTTCCAGAGGATGGAATACGTGTGGAAATCGGCAGTTGGATCGAACCATAGGTAGAACTGTTGCTCTCTGTTGCCTTTGCCTTGGCTAAACACATTTGTATGTAGAATGTAAGGATCCCCACTCAAGTTACCCAAGAACTCGAAATCAATCTCATCCCAGTTTGAGCCTTTGGAAGACAACTGCAAATATATACACAAAATGACAATTAATTAACAAGGAATCCATTATCCATGCAACTTCAATTAGAGTATATATATTTATGGTTAATACTTAATTCTACCTAGGAATCTTGATCATTAATCAATATCCCAGGTGCATGGTGTGTCATGTGTGTGTGTATATATATATATATAATTTATCAATGAAGAGAAATTAAATAACTACACTCACGTAGTATGCAGTAACAGTGCCAGCAGAGTTGCCAGCTACAAGCTTGAGCTGCATATCGATCTTACCAAACAAGTACTCATTTCTTGACTCAAATCCAGAGCCAGATGATTTATCAAGTGATAGCGTCAAGAGGTCACCGCTAAGTATTTTACCACGGCCATCACCCCAAGTGATATCGAATTCGTTGTAGAAATCGGCCGACACAAGTGAAGTAGTAGCAAATACAACTAGTAGGAGGAGGACATTAAGGAAAGAAAAGGCCATGTTATTCACTTAATTATTTAGAAAGAAAGAAAGAAAGGAATTAATGAAATATTGTTTGGTTTTGGTTGATGTGAAGATAGAAGGTATGAAGGGTTATGTATTTATAGGGGTTTTTCAAAGGAAGGTGAGACCATGTCCATACTACTAGAAGAACGTAGTACGTAAATAGGAATATATCCTTGGGTTGGTGAGCAGATTTTTGTTACAATTATTTAAAACAGCTGTATGATAGTTGGAAATGATGATGATAATAAATAAATAATATATGGAATTGGAGGCAGATGATGCCCTTTTTGTTATTTTAGAACGAATAATAATAATCTTTAGTAAGGCAACCAACGCGGTTTTGAACAAATGGTAGTGGGGGGCCTTCCTCTGACGCAAATCCGAGTTATTTCATCACTTTGTTTCGTAATCTAAAGTTGGATTATAATTAATGAATAAAACTTATATAAATTTATATATTTCAATCATAACTAATGTATTATAATATTTGTCTTGATTGTTTCATATCTAATATAAGGATTGATTATGCTTTGTGTGGTTTGTAAGAGTTATACAATTTGGCGTCTCTATATATTGTGGGAGGGTCAAACAAGAGGATTAAATATTGTTTTTTTAGGAGGGCACAGAAAACCGTATTGCAAAAAGATTAAATATCGTGAGATGGTAAGAAGGGAGTTTTAAGAAGTTTTATATACAAATTATTTAAAAAATCCATTTAAAGATGTATATGTGAACCTAAATATATAATCTAAAAGTTTCTTTTATATAAACATTTTTAAATAGACTTTTTCTTCGATGTGTTCCTATGGTAACTAGTTCTTATTTAAAACGACAGATGAATACAATTTGTGTATGATACATATGCATGCATATGCTTGCGTGTGCACCCACACATAATGCTGTCTATTTAAAGAATATGAGAACCAACAAAATCATATATGATTCATGCGTCTTTGCAAATTGCGGCCAAAGTCGTTCATGTGACCTTTTTTTCCCCATTATATAAAAATCATGTGATTTTGTTGATTTTTGTGTTCATTAAATATGTACCGTTCTCGATTGAATCCAACCATATGTATATGTGTGTGTGTGTGTGTGTGCGTGTACGTGTGCGTGTGTACACTAATTTGTAATATGCACACCGCATAATGTGCACGTACATAAGGCCATCCACTATGGAGTGGATTTTGGCATCGGGTAACCTTCGGGTTGCTAATACCCGTCGGTTTGTCTATGCAACACCACCGTGCCCTTCGGCGGGTAGGTGTGAAACGGTTTCTCCAAACCGAAGAATCCCACCTCCACCCCACCCCACCTCACCCCCTCTCTCTCTCTTCTTTCTCTCTATCTCTCTCTTATTTATTTATTTATTTATTTTACTTTTAATTAAATAATAGTGGGTTGATAGTGGATGGATTGGGTAGTTTTGGGTAAAATGGTGGAAAGCTGATGTGGCAGTTGAAACCATTGGGTAGTAATGGGTCGACAGTGGATGACCTAAAAAACCAAAAAACAACCTAATTTATTTCTATACATATGTACATATAGTTCACATGAAATGTTACAAAGATAATTCTTAGATTGATTTTTTCTTAAACCTTCTTGTCTGTGTATAACTATATTTAATTTTCTTCTTTCTTGACTTCGTCCTGGGAATTCTATGCTCAAAGAAATCGCATGCCGTTGAAATATAAAAACCTGTGTAGTAGATTATTAATCACCATTTTAAATAAAAATTAAATTATTTCCCATTGTATAATATTATAAGAGAAGGAATGTAAGTTCTATATGTAGGAGATATTTAATTCTTTGAGATTTGAAAATTCCAATATAGTTAATGTTGTTTGCTTCATTTTAGTCCACACAATTTATTTAATTAAAATTTTAAAAAGTTATGGTTGATATAAAATTTACAAAAGAGTAAACTCCAAATTTGGTCCTTGTAGTTTAGTAAAAAATTTGAAAGTAAGACCTATATTTACTGAATCTGCTAATAAATATTTGTTAAACAAAGGGCAATATAGTCTTTTTCCTATTATTTTAACTTTTTAATTAATAAAGTTGTGTCTGGAGTATTCATATATATGAGAACCGATGTTTCTAGCTTTCTGGGAAAGCAAGGCAATTTTTTTTTAAGAAAAAATTTTTTTAAGAAGAATTTTTTTCTTTAATTTATTGAGGAAGTTGATAAGCGCCTTTATTTGTAAAAATAGGGGTCTTTTGAAAACCCTTTATAGAAATAGGGGTGTTTTAATTAGAAATAGGGGTATTTGGATGGGGCCCACCACCTTTATTAATCTGATTTTAAAATTTTTCATTTTTAACCCTTACATATTTATAAATGTTACTCTCTAACTTACATCTTTCTTTATTATTTATATCCTTTTTTTCTCAAAACTTCATATTTAACCCTTATTATACATTATGTTTAAATTAATTAATTTAAAATATATATATTAATTTTAGCAAGTTATATAATTAAATAGACCTCTTCAAAACCTTCAAGTTAATACCAATATTTAATATATATTACAATATGAGGAAATTACGACATGAATATATTACAATATTACGAAATTAAGAGATCAAGTACATAAAACAATACAATAAGAACTAAACACTAAATTAAAATACGAATTAAAACTAACGAGATTGGGAAAATGACGAGGGTGTAAAATAAAATTTGAAAAAAATTAAGGGATTAAAATTAAATAAATAACTAACTATATGGGTTTTAAGTAAAAGTTAGAAGATTAAAAATAAAATAAAGAACTAAAAAGTAGGAGATAAATATAATGACACATGTCAATCAGATAAGACCATAAATGAACTGAAAGTGTAAAATGCGTCCAGTTAGCGTTTAATTCATATTTTAATTTAATGTTTAGTTCTTATGGTTTTGTTTTATGTACTTGATCTTTTAATTTCGTAATATTGTAATATATTTGTATTCTAGTTATCGTTTAATTCGTGTTGTAATTTTTTCATATTGTAATATATATTAAGTATTGTATTTACTTGAAGGTTTTAAGGAGGTCTACTTAATTATATAACTTGCAACAATTAATACATATATTTTAAATAAATTAATTTAAACATAATGTATAATAAGGGTTAAATATGAAGTTTTGAGAAAAAAAAATGATATAAATAATAAAGGAAGATGTAAGTTAGAGGGTAACATTTATAAATATATAAGGGTTGCAAATGAAAATTTTAAAAATCAGATTAATAAAAGTGGTGGGCCCCATCCAAATACCCCTATTTCTACCAATAAAACTAAAAACACCCTATTTATACAAAGGGTTTTTAAAAGACCCCTATTTTTACAAACCCATAAGTACTCCCAAACACCCCCTAAGTTTTGAATCCCTCAAACGACGGTGGCTCCTTTCGACCTTCCCCCTTTCCTTTCCCCTCCAGCGAACACCAACTTAATATTTCCAGTGACCCCTTCTTCTCCGATGGCACTTCTTAAAACCAAAATCTAGAACATGATCAAAGAAAAAAGAAACCGAACCTTAATAACCGGTGCAACTTAGTTTCCTAAAATTGAGACTTGGATTGTTTGGTTCTAAGTCGCTGGAAGCAATTTAACGGTGGCTAGAGTGAATACTTTGTATGATATCATTATCGGTGGTTTTGGGAAATTGGTCTTTTCTGTTAATATTGGTGGATTTGAGGTTGATTTGGTTACGAATTGTGGTGGGTTGTTTTCTTGATTTGGTTTAATTTTCTTCTAATTTGTCAAATGGTCAAACTTCTTCTCCTGCTCCAAAGTTGGGATTGGTGGTGGGTTGTTTACTTGAGCAGTTTTTGAATTCCAAATTAATATCAAACTACTTGCTATACTTATATCTCCATAATTCAATCGATCACGGATCACTGATACCTAATCCAATTCATTTGACCACCACAATTTTTGATCGAGTCATTCAATGAAAATCGATCTATTAACCAATACCTAATCAGACCTTCAACCACCACAAAAATTTTGTTGATCTCCAACACCCACGTACTCATCATCAAGTTACGGGGAGGGTCAGAAACACAAGGAAGAGGTCGAGACATATCGGGGATTTTTTTAATATATTCGTGGACCATGTTTCCGTCCTATAAATAAAGGAACAACGCATAAATAACGGGATGGTTTATATGTGAATCATTGTGAGAATTAATTTAAAAATATACATGTGAACCTAAATAAATAATCAATTTTTTTTAATATATTTGCATTTGAGTTCCTTTTATAACTTTTCTTATTACTTTATCATGATAATTAGTTTTTTTTTTTTTTTTTTTTTTTTTAATTTCAAACTATCTATACACATATATAATCATATATGTCTACACTAGAGATCGAAAGAGATGTAATGATGTTAAGTAGTTGAATACAAAGATTAAAAAAAGTTTGAAAAGAGTCCTACGATGACCCAAACAATCGCAGAAGAGCATACATAAAAATATATATTGTCCATGCTCTCTATATAATACACTTAATTAAAAAAATACATTTAATTTTCTGCTTTCTTGACTTTGCCATGATTCTATGCTTAAAAACGTCACATGCCCTTGAAATTCATAAAACTTCGTGTAGTAGATAAATAACCATCATTTCAAATAAAAAATATTTTTCATTTTATGTATCATACTATAGGAGAAGGAATGGAAGTTATATATGTAAAAAGGGCTTTGAGATTGAAAATTCCATATTTAATATAAATTAAAGTTTGAAAAACATGGTAAATATATAGAGTCCAAACATAAAACTTTTAAAAAGCTGTAGGGATGGGTTCAAATGAAAACTTATATTTCATTGCAAACGTAAGGATAATCGAGAGTACCAAATGTCCCATTCTGAATAATATAGAATTATTCAGACTAAATGTTTATGCATTATTCATAATAAATAATACAACATTTGATCTGAATAAGGCTATGCGTATCCAAACCATCCCAACCCTACTGCCACATCAGCGTCACATCAGTTTTTCCATAACCCCACAATAAGCCCTCTGGAGCCCTCTCTGGTTAGTACCCGAACTCTCCCAACAACCTCTCACTTTTTAATTTAATAAAAAAAACCCCACACACACAACACACACCAGCACGCCCAGCCACATTGGTGTCGGCAAACTGCTCCACCCCTAACCAGCCCAGCCCGCCGGAGGCGTATCCGTGCTACGCATGGCCTAATGCATCTGAATAATCCTGTATTATTTTGACTGAAATGTGACATGTGACGCGCTCTCGGCTGTTCTTACGTTCGTAATCAAAGATAACTTTTCAGCCGAACTTTCGTGTGTGTCGTATATAGTGTTTGGTTAAAATGAGAAGTGTCAAAAAATGTAAGGAATGGAAGCGCTTTTAGTACAGCTAAGATCGAGATTGAATAGTTAAAGATTGTGGCCATGACCGGTCAAAACCACAATTTGGATAGAAATTGTCTTTTATGAATTGATATGTAGGTTCCCTCCTATTCTTACTCATCTTATAAATTTTGGGTGTTTATGTTTTGTTGTGAAAAAAAATGTTAGTGATTAATTTGGCTCTAGTGAGGTTGGAGCTCCATATTGAACAAATCGGATTCAAAGTTTTGATTTCAAACGATTATGATTCCAAATGTATAGAGCAATCTTGGGTGGTTATCGATTTTTTTTCTTAATTAGATCTAGTAGTTTGCAATGGTGGTTATTAAATTATTGAGAAATCTGATGGTGTCGAAGGGTTTTGAGAAATCCGGTGGCGTACAATGGTGCGGACAGATATAAATGTAGGAAGGATTTTCTTTTTTAACGGCAGATAACTCAGGCATATGCCATGACATGAAGCCGACGAGGTATCAAGGATCCATACGGACACCCAAGTAATCCTTGGCGACCATGGACCGACCCATATATTGTCATTGTATCGCCACATGCTCACCCCATTAATCGAACCCAGGTAGACAAAGATGTCATCCACTGTCCCAATGCGGGAAGGATTTTGGTTAGCAATAAGATTACTTTTTATATTAGATGCTAGCTCAACTCGTTTATTTGAAAATCCAGTGTACAGGTTTACTTGAGATTACTTCAAATGGCAGTGAATGAAATTGGAGAAGCAACGGAGAAGCACATATATAGCAAAATTCTTATCTTATTATTATTAATCAAGTAATAGCTACAAAGAATATGAATAAATAATTTCTAAAACCTTGAACCTAAATTGAAATTAAGAATAATATCTTAATTATGGGGTAGTGTTGCACTCTGGAGGGAATCCTTGAGGAAAACGCTTGGAATCAGAGCAATAGTTGTAGATCATGTAATTCTTTTGCACCCATCTCAGCCTCTCCTGCTTTGTGTTATCCAACTCCTCCGAAAACCAATTACTACCAGAAGAAGTTGTTGTTGAGCCATTATTATTATTACAAGACGACGATTTCCCAGCAGAAGACACGACACAAGCATCGGCCTTAAAGTTTCTGTATGAAGCAGTGAAAGGAGCTTGACTCCAATCGGTCTTCACAAGCCCACCTCTCGTTGCCCAATCGTCAGCATTCCATAAGCTGGAGTGTATCCTCATCGGCTGAGCTTTTGGAAATGGCACCCCGATAGATTCCGCATTCTTGAACTCTCTAATGGGCGTTCCATCCACTGAAAATCTGAAATATAGATACATACATACAGAAAGATCAATAAACAGAAAGACGGAGGATAAAAGAAGAAAGATAGCAGGATATGTATTTAGTACTACTTACATAATTCGTTGAGGGTTCCATAGGATGGAATAGGAATGGAAATCGGCAGTTGGGTCGAACCAGAGATGGAACTGCTGCTCTCTGTTGCCTTTGCCTTGGCTAAACACATTTGTATGTAGAGTATAAGGATCACCACTCAGGTTACCCAAGAACTCAAAATCAATCTCATCCCAGTTTGAGCCTTTGGAGGACAACTGCAAATTAATAATAATGTTTAGTTAATTAGCATTTGTATTAATTAATTTCCTTATCTCAAGTAATTAACTAACAAGAAACAAGTAATTAAGTAACTACATACATAGTAGGCAGTGACGGTGCCGGCAGAGTTGCCAGGTACAAGCTTGAGCTGCATATCGATCTTCCCAAACAGGTATTCGTTTCTCGATTCAAATCCAGAGCCAGACGATTTATCCAGGGACAGCGTTAACTGATCGCCACTCAGTATCTTACCGCGGCCGTCGCCCCAAGTGATATCAAACTCATTGTAGAAATCCGCAAAGACCACACGTGAAGTGCTCCCAAGAAATATTATAATGAGGTGGAGAAGGAAAACAGAAAATGCAGAGGTAGAAGAAAAAGAGGCCATTATGTTTCTAGTAAGTAAATGTTTGTAATGTTATAAGTTGATGATAAAAAATATATGAAAGAGTGTTGTATATATATAGGTAAAGATAAGTGTATGAAAATGAAGATCGAAGGAAGGTGCATGCGTAGTGTTGAAACTTGAAGGTGACAGTTGCATTGCAACACTTGTGTTGTAAAACAGCTGGTATTTGCGCGTGTTGTAATCTAATCATCAGTGAAAAGGACGGTGGGTTGTATATATAAATATAAATATATATAAAATGACTTTAATTGGATGTTTGTTCGACGACGGATGTCTGTGGGGCGCCAAAACGCGGTTTTCAACCAACTCACGTGATCGCATTTAACAACATTTTTAAAATGATCAATTTGTTACCTTAAAGCAAATGTAGTATGATTAAGATATTAATATCTTATTACTAATAACGTTTTCATATATATATTTTTCACTAGAATTAGTATTTAGTTTTTTTTAAACGATAAGTTAAATACATTTTGGGATTCCATTTTGAGTTTAAAAGTGCTTTTGAACAAAAGTCCTTATTGACTTATAGCGGTGCGAGAAGGAGTTTTTAAATAAAGTGTTTGGATTAGCTTATCAACTTTTTGAGAAGGGTTTATATCAATAAGTCAATAAGTTATAGTGTTTGGCTTAGCTTATTAACTTTTTGAGAAGGAATTTGTAACAATAAGTCAATAAGTCACAAATTGTGACTTCTTGAAAACTCCATTTCCTTCCTTCTCCAAATGAAGTTTCAAAAGCACTTTTGTATTTGCCAAACATGTTTTTAACTTATTAACTTCTTCAAAAAGTCAATAAGTTAAAAAGGAGTTTCAAAATGGAATCCCAAACACCCTCCTAACGGTATTGGGTATTTAATTGAACAATCCTACTAATCTGCTGCGATCCGACCTAATCTATGGCTGAATCCGACCAACAAGGAAGTGGATTTCATAGACTGGATCCTCCCATACCCGGCCCCGAAAGACTAGATCTAATGGCTTGATATCTCAGAAATGTCATCCATGGAAATCGAACCTTGATAGTGTGGCTTTCACCCCACACCCTCCTAAGGATGTTACCAATCCAACTAAGCTAACATCCTTTGATAGAATCAATATTTGGTTTTATGTTAGACATATTCGTTTTTTTCTTGAATATTATTTGTGCAAAGTAATTAATAGTGTATATATTATATACACCATGTTAGATTCACGTTAAATATTTATTTATGTAAAAGGTAAATACATTTTTTATACATAAGATGCTAGGAAAAAGTATAAGTATTTTATTAACCCCTTCTACAGGTTCAGGGCATCCGAGTGAGGAAGAAGGCAAGGAAGGAGGTCAAATGTATTGTTAGGTTGGCTTTTTATTAAGGTGTTGTTTGTTAGGGGCTAAGTGAGCTTAATTGGACTTATAGCTAATTAAATCAGCTCTACATGATAGTTTGATATTGGTTTACTGGTATAGAAAGTGACTTATTTAATAAGCTTCTTAGGGGTAGGTTTATGCAGAAAGCCAACTTGCTTCTAAACATGTCCGCTCGAATAAAAATA
This sequence comes from Centaurea solstitialis, assembly GCA_030169165.1. NCBI lineage: Eukaryota > Viridiplantae > Streptophyta > Magnoliopsida > Asterales > Asteraceae > Centaurea > Centaurea solstitialis. The sequence continues at coordinate 53,527,238 of CM058044.1, read as the reverse complement.
TGTTCCTTCTATCTATGAAAAAACTTTCCAAAACAAAAAAATTTCCAACCTATACAGACAAAATAATCGATACAGACAACTTTATCTATACAAAACTTAATGGAAAACCAACCAAACAACTCTCCTAAGTTATGTATGGGTAAAGGTGTCTCTACTTATTAATTTTCTTTAATTGAAAAAAACATGACTATCTTCATAAAGTTTCCCTTAGAAGCTTAGTAAATAAGCAACATTGATTAATACCATCAATCCACTATAAAAGAGTCTATTATAGTTGACTGAATTAATTATAAATCTCATTCAGTTACTAACAAAGAGTCCCTAAAACGAGTATGACTAACAACCACTTTTGATGCCAAAAACCTTCTCAATGTTCATCACGATGGTCATCCTCCAGAAAGGAAATACGATTTTGGGTTCTTCCCCAACAGGATGGCCTTGGAGCACGTGGGACCCAATATGAAAAGAATCGGATTCACATAGACCAAACAAGGGATGAGGAGGTGGAGGAGTTAATTGAGGCACGCAGGGCCTCTCAGGTATAGGGAGCAAATCGTCTTCCGTCTTGACTTGTACAAAAAGTGGAGGCGTTGGTTGACGCTGAGTCTGTACCAGAGCACCTGCAGTAGACGTAGTTGGAGCTGTGACGACTAGAGTTAGAGCACTGGTAGCAGGTGCATAGCCAAAACAAAGTGAATACTATAGACTAAATTAATCCAGGTTAAATTCATAATTCAATAGGAAACGTTGTCAAAAATGGTTATCAAAATATGACGACCAAATCCATATATCATTCTAATTAATAAATTAGATAAGGATAAGATAGAAAATAGAAAATTCCAACCATTATCTATACTATATATATAAGATTCTTAATCACTTATTTTAAGCAAAACTGTTTTTCACCAATATTACAACTCTTAATACCCTTAGTACAACTATGTAATGCATCAATTAGAAACTCCTCCCACCCACGTCTTCAATTTCAATTCATATTTCAATTGATAACTTACACTCTATATCCCTATAGTTACTTAATTAAATTACTTTTACCACCTCACTTTTTCATTTTTCATTTTACACCCTTATTATATTAACATAAATAATGTAAATTGCGTAAAATGTATTAAAAATTTTATTTATATTTTTAACAAATTATACCATTATAATCGTCTCGAAAATATCTTCAAAATGAGTCCAATATCGAATATTTTTAGATTTTAACCATATTATTAAATATTAAAAATACATATGAATTAATTTGTTCATATATTTTTACATTAAATGTTAAATTGTTTATAAATTTGGAAGTTACAGTTAATACCCTTATGATTAGTCATTTAGTTTACTATTAATCCTCTATTTTTTCATGTGTCATTTTAAATCTTTATCATATTAAGATAAATAATCATATATGAACAAAAATATGTTTAAAAAAATCTTAAATGTTATTTTTCACATGGGTCAAAAAATAATGATCAATTATCCATCTTCGTTATAGAATTTTAAATGCTTTGTGCGACATCGCGCACGGGCAATTTCTAATCCTTTTATATTTCAATTTTCATTCGAACTTATCAAAGTTTAAATGTTTATAAGATTTTAATCCAAAAAAGTTATAATTTCACTCCAAAAAATTTATAATTTCATATCTATATATCTTTAACAATTTACATTTAAATACTTTAGTTATAAAGTCTTACGAACAACCATATCAAAAGGTAGCGTTAGGTTTAATTGGATAAGACTGGACATGACATAACTGAATAAGACAAGAGAGTAGAACATGGCTGGACAGAACAAGTGTCTGTTTCGTGTTTAGTACGCCTAGGACAGGACGGGAGTGAACATAACTAAACAAGTTCCCAAAATAAATTATTTGATGATTTTATATATCAAATAATAGTTATAATTAACACAAATAAAGTAAATTATATAATTTATAAAAAAATTAAATAATATTCATAAACACACACACACACATATAAGATTTGATGTATAGTCTTGTTGTTGGTTATGGTAGAGGTGGAGGTGGTGGCTAACAGAAATACTAGTAGTGACGATGGTGGTGGTGAACGGTGGTTGCACTACAAGAAAAAACACAATTAGTGACAAAAAATATTTGGTCACTAACAATATAAAATTGGTCACTAAAGCCATTTAGTGATGAAAATTAAAGTCGTCACTTTTCGTCACTAAAGGTCCGTCACTAATTTGTATTAGTGACCAAATAAAATATTGGTTACTAATTAGTGACCAAATGAAAGTGGTCACTATGTTTGTGACGACTAAATTGGTCACTAAATTTTGTCACTAAGTCACTAAAAGTCGTCACTAATTGTTCAACTAACGACTCCGTTATATTCCATTAGTGACCAAAAATAGTGGTCACTAATTACAAAAATAACAAGAATCAATAATATATACTATAATTGTTACTACGATAAAAGTAAAACCTGCTAATTTATGAACATATAAATCTCGAAGTAATTTTATTTGCAAATAATATGATTCTTGATCCATACAAGCATGTCAATCTCATGTCCACTTATTATCACTAAAAACATTTAATTACAAACAAAGATAACTTATAGAATTCTTAGTGTTGAGATCCTAATATAGATAACTTTGACATTTGCTCCATCATCTCGTATGTGCGACGTCTCTATTTCTATGCTTGGTTCACCTGGACGTGGGAGTCTGGGAGATATGAAGAGCATCCACATCCAACCCCTTGACCTACAAGAACATCAAATTTGAACAATAAGTTCAGCCTGAATGAATAAAAGAAACCGAGTCATTGACCCCACGGTACCCCGGCTACCGTCAGCCACTCAGGAGGGCAAGGGTTCAAACCGTTGTGTGAATATTTTTGGTATATAAAAGTTATATATTTAAGAAATAGTAAGCATTAGTAAAAATATCTCCACATATTCATTAGTAATTTATACTTACTTCCGTATTACTCTCAGCATTCTTTAGCAACTCACAAATAAACTTTGCAGATTTAGCAGGCCAACGTCCTTGTTCATTTGAATGGCGATTCTTTGCCTGTGCAATACGTTCAAAACCACGACAGAAACATGTGAACAAAACTGCTTATTTATGAAAAAGAACATCCTCCAAATATCTATTAGCCTTAATTAAAGGCAATTTATGAATAACATGTGTAGTTTTCTAGTGTTCTAAGAATGAATAAAGAATATATATATTAGCTCATGGTACAATATGCAAGAAGCCATGCTAAATATGTACCAAGCTCAAAATTTTGGCTCATCATTAACCCAAAAAGGAAACAAACAAAAACCCTTGCAGAAGCTTAAACCACTTTTCAAGCCTGCTATTATAAAATTTGGCTCATCATCAACCCAAAATGAAGCATTTTAATGATCTATACAACACCAAAAAAACCCCAACTTAGCAACTAGACAGAGTGAGGGTCCCTATCAGCTATGCTATGGTAAGGGTTTTTTCTCATTGCAATTGTAAGCCAGGTTTGAAACACCACTATTTCTGCTGCCATTCAAGTACTGGTATACAATTTGGAATTGATATTTAGTACAAGTATTAGAGAAGGGGTATCCTGGGTACTTAGAATATGTATTTAGTACAAGTATTAGAAAAGGAACCATACCACATCTGTAACAAGCCCATTCCTATATACATCGGGTATCTTACGAGTAAGATTGAAACACTTAGAAGCATCAACTTTGTCTGGATGAATGAAAGAACAAACAGAAGTGGCAAGCATAGGACGAACCCAAATCAAATGGAACCCTAGAACAAATTCCATTTGCAATTTGAACGAAGAAAGTAGAAGATGCAGGGAAATTGGTAATTGGTAATGGAGAATTTGTACCGGGACTATCTTGTGCCCCTCAAATGGATTCCATTTGAATTTTGGAAAAGAGTTACAGAGAATAGAGGCAGAGAAGGAGAAGGAGGAGAAGAAGAAGAAGAAGAAGAGTAAAAAAAAGCACACAGATAAAACCTAACCTAGTTTGCAACGTGAAGAACAAAGGCAAAGGAATGAGAGACTATGGAGAAAGCATCGATTTCATTACTTGCTGGGTGAAGGAGAGGAAGGTGGATGATGAGGAGTGGAGAGAAAATGATCGATGTAAGAGGTTGTAGAGGAATATGTACAAAGAGAAGTCGTGGAGAAGGAGATGTCCTCTTTAGAAACTCATTCCGAGTTTTAACTACGGATATCAGTTTTCAACCCTCATAGAGAGAGTCACACTAGTTCTCTATGTAACAAAATTACAGTACACACAATAACGAACACAAAAACGAACAAACCGGATTCGCACCTAGAATAGGCAGCAACATCTTGCAAACATCCAAAAAGGGCTTAGTCAATATCTCATCATGATCAGACTTGATTTTCTTCATTCCTTCTATTGCAGGTGTAAACACCGTTTCTTCCATATCTGATCAAAATGAAATTAATGCTTCTTTATTTAATTACCATACGAAATCGAAAACAATCTCAACATATAACAAAATCTGTACAAATTCAGCCCTAAAACACAATCCTCAAGGATTGGACACAAAATGCATCTTAATCAACTAATTAATTCGTATAAAAAAGAATGAAAATGCAGCCCGAAAATGATGAATTCAAAGAGATTTATCTTATCTATATTATTAAACGTAAGAATGCATGTGATATATATGAATGTAATTATGCTAAAAACACATTTTACCATGAAATTAACAACAACAAAAAAAGAAGGTAACTAACAAAGAGGAAATGAACGTGTTGAATCTGTTATATAACAAGTAAAAACCTATATTTAATCCTAAATTTATATAATATGGATGAGATAGAGAGACTCACATATTTTTAAGGGGAAGATTGGCAAGGACGTCAATAGTTCATGTACGCTGGTTGTTCTCCAAATTCCTACACAACAACAACAAAGCATGAAGGATGATTGAATGGGCCCTTGACCTGAAGCATATAACATTACTAGCTGCCTTAGTTCTTTCAACTCACATGTACACATAAGTATTTAGTATAGTTTAAGAATATCTATATAGGCTAAACAAAGAAGGTTTCAGTTGATATGAGGAGGAATGTCTTACAGAGTAGCAAGAGCCGAAAGTTTCCCAAACATATCAGGCAATTGGCCACTAATTTGATTGGGTGCAACATTTCTGTTCAAAAATATGAATAGCAGATAAACACCAATGTTTGTTAACCATGAAATCAATATGAAAGGAGGTTGCCACTATATCCACATCCAGCAAGATTTATGCATTAAGAGACGGTTTATACGAGAAATGCGAGCAAAACCTATTATGAGAAAGTTGATGATGTTAAGATAAGAGTATACAATCTTTGCAAGTTTGGAGTGATAAGCATGTCAATGTGATCTATCATTTGCCCTAAGTAAAATACTTTGTTACACTCCACTAGATAATCATAATTTTGGCCTTATGCATAATATACGAATACAGGCTTAGGTCCTTGCATTGATCTAACATATGGATTTTATTTTAATGTAATGGAGTTAGAATTGAGAAGCATGGGGATCATTTCCACTCATTTTTCTTAGCACAATTACAGATATGGGGAGCTTATTTTAGTAAAAAATTCCATTAACAATGTATTTGGTGGGAGAGCTGCATAGTAACAGATGAAATATATTCGAGAATTGTAGGCATATAGAAAAGGCTACAAGAAATCAATATGATTGGGTATTGATTCGCCCAAGATATCATCAATCTACACAGAAGCAGATGTGTGTGTGTGTGTATATATACAACACAATTGCAGAAACTTGTTTCAAGTTATGGAAGTAAAGCAGGTTCAGAAAGAATCAACACAAATGAAGTAAAAACATCACGAACAATTGAATGAACTAAACAACTGAATCAAATTCAGAGTGAATACATTGATTAAATTAGGGCTTGTAGATTGCCTACCTGAATCGAATCCTTAGAATCAGAATAAGTGATGTAGCAGTTCAAAACACTTTGGCTTGTTTCCAGAAATCAAACCGGGAGTTGAGATGGCAGCATAAATCGATTGTTTCCTGATAGTTGTTGTAATCGATGAAACCTATAAGCAACCAGAGAAAGAATTATGGAGTTGCAATGTATCATCACAATTTCCTAATGCTACGAGAAAGAGAGATCAAGAAAGAGATCTACCTTTGCAGCAGACTATCGTCGATTTGGCAGAGAGAGAGAGATCGAGAGATCGTAGAGAGAGTCGAGTTTCAGGGATTAGCGATTCTAGGGTTCCTTCGGTTGGAATTGAAATCGATTGGTATTTATATTCGGGTCATAAATGCGGGTCGGATCTAGTAAAAATGATCCGTCTGTATTTAGATTGAAATCGAAGATTGACAGTTTTACCCCCTACACTTTAAAGTTTTATATTTATATTATAATTTTACTAATTAATTACCATATTTTTTGGATTTCAATTAGTGACCAATATTTTTTAGTCACTAACACATTTAATTTAGTGACTACCTATATTTTAGTCACTAAGACTTGAAATTCTTCTTTATTATTAACACTTTTAATTTAGTGACTACATTTTTTGGTCACTAGCCTATTCAATTTAATTACAACTAAAATATCCTAATTAGTGACCACCATTTTTTGGTCACTAACACATTAATTTAGTGACTACTTTATTTTTGGTCACTAACACATTAATTTTAGTGACTACCTTTTTTTTGGTCACTAAGACTTCTAGCTCTATGGTTAACAAACAATATTTAGTGACGAGTTTTTATTGGTCATTAACAATTTTAATTTAGTGACAACATTTTTTCGTCACTAAACCATCCAATTCAATATTAATCACACTTAGTGACCATTATATTTTCGTCACTAATATATTCAATGTAATACCATTAATTTTTGTAATGAAACACTATGTCGTAAAAGAAATTCCATGAAAAATTAGTGACTACTTAATGACCAAATCTATTTTTTGTCACTAAAAATAATATTAGTGACCAAAATTAATGACGACTTTTTTCATCGTCACTAAGGTTATAGTTAGTGACCAAATTATAAGTAGTCACTAAATTTTTGGTCACTAAACAAGCTTTTTCTTGTAGTGTTGTGGAGAACATGAAGATGGTGGATAGTGGTGGAGGTCGTGGTGGAGATGACCAACGATGGTGGTGGTGGCTGCGGTGGTGATGGACGATTGTAGAGCTGGTAGACGGCGGTGGTAGGTAATCGATGGTAAGTTATAGAGGTGGTGAAGGAGGTTGTTGTAGTGGAAGAGGAAGTGGAGGTGGCCAATAGTGGCTATTGGTGGCGGCAGCCACCGTTACTATTGGTGTTAACACTAAAACAAACACCATATTGAAGTTGTATATCAAACAAGTGTTGATAAGTTGTAATATATTAGCTTGTGTCTCATTGCTGTCCCATGTTGTTCCATCTACTTTGATGGAACAAAAAAAACTTTTTTTATCCAATACTATTCCACCTTGTTAATGTTCTTGCCCCTGTCCCTGTCCCTGTCCCTGTCCCCATATTGCACCAAACGTGAAACAATAAATTTCTGTTCTGTCCTATGTTGCGTACGCAAAACAGTTTTTGTATGAAACCTCATCCATGACAAGATATTATTTTCTATCTAACATAAATTATAGTAATACATTTGTTTTAATGATAACATATTGGTTACAGGAATTGGCTCCAAAACGCGTTTTGGCCCCACAGACATCCGTCGTCCACAGAGTCCAATTCTTTTCATTTTTAATAACCCACACCGTCCCTTTCACTTTTGATTACCACCAGCTGTTTTACAACATAAGTGCAAGCTGCAAGTGTCACCTTCATCCCCACTTTCCTTCCATCTTCATTAATTTAATTTCATACACTTATCCTTACCTATATATATGTACAATACCCTTTCATGTTTTTTCCATCTTCAACTTAACAATATTACAAAACATTTACTAGAAATATAATGGCTACTTCTTCTTCTACCTCTGCATTTTCTGTTTCCCTCCTACCCTTGATTATAATATTTCTTGGAAGCACTTCCAGTGTAGTCTTTGCGGATTTCTACAACGAGTTCGATATCACTTGGGGGGATGGCCGCGGTAAGATACTGAGTGGCGATCAGCTAACGCTGTCCCTGGATAAATCATCTGGCTCTGGATTTGAATCGAGAAACGAATACCTGTTTGGAAAGATCGACATGCAGCTCAAGCTTGTACCTGGCAACTCTGCCGGCACTGTCACTGCCTACTATGTATGTAGTTACTTAATTACTTGTTTCTTGTTACTTGCTTGAGATATATACTAATTAACAATATCTATCTAGCTAGGAAATTAATTAGTTAAAATTTCTAATTGACTAAACGTTATTATTAACAATTGCAGTTGTCCTCCAAAGGCTCCAACTGGGATGAGATTGATTTCGAGTTCTTGGGTACACTTGAGTGGCGATCCCTACATTCTACACACAAATGTGTTTAGCCAAGGCAAAGGCAACAGAGAGCAACAGTTCTACCTGTGGTTCGACCCAACTGCTGATTTTCACACATATTCCATCCTTTGGAACCCTCAACGCATCATGTAAGTACTCATTAAATATATATACATATACACAGAGACATGTTTATACAAGAACACCCTTTATTCAAAGGAACAAAGAAACACTGTCAGAATCACATACGATGTAGGTCCCACATAATATAAAAATCTTATCTGCTTCAATAGGCACCATATCTATATACATATCTAATCCTCCTTTCTTCTTTAATTTATTTGTCTTAATTTCTGTTTATTGAACGATCTTTCTCATGTATATATCTTCTATATTTCAGATTTTCTGTGGATGGAACGCCCATTAGAGAGTTCAAGAATGCGGAATCGATAGGGGTGCCATTTCCAAAAGCTCAGCCGATGAGGATACACTCCAGCTTATGGAATGCCGACGATTGGGCAACGAGAGGTGGGCTTGTGAAGACCGATTGGAGTCAGGCTCCTTTCACTGCTTCATACAGAAACTTTAAGGCCGATGCTTGTGTCGTGTCTTCTGCTGGGAAATCGTCGTCTTGTAATAATAATAATGGCTCAACAACAACTTCTTCGGGTAGTAATTGGTTTTCGGAGGAGTTGGATAACACAAAGCAGCAGAGGCTGAGATGGGTGCAAAAGAATTACATGATCTACAACTACTGCTCTGATTCTAAGCGTTTTCCTCAAGGATTCCCTCCAGAGTGCAACACTACCCCATAATTTCATAAGATATTTAATTTCAACTTAGATTCAAGATTATAAAATTATTTATTCATATTCTTTGTAGCTGTTACTTCATAAATAATAAAGATCAAAACTTTGGTATATATGCTCTTATTCAAAATATTCTAGATTTCTAGTTACTTAGCTTGCATTGTGTTTTTTCCTATTTTAATCGAGATATTGAGTCTATATGTGGTTTATAAGATTTTCACATACCTTATTAACTGTCTTCCATTAATATTAACACTGTTATTTAATGTCTTACATATATTCTATACACGGTTATGGTATTTATTTATATAAGATTGGAAAGTATTGTGATGCAGAGAGTCAAATACATATTCCTAACTAATTGTCTTCTATTAATGTTGACATACTTATTTGTTGCAAAAGGTTGATTCTGGCAATCCCAACTGGCCCACCACAGATTGCCAATGCCCGTTGTGGGGGGCATTCCTGACTCACTCAGTGGTTGTGGCTATGGGGGCACCCGTGCACGAGCCGAGGTTCGAACCCGGACCATTTGATATTTGTTGCAAATAGGGGTGTAAACAAGCAGAGCCGAGCTCGAGCTCAGCTCATTTAAGTGTATAAAGCTCGAGCTCGAGCTCGGCTCGTTTCGAGCCTTATATGTCAAGCTCGGCTCGAGCTCGTTTAACTCTAGCTCGAATCGAGTTTTTAACGAGTCGATCCCGACTAGCTCACGAGCAGCTTATGAGCAGCTCGGCTCACTTACACCCCTAGTTGCAAACTAACCATCCACCCATTACCAACTGAGATACACGCCATTGACAATGTTGACATACTTGTAGAATAGTAAAAAGTGTGACTAATTAAAATGGTGGAGCGTATTATTGGAAAACATAATTCAATATCTGATAGGGAAGAATTTGGAGAAAAGAAAGTGAAGGCTTCAAAAGAAATGGCAATGCATATGTTTGAGGAAAGGAACATGAATTTAGGGGTAATTATCTACATGTTGATGCAAGTATAAAGCATGGTGAAGTGTATAACTTTAAGGATGAAGAGTTGAAGAAGGTGGAAAGGAAGAGATTATAAAACACATGGTATTATATAAACATGAGCTACTTAATTAATTAAACAGGTTGAATAAGTATCAAGCCTACAAGACTATACACCGACATACACATCCCAAAAAGTATGACCATTGGATCCATGTGTCTACACTCTACAATATAAATGCCCTAAGTTTAGAAAGTTCTATAAAGTCCGTTTGGGATTAAATCGTATTGGACTCCTAGTATACAAAGGTATCTAGGGTTAGAGGATAGATATTCTTTGTTATTGGAATTTCGTTACTCATCCAAAACACTCCCAGAATACTCCAATTTTCCAATCTGAGATGAAGCATTTGGCACTAAATTTTCACATTTTCCATGAGCAAGTTTAGAACGGATCATTCTATGTCATGCATGTCTCAGTTGGTGAACGGTAACATTAAAAAATAAAAATAAAATAGGGAATAAAAGAGAGGGGGGAAAATAAATATGTTCCATACTGTTAGGTTAAAATTAAAAGGGATACAAAGAAAAAGGGATGAAAGTCCTATTTTGTCAAGTCCGCAAACTTGATCATGGGGTCGTAGTGTGGTTACCACCCTTTTAGCAGCCATAGTCACACATGGCTTCCTTAAGGCAGTAAGTAAACACAAATTTCACCCCATTTCTATCATCTTTGATTCTCGAGCAAAACCTTTGTAGTGGTGCAAAATGGTTGAGAGAATTGGGAGAAAAAGACCGACGAATGGTGTGAAGTTTTGGTGATTTCATGATGGTTTAAAGTTAGTTCTCCAACTCGTTCTTGTGTGTGTATAGGTGTAACTTATGATGATTTATATGTGTTTTATGTTTAGTGAAAGTTTTAGACCGTGAAAAGAACCCAAAGTCCGTTATTTTTTGCAGGAAAAACGCTACAGTGAGTTTTAATAAAAAGCCAAAACACTTAATCGCGAAATTAAGGCTCCATAGTGCATCATTTTCAATGATTTTTTTGAGCAATGGGTTAGGATTTATTTTATGATGAATTAACGTAAAAAGAATCGTGGATAAGGCGGAGAAATGAGCCCAAATAAGCCAAAATTGTGCTTGCCGATGTGAATAGCGCGACAGCACCGAACGGATCACGTATCGGATGGGTTGGATGCGGTTCAGGCATGGGAAAGGGCGATCCAGCACACCCCAGTGGGTTTTTCTATCAGGTTGGGCTCTTCGGAAACTGGGCCGGTTGCGTGGGCTAAAATTTTAAGTTTTTGTTTTGGGTCAGGGCGTCAGGCTATTTATTTGCATAATTGCATGGGGACATATCATTTTATGATGTTCATAAATTTATTGATTGTTTTGGGCTTAGTATTTAACTAGTTTGGGCTTAACTACTTAATAGTTATTGGGCAAGTTAATTAGTTAATTTAACGAAGTGATTATTTAATGGGTAAAATATGATTTAACTCTAAAACTTTGTGCTTAAAAATGGTTTAACCCCTAAACCTTTTTAATGAGTGTTTTAATCCTTAAACTTGTTATAATGAATGTTTTAATTCCTAAACTTGTTATTAATTGTTTTAGCCACTTGACATGCTATAGCAGGTTACTACACTTTTAAAAACCACTTTAATCCTTAAATTTGTTGACAATATATGATTTAAGCCTTAAACTTTTTATTTAAAAATGATTTAACCCCTAAAGTTTTTAATGAATATAATTCTTAAACTTTTTATAGTATTTGATTAAATATCTAAACTTATTAACCTATTTTTTTTATCTCTAATGAATGTTTAACACTTGTTTGAAGTACTTTCAAAACACATGATCTTGAATATCTCTAACTTGCATTTCTTGATTTTCATATCCCTTGATCGGATGTAATCAATAAAATTTAGGGTATGAAGCAACAATAGACTAATGAATCAAATTAACCAAAAATTTAACAAAAGAATAATCATAAGACGTTTGGTGATTTTGTGTTTATCGTGATACAAATTTAACTAAAATTTAATGCGTAAATTTCATGACGAACATCAAATGCGGAACAAATCAAGCACATAAATGACAGAAATGAAATCAAATGAAATGTACCAGCGAGTTTAGGAGGAGATTATTGGCGAAAAAGATCGTTTTGACCGAGTTGCAAACTATACTGGATTAGAGACGAATGGATGCAGGGGTTTTCTAATCGTGAATGAATGATAACCGGTTTAGCCGGCAGAATGTTGTATTAAATTATGTTAGGAATAAAAATAATTAGGTTCAACAAATTTAGGTATTTAATCAAATATTATAAAAAAAGTTTAAGGATTATAACATTCATTAAAAAAGTTCAGGGTTAAACCATTTTAAGTAAAAAGTTTAAGGATTAAATCATATTTTATCAATAAGTTTAGGGATTAAATTGATTTTTAAAAGTGTAGTAACCTGCTATAGTAGGTCAAGTGGGTAAAACAATTAATTATAACAAGTTTGGGGATTAAAACATTCATTATAACAAGTTTAGGGATTAAAACATTCACTAAAAAGGTTTAAGGGTTAAACCATTTTTAAGTGCAAAGTTTAGGGGTTAAATCATATTTTACCCTTATTTAATTAGTGAAGTTAGCAATTTTATTAATTAATACAGTTCTGCTTTAATTAATATATTAAACTTAATTCTATTCTATTTTAATTTAGGGGAAATTTCATAAAATAGTAATCAAGTTTCAAGTTTGTTCTATCAAAGTCACTCATACTTTGAATTCATTCAACAATAGTAATCAAGTTTCAAAAGTATCTCAATGTTATGTAATTTACCTATTAATACAGGTTACCAGGTTACCCTCTTTTATTCCTAATTTAAATTGATTTAAAAACCTAATTAATTAATTTATAATCTAATTATTATCTCAAAATAATTTAGGCCTATTTAGTTATTAGATATAATTAATAACTAAGTTAATAATTAAACTTTTAGCCTATTTTTCATTAGATGCATACTACAATAACTAAGTTCACTTAACACATCATTTTAACAAAATGATTGATTAGTAATCCATTCCGTCGAGTTATTCCGGCAATTCTTCGTCTAATCTTTTCATAATTTAAAATAAATATTCCTTCTCAATACGATTTTTGGCCACCTGACAAACAAAGAAATCAATTACCAAATTGATTAATATCAAAGAAAAATTAGTTCATGGACTTGTAAAATAAAATCTTATTTTAACTTTTTTGTGGCCACGTTACTAAGAAAGAATCAATTACTAAATTGATTATAATAATTCATTCAACGTGCTTATGATGATTTAAAACTCTTGATATCCAAAGTTTACTTATTGTAAATTTCACACTACAAATGAATAAGGATATAACTTGTTAATTACCAATTTGATTACCAAACTATTAATTCGTATTGAATTGCTTGATACCGAAAGTTTATTACTTACAGTACATGAATTCGATTAGGAATGAAAGAAAGATTAACCTGTTAAACACGAAATCAATACCAAACCCGTTGATTAGCAATGAATCAATAGATGCCTATTTGAATATTACCAAGTCGACTAACTATGAAGTCGAGTAGGATATTATCGTTGGTGGGAGTCGAAGAATAGAAATGAGACAGACTTTGATATTAGGGATTCTAAATCAAATTAAACCGGCCTAAATTATTTTGAGATAATAAATAGATTATTAATTAATTAATTAGGTTTTTAAATTAATTTAAATTAAGAATAAAAGAAGGTAACCTGCTAACCTGTAGTAGTAGGTAAATTACATACCATTGGAACACTTTTGAAACTTGATTACTATTGTTGAGTGAATTCAAAGTATGAGTGACTTTGATGGAACAAACTTGAAACTTGATTACTATTCTATGAGATTTTCCCTTTAATTTAATATATTAATTAACTACAAATTGATATCAAGGCCACACGCAATCTTGTAAACATAACACCATGACAATATATTGTCTAAGAACTCATTACTAACGTTGCAGGGTAAGAAATGAGAATGATGATAAAAACTTTTGCTTGGTCTGATATTATATAATGAAATCATTCTTGCAGATCCATTAATGTTCAATCCTGTCCAAATTGGGGGGAATGAAAATTTTATTTCTACTTAGTTCTTTTTCCATGTAGTTCCATTTCTTAATGTCAAATTAATGAAACATCATTTGTATTTTCAAGTTGGAATTTTTTTTTTCTTAATATGTAATAACTTTTCATTGACTATATTGGGTTAACCAAACAGTATCAGTACAATGTGCATTTATATTTCCATTCTCCTGCATTTCCATTTTCATTTTCATTCTCATTTCCTGAAATGAACCAACACAATATCTATTGATGAATAATCCATCTAAAAGAACCGGAAAAGTATCAAATTAAATATTCTTTGCTTATATAATTTGCTCGATTAATAAAAAAAATTATATTTTAATTATTTTTGGTCTTAAACTAGTAAGGCCAGTATTTGTTTAAGCTTTCTTAATTAAATAAAAAGATTAAAAAAAGTTGAAAGGCCGACCCATATACAATTAAGAAACAGCAAGAGTTAATATTAACAAAGAAATGCCTTGGAAAGCATATACATGCATGTAGGAAGCTTTTTAGCAACCTCAATTTAGCAATCTAAAGTTTGTTGGGGCCATGTGGAGGGGGGTTTTACATGGTCTTCATGGACATGTTTACAAGAATATTAATCTGTTAACATTTACATAAATTACAGTTAGGAGTTACACAATCTAATTTTCTTACACAAGGATTCTTATTTTACACAAAGATTGAAGAATAGTCAGGCTATTATCAATTTCTCTTTATTTTGATCATAAAACAATATAGAAGAGATGCAATACTTGTTTTACATGCACAAAAAATAGATGTGGCCAGTATCCTGTCAAAAAACTAAAGAAAACACTTAAAAGTTTATCAAAGATAATTTGGTCATTTTAACGCGTTAATTCTGTCCCATCATATCATGTCTTACCATAACAATGGACATCTGTCTTGTTATATTCTACCATGTCTACATAAAAATTAACAAACACGCGTTTATAAAATCCTTAATTACGAGGGGAAAGACAACTAAAAAAAAAAAAAATTCTAAAAGGGCATGTCATTGAAACTTTAACAAAGTCATCATGCATGTGAGTGATTGGATGTATGTAAAAATCAACTACAAGTAGTTGAACGTTTGTGTTGGATTTTAGCTCCTAATTAGATTAAAAAATCAACAAAGTTTTTCATGAAATTTTTTCATCAAAACTCTTATTTTCACATAATTGTAAATCTACGCATACATATCTTTGAAGGTTTTAATGAAAACAAGAAATATTTAAATATGGCGGTTGTCCACCACACAAACTATTCTGTTTCCGGGGCATGTGAGCAAGATCATGGCAAAGTCAAGGAAGCATGCCGAAAATTAAATACAATTACGTATATCTATAGCATAAAAAATTATTAATATATATATAGAGAGGAAAGTTCAAATGTGAACCACTATTTGGTTGTGAACGTGAGGACAACCGAGAGCGCGACACGTGGCGTCTTTGAGTGTGGTCCCCCTCTTTAATTCAATGCCCTTCCATGAATCGCGCCTAGTCATCCGCCATAGACTTGACGTGGCGCCTAGTCATCCCCGTAGACTTGACGTGGCGCCTAGTCATCCGCCACGTGTCGCGCTCTCGGTTGTCCTCACGTTCACAACCAAAAAGTGGTTCACATTTGAACCCACCCTATATATATATATATATCAAATGATGTTAGCTCAGTTGGATAGGTAATATTCCTACGGGGTGTGGGATGAAAGCCACACACTACCAAGGTTCGAATCTCACGGGTGACATTTTTGAGATACCCAGACTTTGGATCTGGTCATTTGGGCCGGGTTCGGGGCCGGCATGGGAGGATCCAATCTATGGGATCCACTTCCCTATAGGTCGGGTTCAGCCATAGGTTGTCCCGGGTCGCAGTGAATTAGTAGGATTGCCCAATTGGAGGCCCGATATCGCTGGAGCGTGTGTGTTAACTTATTAAAAAAGAAAAAAAACATTATTAATATATATTTATTCAAGCATTATCATCAAATTATCTTCCCACCGATCTGTTGGTTATACACATACGTATACATATCACAAAATAAATTTGCTCAAAACCGCGTGTAGCCATATTCCATCACTAACTAGTTACTATTATTAGCTTTTAAATATAACAAATTAAAACTGCATTATCTCCCTACTACGTCAAAATTATAATTATTGCCACACCCTACAGCTGTTTTACAACCAAAATCTGATCACCTTCACTCTTCATCACCCTTGAAAAAACCCTATAAATACATTACCCTTCATGCCTTTTATCCTCAAATCAAACATACATTCATTCATTCTTTCTTTCTTTCCAAATAATAATCGATTAACATGGCGGTCACCGCCTTTTCGTCTTTCTCCTCCGGCCTCCTTAATACCCTACTACTTGTGGTACTCGCGGCGTCACTTGTCTCCGCGGATTTTTACAACGAATTTGATATCACTTGGGGTGATGGTCGTGGCAAAATAGTCAATGCCGACCACTTAACCCTTTCGCTCGATAACTCATCTGGCTCTGGATTTGAATCGAGAAACGAATACATGTTTGGTAAGATTGATATGCAGCTCAAGCTTGTTGCTGGCAACTCTGCTGGCACTGTCACTGCATACTACGTAAGTAGTTATTTAATTTCTCTTCATTAACCAATTTATATACATACCATGCACCTGGGTTATTGATTATGATCAAGATTCCTAGCTAGAATTAATTATTTACGATAAATATACGATGATTGAAGTTGCATGGATTTTCATCTTAACTAATTGTGATTGTATGTATATTTATAATGCAGTTGTCCTCCAAAGGCTCAAACTGGGATGAGATTGATTTCGAGTTCTTGGGTAACCTGAGTGGTGATCCTTATACTCTACATACAAATGTGTTTAGCCAAGGCAAAGGCAACAGAGAGCAACAGTTCCATCTCTGGTTCGACCCAACTGCCGATTTCCATACCTATTCCATCCTCTGGAACCCTAAAACCATCATGTAAGTATTTTTCATATCTATGGTCACATCTCACATAATCTTTTTTATATATACACGAAAGTTCCAATGGAAACTCAAATCTGATTGTAAATGTGAGGACTGCTGAAATCATGCCACCTTGCATATCCGCTCTGAATAATTATGTATTATTCAGAATGAAGACAACATTCAGTGTTATTCGGAGTGAATAATGCTGAATAATACAGAATGTTGTCTTATTCATTCTGAATAACACTGAATATATGTTGTGTTATTCACTCTGAATAACACTGAATATATGTTTTATTATTCACTCTGAATAACATAGAATGTTGTGTTATTTATTCTGAATTATACATGATTATCCAGAGTGAATATGTCATGTGACGGCTCCCGGCTGTCCTCGCGTTTGAAATGAAAAACAAATTGTGAATTTTGGATTGATCTACATAAATTAATCTATCTATCTTCCATTAATTGTTAAATTTGGATCAGATTTTCTGTGGATGGAACACCCATTAGAGAGTTAAAAAACGCGGAATCTATCGGGGTACCATTTCCAAGAGACCAGCCGATGAGGATACACTCGAGCTTATGGAGCGCTGATGATTGGGCAACCAGAGGTGGGCTCGTGAAAACCGATTGGACTAAGGCTCCTTTCATCGCTTCATACAAAAACTTTAAGGCCGATGCTTGCGTTGTGTCTTCTGGTAAATCGTCTTGCACTGGTAAATCGTCGAACCCAGCTTGGCTATCGGAGGGGTTGGATAACACAAAGCAGGAGAGGCTAAGATGGGCGCAAAAGAATTACATGATCTACAACTACTGCACCGATTCCAAGCGATTTCCGCAAGGATTTCCTGCCGAATGCAAGATGGCATAAGATGTTTTTTACTTCTATCTTCTATCAATTACACTATTTATATTCTCTTCATGTATTAAGAAGTTTAAAAATTCAAGTGAAGTTAGGGAAATAAATCATTTAGTCATAATCTTTTCTATTGTAAACGATGAATAAATATATACAACCTATGGATTTGTTATTAAAGACGGTATTTTTATAACTCTTAACAATGTATTATGTTCTATTTCTGGTACACTGATATTAAAATATATAGTTGTTGGAACTTTATTTAATTGGGGTTTCATTATCTTAAAGTAATTAGATGATCCCACATTTTGTGATTAGTTGATGCACCCCACATGCATGTTTTGTGTTTATAGATTCCCTCTTAATTGGATCTAGTTCATGGGTAAAAAATTCATGGGACTGTTTTTTATAAAAATCTTCTGTTCCAAATTTACTATTTACCTATCTTATCCAATCAATAAAATAATAATACATCAAATTTTTATATGTTTTAAATTTATCTTATTCATTTTTGTATTCTCTATGTGTCATCATCTAATTGGTGGACATGATTGAAACATGATTTTATTTGATGTTGGGGGTTACAATCGAATTACTTTTTTTACAGCATCAACTATTCACCACAATTGTGGTCAGGCTTAGTCTCACACGACCATAATTTAATTACCAATTTGCCAAGGTTATAGTTTAGGCAAAGCCAAAATGAACCTTTCAAAAAGAAAAAAACTATTCACCAAGTTAGAATTGAATTGGATCGGGACTAGAAAATAGCGGTAAAACCTTTCGAAATCTAAATTGTCCCGTTCTCAAACTAAACCATTCATAAACATAATACCGATCTGAGATTTCACAAATTTGAAGATATGAATAAAAACCATGTTTGAAAATTAAATTCTTTTAATTTTCAAAAATTGTTGAACCAAAAATAAAATGAATGTAGTCGGTTAATACAATAAAATCAGTTTGGTGGGTTATGATTATTTTAGCAAGGTAGTTCGTTGAGTTAGTAAATTATTTCAAGCCAAGCAATCTTGCTCAAGCACATCGTATATGTTTAATTTGTATAAACATCCAATTAATTACATTGAAAATAAAGTATTTTCATTTACTTAACATTTTAATAAAAAATTCAAAGTACATATTGAAGGCATTAAATTTTTTAAAATATACTTACTTTGGAAAAGTTGGTGGTAAATATGTTAAATTTCAGTTGTGAAAAATTAAAACTGAATAATGAATTAACAAAAGATGTTTCAAGTTTCAACCATGCATATATACACTTTTAAACAAAAATAGTTGAAAGTTGATTAACAAAAATAGAAAATCTATATATATATAAAAGGAGGATGTTGAAGGATGATGTGGACATCCTATCTATTGAGTATTAGCTAATAGGAATTTTCTCATTGTTTTGATTTTTTTAAATATTAAATAAGTTAAAGACTATACTACCCTTATATGAAAATTATATGTTTAAATATAAGAAGGACTATTTGGTAATTTTATTTATGCTTTGATTAGCCTTAACTTGCAAGTTAACTAGCCTTAACTTCTAAACTATGTAACTTCTTAAGGACCCCTTCACCTTCTTATTTATTAATTAAAAGAAAACCTACAACATAACATTAAGGACCCCCTTTCACCTTCTTATTTATTAATTAAAAGAAAACCTACAACATAACATAATCATATATAAACTACAACCTAATGCTCCACTAAAATGTGATGAGCAACTTTTGTTTAATGTTATGCTATTGGGTTGCTATGTTTATTGTTGTTTCTATTCTACAAAATTCATCTCCCATCAACATTGTAGCTCATCTTTCGTAAAAATTTTCAGGTAGGCTAACATTTTTTATGATTTATTTTATGATTTTCTTGAGTTATATATTGTTTATATGTATATAAAAAATTTCCATATAACTTTATATACATTTTTTCGTATATTCCGTTTCATTATTATAAAAGTTTTTGATTTTTTCTATTTTTTAAACTTATTTCAATTTTTATCTTTATTTTTCTTCTTGATACTTCCTAATTGATATTTATATTAGTACTATAACATTTTTCTTTCATCGAAATTCAAATAATGTTTTTAATTTGTGTGTTTTATATATGATTGTTAATAAGTTTTGAGTTTTTGTTTGAAATTTCTTTACAACTTTTACTTTTGTTTTTCTCTTTCATGTTTTCCACATAATATATATGTTGTATGAGTGTTTTACATAAATCTTTTTCTAAACTTTTTTTTGCTTATATTGATGTAGTTTTCTAGAATTTTTTTTTAACAACAATCAAACTCCAAAGTGTTACCACGTGGTTTATTTACTCTTTGTTTTGTTGGAATTTTTTTCTCATTCTCTTATATTTTTGTAGTCTCTGATTTTGCTTTTATTTTTCCTAATAAAAACACCATCAATAAGATGATATTTTCAAAACATCTCAATCCCATTTTTTTCCTTGACGTCAAATTTTGTCCTTTTTGATGTTGTTATTAACAAAATATTTAATTAATTAAACTACTCATCTTCTTGGTTTATACCTAATTTTTTTAATGTTTTTATTTTACATCATTCTAATATTTTGATTCAAATGAATATTTATAAGTAATTATACATATATAATATATATGTGAAATTACGATCAATAAGTATATTTCTATTTACATGACATGCATTTGAATACATTAAAATGTATGTATTTTTTACATTAAAAATATTATAAATTCAATAAACAATTTAAAATGATGATTAATCACATTAGTATTTTCTTACAATTAGTGTTAGCCATATTATTTAAATAACATTTTTTTTTATATATCGTTTGAAAAAGAATATATTTTAAAATGACAAACTATATGAGTTTTAATCTTTTTTTACTATAACATACACGTTGATATTTATTATTCCTAATAAAATAAAATATCTAAATTTCAATTAACATATAAAGTTTGAACCACTATATAAAATTAAAATACTATTATTATTTGATATTTTATTAAAAAGTATATTTCTAAATGACCAACCATACAAGTTTTAATCAATTTTAACTATAATATATATATATATATATACATGTATATATATATTACATGTATTATTTTTCCAATAAGATTAATGTTTAAATTTTAATTAAATTAAAAACTTTGAACCAATATATAAACTTAAAAATATTATTATTATTCAATTCTTTAATAAGTGAAATATTTATTACATTTAGTACTACTAAATAAAATTAATATATAATTACTAACTCTCTTATTAATAAATTAATAAACATTTATTAAATTTAATATCATTAATTAAATAAATACATACAGTTAAAAACAATTAATAGAATCAATACATATAATTAAAATTACAATCAAAATTATAAGTTATGAGAATCAACTACCAATATGTAAAAAAAATAGATAGAAACATATGTAGGGGTGAGTTCATTGTGAACATGAGGATGGATGAAAGAATGACACATGTCACATTCAACATGAGTTCACAACCAAACTTTTGTTTGTATGTGTATATATATATATATATATAACTAAAATACACAAATAAATAAAATTAGGAAAAAAAAACCTGCTACTATCAATAATAATAGTTTTTTTCAGTTTCGAAACGATAACTTACTACAATTAATAATTTATAGTTATTTCAATTTTGTTTTTTAATTTAAATTGAAATAAAAGTATGCAAAAGAATTGAATTAGAACTGATATAAAACCTTTTTTTCAAGATATAAGTTATGAAGAAAAACAACCTCAAGCAAAGAGAAAAAAGTTCTAACACGAAAATATTAACAACTCAATTAGACTCGCATATAGTCAAAGTGATCACAATACTGGAGATTATTGTTACTTTTCGACCGTTCGTTGGTTGGGAAAGGGGGGTTGAAGAAGTGTTTTAGTCAAAGTTAAACAACAGATTACAATAATTTCAAGTAAATTACTAAAATGTCCTACAATTATACAAAATTAGGAAGCACTACTCTACTTGCATGGTGAATATAAATATTTTATGGGAATATTATGTTGGGATAAATCGATATATTATGATTTATGACAAAAAAATATTCATTATATATCTCATTGTTATAAACAATAGTTTCAAATATTTTTTTTTATTATTTGAGTCGATTATAACGTATGTCAATATAAGACTTATTAGTTATTACTTTATTATACATATTAGAACTCAAAAGAATTATTACTTATTACTTTATTATACATATAAGGCCATCCACAGCCATACCACCCATACCACCTGCATAGGCTGCCACCTCAGCGCCACATCAGCTTTACCACTACCTTACCATTACCATACCATTCACCCACACCCGTACCACTCATACCACCTGTATGATTTAAATAATAAAATATTACCTTTATATATATATATAGATTGTATGTATATGTGTGTGTGTGTTTGAGACTTTTTGATGAACGGCATGGAGATGCCGCTCGCCCTCCATACCGTCCCCATACCGGCACACCTCGCGCGGTGTTACCGCCGGTAGGGGAGCGGTACCGTCCTCCATACCGCTGGGCTGCGGATGGCCTAAGAACTCAAAAGAAACAGTTAAAGATGATGAGGCAACTTCACATCAAGTCTAATATCAATTCTTTATTGATTTCATATATGATATTTGATCATCAGCTCATTTAACTACAATATTTTATAAAAACTTTATCAACACCGCATATACATTAAACTTCATCATTATAAAAATTACATATAGATTTGTAACACAATTTTTTACATTAAAAATAGTGATAGTATTTTTTTTTAAATTCTGGGAATGACTTTTACATACCGCGCAACGTGCGGTTCGGTCTCCTAGTTTATATAATAGGGCAGGTCCAATTTCTCTTTGTTGTTACACGCGTCGGTCTCTACACATATTTGGATAATATATAAATTTTGTGGAAAATCGAAGTTGACCTCTTGGAGATAATACAAACAAATAATAGCAAAACTTATATATACTCAATGATCATAAACTAGCTTCATTATTAATCAAATCATATAAAATAATAATATAAAATTTATGTGATTCCGATTTGCAAATTTAATCATATGCAACTTATAATAGATTTCTCTTAAAAGAACACTAAATAATAAATGGCGGTGAATATTAACGAATAAATGTTAAATTGAACTTCTACTTTACGTTTATTTCACCAAATTAAATACAACTTAGCGAGATGGTCAAATACCGTTCAAGTTGAGACCAAGATTAATTTTTTCTGTCCCCTCTAATCTGTCCTAGCAATAAAGGTGTAGATGTAATCCATATGTACGAGGTTTCAGGTTCAAACCATGGGAACCACATCTTTGCCAATAGGATGCATGCACGATAATTTACCTCCCCCATGATGACGATGGGACCAGTGCAGTGGGGGTGCCCCAGATGGTGACGTAAAAGATTAATTTTTTTTGAACGGCAAACACATACATCTTCTAAACCTACTCCTAAATCTACACCAATATCCCTAATGAGACTCGAACACACAACCACAAGAAAAGGAAACACCACCTAAATCTACACTAAATGCCATTGGGCTACAAGCCCTTTGGCGAGACCAAAATTTATTAGAGACACATTTTTACATTGTTCTAAATTTTTTATTCAAAAATGTCAACTAGGAAATTGAAGGAAAAAATCATCCGATTTTAAAGCTTAAGACGACAATTTTCATCTTGAATCTATATATAAACTATACTACATGATGTATATATATATATTATATAATGCAGTGGCAATGATTCAGAAAAACAAGGCTGAAGGTTTCAATTTGTTTATATCAACCAACTAAATGACAATTTTTTAGCTCCTATATTGCTATATAAATGCCTCAAAATTTGAACATCTTAATATTGTCATGATACAGAACACGTATTTGTACCAATGTCTACTTCATCCAGTGTCACTCTAATTATGCACTATCTGATCCCACTTATACTCTTATGTTTTATAAAACTTGTTTATGCGACCAACTTCTATCGAGATTTCCACATACTTTGGGGTAATGATCGAGGAACGATTCTTAATAACGGTAAGGTTTTGATGTTGTCTCTTGACGAACATTCTGGTTCCGGGTTCCAAGCACACAAGGAGTATATCTTCTCGAGAATCGACGTGCAAATCAAGTTGATTTCTGGAAACTCGGCTGGCACTGTTACGGCCTTCTACTTAGGTTTTCTTTTTCCTTCTTTTCTTTCGATATTAATTTAGTCATGAAATTATGTGTGAAAGATGGATATATGATTATGATTTGTTTTTGTTTAGTTAGGATCGGAAGGTGATAAACGTGACGAGATAGACATTGAATTCTTGGGAAATCTAACTGGTGATCCCTACACTCTTCACACGAACATGTATACGAAAGGAAAAGGTTCTAGAGAGCAACAATTTCATCTTTGGTTTGATCCAACCTCTAGTTTCCACACGTATACGATCATTTGGAACCCTTTTATGATCGTGTAAGTATTCATATAATCATTTACAACCTAATAAAAGGTTACAACTGTGCAACCCGTATCTAAACCATTCATTTATCCCATTCTTATAGATTTACATGGGATCTCTAAATGTATTTACTTGATTTCATTGAATTTCTGTAGCATATGTCGATGCATATAGTGGTTTATGTGATGTATCACGTGAAAGTGATATACATGCACATCTATATGCATGGACAATGATAAAATTCCATGCACATCTATATACATTTCATGTTATAGTGTATGTGTTTAATGAAGTATTATGCATTACATGTAAGATTATTAAATGAAATCGATAATCATTGATGAATCGAGTAATCAATCATAATGAATAGTCTAAAATAGATGGTTTTAGATAAGGTTGCACGGTTGTAACATTTCATCAGGTTGTAAATGAAGGTGTCATTATATTTCAAATTTTACAGCATTAATGAATAATACAAAAACTCGTTACCCATTTTTGTCGTTTAATTTGATTAGGATTTACGTCGATGGAAGGCCCATTAGAGTGTTCAGAAATTTTGAATCAATTGGGGTTCCATACATGAAGGAAGTGCCGATGAAGGCGTATGCGACCCTCTGGAATGGAGATCAATGGGCGACGAGAGGCGGAATGATCAAAACAAACTGGACAGACGCTCCATTTAGAGCTTGGTTTCGAAATTTTAAAAGCAAGGGTTGTGTTTGGTGGAATGGGGAGACCGATTGTAGTTTAGGAAGATCAAAAACTCTAAAGCATGATTGGTATAAACAAAAAGAATTGGATTTGAGTAGCCAAAAGATGTTGAAATGGGTCCAACGTAATTACATGATTTACAATTACTGTAATGACTTTAATCGCTTCCCGAATGGCCTTCCTCTAGAATGCTACCGATAACATGCATATATAATTAGGGGTACAACATCATCATTACCAAATTGGATTATGATGCATTTGCTACACATTTTTCATCATATTTCTATTCGGGGAACAAATAATATTTGATTTCAACCGTAATCCATCTGGTCTACGCAAACTGCAACACTGTCCTAGAACCAACAGAAGTCGTTCGTAAGGAACAATGAATGGATTTTGCACCAAACGGGAATAGAAGCTCGGAGTAAGAGATGCGGCCTTTTTAGTTATCGACAAGGAGGATTGCCACCGAGATAGCCTTAACTGTGGTTGATAACACATAAATAACCCCTCCCTATCTCTCTCTCTCTCTGCCATCAACCATGGTGTAAATTGAAGATGATACCACATTATGGTTCTGGTTTAAGTTTCTTTATCGAGCAGTTTTTGTTTTCTTGTAACACACATTTGTTTGTTGCTCGATGGTTGTAAGACATAATTTTCGTTCTATCTTCTAAGCTAATTTACATGTGGTTTGTGAGTTTTAATCTATATTTTACATATATACATTTGAGATAATTGTATCATGACAATTACCTACTATGTTTCCCCTTAGGGCGTCCACACTGCATTGAACTCAAACAAAGTTCAATGGACTGCCTTATCAGCATTTCACCCCACCATGCAACTTTACCGCCATTTAATACTCACACTTCATACAACTCTAATAAGTTTAATTGATTTTCACATCAGTATCATATATATAAATTTACCAAAATATCTTAAAAGACTATTAAAAACAAGGAATAATACATTAATGTAGTTTTATGTAATGTAATTTGAGATTAATGTAATGTTTTAATTAGTTTTTTTGTTTTTTATGTATCAAACAATAATTATAATATACTATAACATTTTGCAAGAATTATGAATAGTAAACTCATCTAGGGATGGCAACGGGGCGGGTTTGGGGCGGGGATTGGTCCCCCCGTCCCCGTCCCCGTTTAAAAAAACCATCCCCGTCCCCGCTTAAAAACCCGCGGGGAAACGGGTATCCCCGTTTAGTATAAACGGTTAATTAAACGGGTTTCACCGCGGGATCCCCGTCATCGTTTAAACTTTACCACAAATCCACAAGTCTCGGAAAATGATATATTAAATTACATAACATTCTCGAATCCATTGTCTAAATATATTTGAAAGAAAATTAAAGTTCTAAAGTTGAAATGCATCCAAAATATTAATAATTTAGCTATATATATAGTTTAAATGCATCCAAAATATTAACACTTGAAATGTTAAAGTATATATACGACCGAACATAAAAACCATTTAGCTATATATAATATATTGTCTACTAAACAATCATAAAATAAAAATAATTTTAGGAATATAATCGAGGATATATTCGGGGATATAATCGGGGATATAATCGGGTAATCGGGTCGGGGATTGGTCCCCCCGTCCCTGTCCCCATCCCCGTTTAAAATAAGCGGGTTTTCCCCATCCCCGTCCCCGTCCCCGTTTATCATCCCCAAACCCGTCCCATTTATTTCGGGTTTCGGGTTTCCCCATCGGATTCGGATTTTTTTGCCATCCCTACTCATCTAATAATGTACAATTTTAGTCCCTATAATTTGATTTTTATAATGATTTTCATCCTTAATTTTGAAAAACTGGTTTTTCATCTCTATGGTTTTTATTTCCATCCCTCCATCTAATTTTGTTAAATTAAGTGGTTAACTAATCTAAAAAATATTTGATTAAATTACATATTTGGTCCTTATAGTAGATCATATTTATATTTTTTATTCTCAAATTACATAATTCACACTTTATTACTTTTTACTTTATTTATTTATTTTATTAAGACGTTTTCTTTTATTGATTAATTATAAACAATTATAATTTTAATTAAAAAAATAATCAAATTATTCCATTAAACTATTGATAAGTACATGATATTTTTTCCAAAAGCTTTAGGTTAAAATCTCTTAAAATTAATATTTTTTATTTACTGGTTTATTAAATACCCAACATATGTACAAACTTTATGTTTCATACAAATCCATGTTACTACCTATGATAAACTCTATTACAGTTTATAACTCGGCGCATAGCCCGGGCTTTTAATAACTAGTTAATACTTAAGAATTGAATTTAAAAAATAAAAAAAAATTATGAGGTCCACTTATAAACCCATGAGGCGTTAGATAAGTTTTTTCTCTTTTAGTTTCTACTCTCTCGACTCTAACGTTGAGTATCACTACCTTAAACTAACCCAATTTTTATCTTATTTTAGTTAATATATATGAAGAGAGAGAAAAAAGGAGAGAGGAGAGGTTTCGATCGGGTTTGAAAACTTGCACCCCTTGTACCACCAACCTGCCCTACCCGCTCGTTGAACCTGCATGAAACCTATACTGCGGTACGGATGGCCTTATGGCAAGTTTAAATATTCGACTTTAACTCAAAGGGTTCTAAGATTTCACATCATCTTTTCAGAAATGGTGCTGACATGGATATGGTTTTGTTGTTGGAACTTGGATTGATACAGAGAAATAGTTATGGAACCTTGTCTCTTAATCCAAACCGTGTAAAGTGTCAATTTTATTGGTTAAATTGATGAAAATATTTCATATATTTGTTTTCTTAATAAAATTGTTTCACTTATTTGTGTTTTTATGTAAAATAATATTTCATCATAATAAACTTTTAGCTTTTTTAGAACGGCAAATTCATAAAAATCGAGCCTAGCTAGAACCCAATAAGCTGAACAAGTACAAAGAGGATGCCAAACAACATCAATTAGCCCAAACAAAGTTCCTACCGAGGCTACATGATTTATAATGCATGATATTCAGAGTAAATATTGTCATGTGGCGTAATTTTAGTGATTATCACGTTCACAATCAAAGTTGAGTTCATATTTAAACCAAACCCTATATATGGACCCACATAGAATGTGAGATCCATATGGGCTGATATCAATATATAGCGATGGTTAATTTATTTGTTCCTAAAATTAGATTGGTTTGTGTATATCAATGTCAATTAATTATGTTACGAGATAAAATTCAAATTTTACTTTCTAACAAATTTACGAGGTAAAATTCCATTTTATAGTTTACCTTCTAACTATTATATGAGATAAAATTCAAATTATAGTTTCTCACACTTTTACAAGGTAAATTTTCATTTATAAGTTAACCATGACAACGAGGAGTTAAAGAACGAAATAATGTAGCCCAACAAAGTCACAAAGATGAAGTTCTATTTTTTGATTGTCTACGATACATCAACAAGACCTACATAGTACTAGAAAACCGTTAAAACATGCATAACTTAACAAAAACAGATCTATAGCAACAAAGAGTTCAAAAAACTCACTTCACGAGCCATTGAGAAATTTACTGATTAGAAAGGTGAAAAACAAAAACGTGCATTTTCTTGGCGGGCTTAGCAACCACGTGGCTTTTTCTTGATGGTAGACCGAGGGACCACGTGTAGTTATGTTGGTTTTCTTGACTTCTTCTTTGAAAATAAAAGAAAGGAGAGGGTGAATTGAGATAGCCGATGACTTCTCTTTAGTCCCACGGTTCTTTAAAAAGGATTTGGTCAACAACGGAGAGTGGTGGTTAAGAGGGAATTAAATGGTTAGCAGGTCGGTCAAAAACGGTCAAAAAGGTGTTAGAAATGGTGATATTTGACTGGGTTTAACCATATGAGGGCATTAATGCCACCAAACGACACCTCCACCATTGGCGGAGGTGGGTAAAAAACGTAAAATCAATTCTTGAGGGGTCATGGCGGACATAGAGGTGGTAGCAGACAGGGGGTGTTTTTGCCATTTCTCAAAACATTTGGGTTGAATCTGTCAATGGCGCTTTGAATTTTGCTGGACAGGTATACCCCTACGTGTCATGGGTCCGCCAATGGCGAAGTCTCCATGGCTGACCGGATTGCTATTTTGGTAATTTTAATGAGAAAATAGTTCGCATATTAACGACTATTTTTAGAGTGGTCAATAAGGTTAATTTTCCAAATAATAATCATATTTTTCTTATCAATTTGACATTAATATTCATACTTTTTTTGATAGTTTTTCAGTTTTCGATTTTTTGTGGATTTCTTTTAAACCCTTTATCTTTCTATACGCTTTATAGGAGTTGTTAAATGCACCATTTTGATAAAGGTGGAAATGCATTGGGAATTGAATTGAATGCATTGGGAATATAAAAAGTGTTTTTGATGTTGATGTATGTGAGATGAGCAATTCACCTTTTATGGTGTAGATAGTAAATCAATTGGTGTATTTAGTCTTCTCCGGTTTATAATATGTTTCCTCCTGCTCAGAAAAACATGTGAAGGAATGATTGAGAGAGAAGTTAAGAGAGAAAGAGAACCAAGATTCATTCACTTTCAGCTGCCCTTATATATATATCGTCTTCCATATTCTTTTATATATCTATATTCGACAGTTGACAGACATGTCCACAACCAAATGCTTTTATTTTCAATTTGATTTTTAATTCTCTTTTGTGTCGCCAAGATACCCATACAAATATATAATCTATATATATATATATATACATATTGCCTGTATATTTTCTGCTATTTTCCATGTGACTTCTCTACATGGGATCTTGATTTAATTAAACTATTAGACAAGTGTCGTTTAAAAGCATTAGTTGATTAAGAATTCATTCAGATCGAAACTTCTGAGAATGGCCGAACCGAATAGTATGTAACAAAATAAAATTTACTTGATCAATTGATCAAAAAATTTATTTTGGATAACTTAAAAGATCATAAATTCAATTCATACATCATCCGAATATTAGTTTATGAATGTCAAATAGGACTTTACAGGATACATGATTATTAAGACGGAGGTTTATACGAAAAATATATTTTTTTAAGAAAATGCGAGGAGCAATCTCAGCCACTCATCTCGGTCAACAAAGACGGCTTTGACCGGTCCCCCCTTTAATTATCTCTACCCTCCCATGGATCGCGTCAACCCTCCGTGATCACGTCCACGGTCCACCGTAATTGCGAGATGAGTGGCTGAGATTGCTCCTCACGTTTTCTTAAATTGACATGCTTCTCGTTTGAACCTTCCGATTAATAATTAATATATAAATGATACGTGAATGTATAAGAGAAAAAAGTTTCATTTCATGATGTATCATAGATAATGATATAAAAGCCTATTTAAATATATGTAAATGATGCATGAACAAACATGTAAAAAATTGAGTTAACGTGAGAAGTGTAAAAACTAAAAAGTGTATCTATTTGATACATTGATTGATCTAGTACATTTTATTTCGATGCATCTTATATGGTAAGATTTTATTTGTATAATACATTATGTTCACAAATATGTTATCTTATACATTTTAATATGAGTTCACATTTAGCTAGTATGGGATGATTTATATATTATCGAACTTACTTTAATCCAAGTATATTTTAAAGATCACATTCTAGAATAATCAAATAGAAAATCGGCAGTATGGTGATTCAGTTTATCCTAGTTATTAATTAATAGCTATTCTTTAATGGAAAGTTGATGCTCAAAATTAATTATGGCTTCCTACGAAGCAACAGTTTCTGTATGGATCTCTGACTGCATTATATATGTCTTTAATTATATATATATATAGAGAGAGAGAGAGAGAGCTTTCAGTTGCCGGAATCATTGCCGACCGCCGAAGATGATCACCAATCATGTCAGATATATTTTCCGATCCATACTTGATTCTTTTATTAGTATTATTTCTAGTTAAGAGAGCAAAAAGATTTAGAACATAAATAATTAAATAGAGTTACTATGTATCTACAATTATTTGAAAATGATGATACGTAGGGGTGAGCATTAGCATCGAATCGACCCGGTCCCTGTTTGGAAACCGGAACCGGAAATGAAAGATTTGAAGAACCGAGAACCGGACCGTATAGGTAATACTGGTTCCGGTGCCAGTTCCGGTTTTTCGGTCAGATACCCGCTTGGAACCGATTGTTCATAGTTGAAATAATAAAATCGTCAGGGGTGGCCCTGGGCATAGGCCAAAGGGGCGGTAGCCCAGGGCATCATCTAGCCTAAGGGCATCACTCTTATAAGGCCAAGTATTCATTAGTAGGTTCACTTATATGCTTTTGGGCTTAATTTTACTATGGTTGTGACTTGTGACACTTCATATATGGATACCAAATCAATCTCGGCATGCTACAATTTACACTGAAAGAGATTATAGAAGTACAAAATTGAACACTAAAACAAATTTTGTCGCCAATTTCTGCAAATCGCTCGCCAATCGACCTACTTTATATTCAATCTTCTTGTTTTCGAAATCAGAAATCGAAGTAATTGATTTCTTCGCTCTTCTGCTTTCGATTAAATCTCAGTAAGTTTTTTTTGTTTGATTATCAGTTTATCACTTTGCAATCTATCATCTATGTTGCTGTTGTGCTGCATTATCTTCGATTTCAATCCTCAATAGTTAATCCCAACATGATTTATGCATACTAAAGGGGCATGCTTTTAACCTTTCGCCATGGGCATCTGAAATCTCAGGACCGCCGGATTGTGTTTATATATATATGATGAAATAAATGATTTTAACTATTTATATTATAGATTTAAAGTATATATATATGATATGATATTTCAAATTATATGTAATAGAAATTAAAGATTTAATTATTGTATATGTTTTAATTCATTGTGAGAGATCATTGAAAACGGGAATGGCGATAATTTTATGTTATTATGTAGTGGTTGTCAAATAAAATTACGGAAAATCTTTAAAATATTATAATTTTTGGTGCAATATAAAGTATTTGTGAACTAAAAAGATATTATGAATTCTATAAATTAATATTCATGTGTATATGAAATATTGTTTTAAAAGTCCAGGCTGGTTCCGGTTAATTACCCAAAAAATTGAGCTTGAACTTGGTTTGGAATCGGAATCGGAAATGAGAAATTTGAAGGATCGAAAACTGGACTGGTTGGACTATAACGATGCCGGTTCCGGTCCAGGTCCCAGTTCGGTTCCTGTTAAGAGCGGTTCTTTCGATTCTTGCCATTTGGTACTGTCCCAGGGCACTGTTGTTAGGCCCGTACCGAGGAATTTTTCGACCGTTTTCCTAGGCGTTCCTTGATCGTTCTCCAGACCGTTCCTTTACTGTTTTCCAAACCGTTCCTCCACCATTTTCCCAACTGATCTTCAGTTGTTTCTCTAAATTTATTTTATAAATCACAATGGAATTACGGGTGTTATAGTAATCCAAGTTCATGGATCCGTCACGGCACGTATGTGTATATATATATATACATATATATACATGAAGTGTTTTAGCAAGATGAATACTTGAAATGATGTTTGGTGTGTTTGCCTTGAATAAGATAACTTTATGTTTAAGATGCATCTTTTAGAAAGCCATGTATTTTATATGTGGTGTATGAAGAGTTTCGTGCAAGTGAAAGTATGACCATCTAATTAATTAAAGGGGGACCATGGGGACTGTTCCCCCCCCCCCCCCCGACCTGTGGCCGAGGAAGCCATAGGCCATGGCATGCTGAGGTCTAAGTCGCTCATTGGATCGCCTAGCATGCCAAGCCCCGCACGCGTGTCCGTTGCCTAGATCGTCCCTCGTCGCCCGTACGCGTGCCCGTTGCCTAGATCGTCCCTTGATCGTCGCCCATTTCTCGCACCGCGGCTTGGTTACCCTCACCGTTGGCCGAGAATCCTCATGCATGGCTTGGTTTCATCAATGACCATCTAATTAAATTATTAATACTAGACGGGCTATAAGAATGGACATTTTGCAAACGGACCTTCGGGCAAGTTCCTTCGCAAAATTACCTAGGGATCTAAGATCCTATTAAGAATGTTTGACATACTTACACATATGAGATCTTGCACTAAATTGGGCGTAAAACTTGCAAGAAATAATTTTTGGAATAAAATAATATGTGGTTTCAAGCTTAAATTAAACTTGCAAGCATATATATGATCTTCGTTAGAATCCATTATATATACCTATGTTACATATACTAATAAATAATTAAAAAATATACAAATAACATATTATATTGGGTATGGTGTGGGTAAATAGAGGCATAGAGCATCATCATATGATGGTATGTATGTTTGAAACATGTCATATGTGTAGGGGAATCTTGCTTGTTGGTTTGTCGACAAAATTGCTACAGTTATTAAATTGCAGATCAACATGGTTTTATGCCCCTTTTCTACTTAATCTGGAAAAAATCTCTTCCAGATTTGAAGCTCATATGCATGCAAATAATTAATTAATAATCTTTAAACCATATCATCAAGCCCATGATCCATTTGCCAACATTGTCTCTTCCATTCATATATATATTATATATATATATATATATATTCATGTTTTAATGGAAACTCAAATTTGATTATGAACTTAAGGATAGCCGAAATCGAACCACATGGTGTATTTATTATGAATAATCATCTATTATTTAGAGTAAAAAACACAATATTTATTTCTCTTGGTGTTGTTTGGCTAGCTGCTTGCTGGTCTGATGTTTTTAATAAAATGTGCCGTTCGAAAAAAAAACACAATATTTATTGTTATTCAGAGTAAATAATATAGCATTATGTATTATTGAGTATTATTCATTCTGAATATCACTAAATATTGTGTTATTCACTGTGAATAATACATAATTATTCAGAGTGAATATCTCACGTGGTGCGCTCCCGGTTGTCCTCACGTTCTCAATGAAATTTGAGTTTTCAACTGAACTTTCGGGTGGGTGTGTATCGGTGTGTATATATAGACGAGTGTTCGGCTACAAACTCAAATTTCATTGTGAACGTGAGGACAACCAAGAGCGCACCATGACATATTTAGGCACATAATAATGTATTATTCGGACTAAATATGCCACGTGGCGCTCTTTCAGTTGTCTTTACATTCACAATCACAATGAAAGATGAGTTTTCATTTGAACATGACATTGGTTTGCAAATGAATATGACCATATATATATATATATAGTCTTATTATTTACTCAAAATCACCTTGTAACACCCTGATGATCCCAACACTAATCGATCCCTCCATATAAAAATAAAGAATATTGGATGAACCGGCAACTCGGCAAGTGACTCTGGTCCTGCCATTAATGGAGGAGACAACACTTCGATTGCCCATTCTCTATCTCTCCCTCTCCCCATAACCCTATACTCATGTGTGTATATATATATATATATCAATCTAAACACAGATAATTCTATATAGCCTCAACATCACAACTAGCCACCTATAAGTATTCAACCAACTATTCTTCTTCATATAACTCAACTCTTAATTAAAGTTGTTCAAAAGTTTCTTACAAATAACAAATTTCCAATCCTTCATATAGTTATAAAGCTAGCCATGAGTACTTTCCCAGACCTAAACTTACCAGAAAACGAGTACACCTTAGACCTTTTGCATGACTCTAATTCCTCTTCTTCTCTTTCTTCTTCATCAAGCAACCCGGAGCAACGAGTTTTCTCGTGTAACTATTGTCGGAGAAAGTTTTACAGTTCCCAAGCACTCGGAGGCCACCAGAATGCGCACAAGCTCGAACGGACCTTGGCGAAGAAAACCCGATACCAGATGAGACCTTGGAACGGCCACCAGACATCATCGTCGAACCACGTTGCGAATGGTTCGAACCAGGTGCATGTTGGTTGGGTTCAGCCACCCTTCACAATGGGGATGGATAATCATCAGGGGAATGTTGGAATGGATTATTATTATAAAGGTGAGAGTGTGCAAGAGAACTTTCATCAGCTTGACTTGTCTCTTAGGCTCTAATTAATCAGCAACTAAAGTGTACTTTTATGTATGTTTGATGATCCATCTCTTAATCAATAAAAAGTGCTAACGTTTTTATTGAAGAAATTGTAATCTATATCTATCTAGTTGACATGGTACAAGTATTCGAGTACTAGTAAATCGAGTCATAGCCTTTGTGTTATTGAGGTCGTCGTTGTTGACTTCTTCTTCTTTCCTAAAATGTGAGACGGTACCACCGTTGGTATTGGTTGTAGGTGGCAAACTTAGCCCGTGCTCAATCTCGTTTTTTTCAAGATTTTCCCCCACCATTTTTTGAAAAAAATGATTATAAGAGCGTTAAAATTAGAAAAAAGATGCCTATATATTTGAAATTTTAGAAAAATTACAAAAGTGCCACTGGTTTGGGCCTTAACCAGTCTTTGGACCGGGCCCAATCAAGAATTGGTCCTAGTTATAACCTGGCTTGCAAATCAACCTAAATGCGTAAACGATCCCTAACTGTCGGGCCTTAACCGAGCCTTCACCAATCTGGTCATAGCTGGTCTCCAGTCAGCCCCTGTTCCGGTTAACTACCGGTCTTGGTCCTGGACTGGGCCTTTTGCCCACCTCTACTCACCAACAAACGTCTATATGTTAATCTTTACATAACGATGATTTAAGGAGGTTAATCATTAATGATTGAAAGATTTTGTTTTGTACAATGTTAGAAGAATGTCTGTGAATTTTGTATGTCATTTTAAGACATTTTATTATTTCGATTTATGATACTTTTGATATAATATATGGTAAGAAATTTTATATTTTGCTTTATCAAGATAAGGTCCAATATAGTTTTACGGCCACAGTTATAAGAGAAAGCATAATCAAAATATAAATAAGACAGATTCATAAGAGTATGTAGAATTGTAAATATAGGTGACAAAGAAAGACAGATTTCTTTTTCTTTCTTTCTTAGGCTACCTGCACCGGCACCTGCGGGTTCCATCGGCTTGAAGCGAGTAAGCCCGCCGGTTTCATTGGGTTGGATGTGTGATGCCTTCAAGCCGGCGGGTTGGGAGGTATGCAGGTTGGGAGAGCCGTTCTCAACGGTCAAAAATCAAAAAAAAAAATTTACTTTTTTTTTCATTTTTTACTCCTATATAAATACGGAAATACCCATTTATACCCAACTTAATTTTTCACACAAACTCTAAACCTTCAATTCTTCAACTCTTTTTAAACCTCCAATTCTTCAAACCTCCAACTCTTTTTAAACCTCCTAAACAATGAATCCAAACGATCAAAACCTCGGATCTTCATCACGGCGCGCGAAATGTAAACGTCGGGCGGAACCCGAGACCCCTTCGAAGCCCTCTTTCAAAGTCGACGTTATGTATACCGGGTTCCCTCCACAATATCCACCCGATTACGATGTCGAAATTTCGCCGAAAGGTTTTTGTATCACAATTACTCATCCTCAAGCTCTTCAACCCGGGAGCTCTTCACAACCCAATCAACCCGGGAGCTCTTCACAAGCTCCTCAACTGTTTCCTTATCAATCGTTTCCTTATCAACCGTTTCCTAATCCACAATTTCCTCCAACCGATTGGGGTACTCCTTATCAACCACAATTTGTACCCGGTTACCAACCCAACTACCATCCCGTACAAGAGGAAGACACTTCCGATGAGGGAGAACTTTCACCAACGACCCAACAAGAGGAAGACATTAAGTTTTACACCACCCCACACTACTATCTCCGGGGTAAAAAGCTCAAGGATACTATGAAACGAAAAGAGGAGATCAAAGCCAAATATGACTTGTAATTTTTAGTTTATTTTATTTAATTATGTAATGTTTAATTTTAATTTTTTGTTAATTAATTATGTAATGAAATTTTTAGTTAATTAATTATGTTTTTTTTAATTATATTATTTATTTATATAAAATAAATTGAAAAGTGAGAGGGTTAGGAGGGTTGGGTGTGTGTTGTAGAGGGTTATGGGAGGGTAAAGAGAGGGTTGAGAAAAAGCTGATGTGGCAGCTGATGTGGCAGCTGATGTGACATTCAAAAAGTGGGTGGGTTCAATGGGTTCAGTGGATTGGGTGCAACTAGCCTTATAAGGAATAAAATATTGTACTTTTCCTATCATTTTCTTTCCTTTCAATGTAAACAATAAAAGAAATTATTTTCCTTTTTTCCTTTTTTTTCAGTTTTTCAAAATTCGAAAAGGAAGCTGATTGGCTGTTGCTTGAGTGCTTCTTGCCAAATGCCAACATTGGATAAAATGGCTCGACAAGCATACGATTTTGAGTTAAAAGAGTTTGCGTTTTAATTATTAGTTTATTTCCTCATTCTATATATATACACGTAATTATGTATATATATATATATATATATATGGGACTACGGGTGGATTCAAATGTGAACCACTTTTTGGTTGTGAACGTGAGGACAACCGAGAGCACGACACGTGGCGGATGACTAGGCGCCACGTCAGATCCACGGCGGATGACTAGACGCGATTAATGGGAGGACATTGAATTAAAGAGGATGATCACACTCAAAGCCGTCACGTGTCGCGCTCTCGGTTGTCCTCACGTTCACAACCAAAAAAGTGGTTCACATTTGAACTTTCCTCTATGGGCCTAATTATCAAAATATATATAATTAATTATTGACGTTTTGGTCAATATAACCTCTAAATAAGTACAACAAACTTTAGACCAATATGATTTATTTTTCTTTTAAAGTAAGCAAACCATCAAAAATCTTACTCCACATTCTCGTCTAAGAACTTATCCTCGTCAGTCGTCCTCTGTTAAAGAATATAATCACATCTCGTCCTCTCTGTTTCCCCTTTCTTTCCTAAAAAAGTTTTGAAACATGAGTGTTTTTTAGTTTCCCATCCTTTCTTCCTCAAAAAAGTTTTGAGAACATGGGTGTTGTTTAGTTTCCTTTTATTTCCTTTGTAAAATAAGTTTTGAGAACACAGCAATAATGGTTTCTAAACCCTATGAATGATTCGTATCTTAGACATCCATTAACCATTTAGCTCCTAGTTTCATTTTCAACAATTACCAAATAACCATATTTCATTTTACATTACATCATAAGTCTTCCAAATCATTCCGACATCTTAATTATCCAATACAGGATACCACATTTGAGAGGAAGTTTTGGAAGGAAACTTATGTGGCGTTTGGTTCATGGATTCTGATGGAATAGAATGTCTGAATTCCATCAAAATCCTTTAGTAAAGGAAGTGGTCATTTCATGGCCACAGCCATCGGTCACCACCACCACCAACGACCACTATTGACCACCGACCACCATTGACCACCACCGATCACCACCAACCACCACCAGTCATATATTAAAAAAAAACATAAAAGGGTATTTCGGTCATTTACCAAAATTTTATTCTAATTCTAAAGCTACATTTTGTTAACCAAACAAACATACTCCAATTCTGCCAATCAAACGGCTGATCAAACTTAACAACATTTCATTCTAATTCATTCAAAGTCAAATTCCTTTAACAAATTTCATTTCATTCAAAAAACATTCTACAAACCAAACGCTAACTTAAAATTGTTTTTCCTCGTTTCTCTTTCCTCTCTCCTTAGAAAGTTTCGAGAACACTTTTTTTTGCTTTCCTTCCTTTTACGACGTTCTCCTTTCCTTTCCTTTCCTTTCCTTGGTAAGATAAGTTTCGAGAACGCAGTGAAATTTCCGAATCAGCACCGGACCATCCCATTCCGCTTTTCGCTGTACTGTGCTGCATTTGTACTGTGCTGCATTTGTTAGTTATTGACGATCAACTTCTTCTTCTTCTTCGATGTGTCACTTCTTCTTCTTCGATGTGTTGCTACTTCTTCTTCTCCCTTGTGGTTTTGTTGTTTATCTGCTTTGCTCTTATACTTCTTCTCTCTCCTCAACTTTTGCTCTTCTTCTGCTTATTCATTCTCCTTATGCTGCTTCGCTCTTCCCCTCCTTCTTCCCTCTGCATTCTTCTCTTGCTTCTTCAACCTCCATTGGTAACTCAATAACGCTGCAATATGCTTGCTTTTGGTGATTCTTTGGGGAGTTTTTTACTTCTTCTGGAGATTTCGCATTCACAGGTATGCTAATTGATTTTATCACAACTTTATGTTCATGGAATGATTTCAATTTATTACATTGCAAGTTTCCAATTTTAAGTTAGAAAATTCATACCTAATTGTGGAGTTCATACATCCTCTGTTTCTAATTGATCCTGTAAATGAAATGTGTCTGATTAAGCTGATAATATTCGATTTTCAACATTAATATATTCTATATTGAACTGATTCTATCTAATATGAAAAGGAATTTGGAAAAAATTGCTTATGCTGACTCTGTTAAACCTGCAATGGACAATAAATATCCATTAAACTGGTTTTATTAAACCTAAAAGTGGAAATTGGGGTTGATTGTTGGATGGATGCAAGCCATCTGAGTTCCTAATGTGATTTGGTTGTAGCAAATTCTACAATTCAAAGCCCTAAGAATCTACTGAGTTCCTAATGTGATTTGGTTGTAGCAAATTCTACAATTCAAAGCCCTAAGAATCTACAACCTTTAGTGGAATAAACCTAGGTTGCTTTCAAGCATATCAATTTGCCTTTTGTCAACAATCACAATAATAACAAATTCAAGTAAAGAAAGCTAAGCATTCTGTTGTCAACATTAAGGTTTTCTTTGAAACCTAAAATTCAATACAGTGATAGAACAAACTTTGGTTGCATCGTAGAATATCAATCTGCTATGCGTTGATCAACAAAATTCAGATTACGTATCGAAGCATTTATGTGGTTCTGAAATTTGTCTACATCTATTGTCACTATTTAGAACTTAAGTGTTTCTCTCCATTTTTTAGTGGTACATCAAAGAACAAAGTGGTAATTTGGTAGCTCTTAATATAACGAGACACCGAGTCTACCAAGTGACTACAGTGCCCTGCTCAGTATTTTGGGGTTAGAATTTCTTTCTGCTGAATCGAGATAAGTTACCAAAAGTATACCAACTTCTCAATCTTGGATGGATGTGGATAGTGGATATATATATTGCTGCTGCCTGCTAACTGCTAAACCATTTTCGTAATTATGTGATTGTTTGCATTGATCAGCAGATTGAATTTCAAGACGAGTTACATTCACCTCGATCACAACCCAAATATATGCAACGTGAGTATCATCTTCTCCCTATCTTGTCTTCTCTATTTATCAAAGATGCATGCTTAATATATGTGTGCTTCATTAGCTGTTACATTTACACCTGTAGATTTTGGTTTAATTGACCTAACCCTTTTTTATGGACTGCTGTGTATCTGAACTTCTTTAAAATCCATGTGAATTTTCACTTTTGACCTTCAAAATGATATGCCATGTCCAAAGTTTCCTATAGGACTTCTACTGACAATATTAGTCATCTTCTTTCTTATTGCAGATAACATATATCTTTTCATTTTCAATTTTTAGCAACTAAAGACACCATAATGACTGTCTAGTAGACCTGTTTGTTAGCTGCTTAATGAGCTTAATGGGACTTTTAGCTTATTCAGCAGCTATACATGACTGTTTGGCAGTGGCTTAATCATATGGAAAGTGGCTTATTCGGTAAGCTTTTAGGGAAGAGCTTTATGCAGAAAGACAAGTTGTTTCAAAACAATGTCCCCTAGAATTAAAGAACATGTTCCTTCCATCTATGAAGAAACCCTCCCAAACAAATATCTTTCCAATCTAATACAGATAGATTAATCCACACAGACAACTTTATCCATGTAGGACTTGATGGAAAACCAACCAAACTACCCCTAGGAGAAGTATAAGTCTATGTGTCATTCTGTTTTGATCGTCTTACATATGTTCATATACAAACCGAAATGCACAACCAATTGGCGATCGTGCAGCAAATATATACTCCAAACCAAACTGACTCTCTAAAGTCTAAACGAACTCACATGTGTCATCATACTCCACTTCATTCTGATGTTATATACTAAACACAGATCTAAACATTGTCTGCAACGA
The DNA here is from genome assembly GCA_030169165.1 of Centaurea solstitialis. Lineage (NCBI taxonomy): Eukaryota > Viridiplantae > Streptophyta > Magnoliopsida > Asterales > Asteraceae > Centaurea > Centaurea solstitialis. The sequence continues at coordinate 53,485,866 of CM058044.1, read as the reverse complement.
AGATATATTATACAACAAATCACCTCACCTCAATGCTTACAAGTTACAATACCTTTGAGAACTTCAAGGTTTTGGTAACACTAAAGATCGAAAGATATCTGGTAGTTTCAATATATGATCTTTATCTTTAACTCTGTTTTTAAGTTTTTGTAATTGTGCATAATTAAGTTGATGCAAATGACAATATAGTACAATCCATGTTGACAAAAATATATAAAATTTCAGGATCAGATAGGAAACACAAGTAACTAACTAACAGAAGATCAATGGGACCATCAAATCGGAAGAACTATCGGAGCTGCTTTCTTTTGGGAGATGTGGAATAATCGGAACCGTAAGGCATTCAATGGGACCATCAAATCGGAAAAGGTGATCTCGGAAGACATTAAATATACCGCTTATGATTGGGTTAGGTGCAGAACCAAATTTGGTAAGGGTATTAGTTGGGAGAATTGGTGTTGTAACCCTTTTTCTGTCATTCCTTCTTGTACTAGTCTAGCTCCTCGCTAGTTAATAAAATTGCCTTTTCGTGCGGTCCAAAAAAAAAACAGAAGATCAAAATAGAAAAAGGATGAATAATTACATTATACCAAATGAACAAGACTTACAGAAGGATATGGTTTGGTATAAAAGCTCAATCAAGGACCATAAATTAGTCCATTTCTTTTCTTTTTCCCTCCTTCAACTCAATAAAAGAATCAACAAATTTTAAAGAACAAAACAAACAAACCCGATTACTAATATTACAAAGGAAGATCTCAACACCAAAATAAAGATCTCCACATATACATATATATGATCAAATCTTTGACTCATTCTTCAAAAATCTGATTCATCGACCTGATCCATCCATCGTTAGTCATTCCAATCGCCAAAATAATTGCTCAAGAACAACATGACCACCAAAAAACTTCATTATTTACTTCCCAAAACAGAAAATTAAAACTGATCTTCATATAGTATATATATATATATATATTCATGGTGAATAAGTATTGGGTGATGATCCAAAGCTAGTATCCCTTTTGTACCTGAGCTGCAAAGATACTTGTCTTTCCATCCGTAATTGTCGATAAAAATTGGAGATAAACATCTCGGCTTTCTTATCAATATCATCTTCTTCAGGGAAACTTGTGGTTCTTTGCAAAGGAAAGCTCCTGGTCTTCTGTAGCTGATCACCTTGCTGATCTGGAGAAGGAGAAGCTTCCGGAGACCGACAGTATGCGTAATCTTCGTCCGAGGGAGAGGACAGGATCGATGTCAACCCGTAGCGTTCGTTGAAGCTGAGGCGCCTGCTGCTCAGATTACCGCCGCCAATCATGGAAGAGGCCAGCCGCCACCTGTTTACGTTGAAGTTGAGAAGGAATGTGACCTTCTTTACGGCCGTTTGCAGCCGGCCTAACAAAGACCAACGGCTGTTTTTCCGTTCAGCCGCCATTGATGTAGAAAAAATAGAAACTTGGATGGCAAGAAAGTTGAGAATTTGGATTAAAGTAAGGTTTGAATGCAAAATTGAAAATGAAGTTTGGTATGTTTTTGGAGAAGAATTATAATATGGTGGGTATGGCGAGGTTGGTATTTATATTAGATGTGATTAAGAAAGGGACAACCGCGTTATGGTTTGTGATGTTTATAGAGTGACGTCCAAAATTAAGATATTGAAATTAGAGCTGCTAAACTTTGAAACAGTCAAATATAACTGCCTTTCTTAATTAAAAAGAATACATGAATATAATAATAACTCACTTATTTGAATTTTTATTAGAATGTAGGTAGCATATGTAGAAAAATAACATGTATGTTTGTGCACATGTTATCTTTTACTGGATTATTAGAGAAACAAATAAAAAGACCCAAATATTGAATATGTAGTGTATAACTTTTAAGGAACCATTTTTAAAGCAAAATAAATACAATGGATACCATTTTGTACCTTTTGTGTTTTAGAGGCCATATTTGTATTTTTCTTTTAACATATAATTAACAAGGATGGTTTTGGTAGTTTAGTAAATCAACCACAGAGATTGGTGTCATTTTCTTTGGGAAACCTAAAAGCATTTCAGGACAAGATGGAACATGCTTTAAGGTTATTGAGGGGTTGTTCGGTTCATTTTCTATTAAGATCTGTATGGATGTAGCTGTCTGTCTAGATATTGTTGTCTGTATGTTAACAGAAAAGTTGTTGTTCGGTTGTTGTGCTGAATAATCAGTCTGAATGTCATAAATGACCATTTTACCCCTAATCAGAATGTTATTGACCGGATGAATGGCTGGGATTCATTCTCATGTTCACAACCAAAATTGAGTTTTGAACTTTAAAAATTCATATACATATATATACGCATACATCGAATGGGCTTCATATATTCGAGAAACAAAAACACAGTCATATACATATATATATATATATATATACCTATAGTGAAATCAATTTATGCAAAGACAACACTGAAATCGATTTATGCAAACACATACAGTGAAATCCATGGCCTTGTGTTGAAATCGACAGCAGTAAAATCGACATCAATGAAATCGACAACAGTGAAATCGACTTTCTTGGGTTGAAATCGACTTTCTTAGGTATTGAACACAGAAGTGAAATCGATGGCTTTCTTGGGTTGAAATCGACTTTTAGTTGTTATAATACAGTGAAATCAACAGTGGGGAAGTTGGGTGTCATCTACGAAATCGATTTCTAGGTATGAACAAAATAGTGAAATCGATGGCCTTGTTGTGTTGAAATCAATTTTACGCTTCAATTGATAGGTCCTGCTTCTAAGCTTTCATATGCCAATTTCTTAAATGCAGGGGAAGATGAAGTAATGGTGGGTTGGTGAAAGAGGGCATATAAGGAATTAAATGAAAGATTAGTGGCTGAGCGTATAGGAGTGTAGTTTCATAGCTGGCCAATTCAGCCATTGGCTCACCGATTAAGCAACTACCGAACGTCATGATATAGCTGAGCGAAATTTTTAAACCTCCCCTCAGCTCATTAAGCTGCTACCGAACAGCACCTGAGTTTGTATTTTGGAAAGCCATGAATGAAACATTTATGGTTAAGACGGAGGATTCTTATAAAGTTAGTATCTTCTATCAATCAGATATGTCATAAATTTAAAATAAAATGGTAGATGTAGAAGGGTTAGAAGGGAGGGGAGGGATGCATGTTAGAGTGGTGAAAAAAGGTTATAAATATGTTTTAAGTATGTGTATTTTCAAATTTATTTAACAAAACATATATAACAGATGAAAAAGATAAGATGACTAAAACGCCTTATTTATGCAATCCATCGATTGTCTTTGGCATGATCGACTGAACCCATAAAGATTGACAATGTAACAAACATATTAGAGGGACATAATTCGTAAAGTCTGACGTATTTTAAGAACCAAATATATACTTTAACTTAAAAAGAGTGCAATAGGTTTAGGATGAAAACAAATAACATGAAAGAAGAAGTGGAGATAAAATTCTTGTAAGAACAGTAAATTACACAAGTAGTGAGATTATAATTAGATCTACTATTTAGGTCAAAACATTTCATTAGTAACATCATCATTTAACAACTTAACGAAAACCATCCTCTCCCATTAAAAATACTCGGACCCTGAAAAAGGATCATTTGCATGGCGCAATGGTGCATGATCATGTTTTTTTTTTTTTTTTTGAAGTGGTATCCCAGACCATATTGGGCCCAGACTAATTCTCGGCAATTTTGGGCCGAAGCCCGACTGCTAAAGCATGCAGCCCAGGGTCGAAGCCTCCGTACCTCCAGAATGCGTCCCCCAGGGCTCGAACTCGGGTTCACCACTATGTAGTGTCCAATACTTACCACTAGGCTAACACTCTAAGTCGTATTAGAAACTATGGAAGCAAGAATAAGTTCGAGTAATGTACGTAGTAGGAACAATATAACTTTAACAAAAACAATCAAGACTAAGAGGACTCTCTGTATAATCATGTATTACTCACATCAAACTATTTACAAAATTAAAGCTTTTGTAACTTGGACCAAGTTGAAAGAAAATTGTTGAGCTTGTACCAAATTTTATATTGTTAAATAGTTTGAGGAGGATTGTTGTAATATTTTTAGAGCCGCCATTTGCGGTTGCTCGGTTGGACGAGGGTGCACGACTACTCACGTTGACTTGCTCAAATGTCAACTACTTAATTATGGGTAATAAGAATAATCCTATTGAATCTTAATCAAGCAATATTATGAGGCTTTCCTCGTTATGCTCTATAAGAAGAATATATGATTTACATATGTCAAATGTTCATAAAAGAAGGTCATATTATATAAAACATTAAATAATGCAAGAATCTAAATAAAGAAAAGGATGTAATATTATTTTAACTAGAGATGTACAAAAAAAAGAGTTACAAGCTCGGAACTTGATGTGGCCATGACCGATCTGGCCAAACCGAAAATGTTCGGGCGTAGATAGTCCAAAACCTAGCGTACAGCCAAGCGTCAAAGCTCCATCAAGCCTACTTAAACTAAAATAAGCTAAAAATATGTCCAAACTGAAAATTCTAATTGGACATTTTTTCAAACCCAAAAGTCTTGATCCAAACTTCAAGGTGTGAATTTTTTTTTAATTAAAGAAAATAGACTTGGAAAGTCTATATTGTGCTTGTGCTATAATGCCAATAATATTATAAAAACTAAAATATGTTAAGAGTGTCTCTAAAATTTATTTATTACATAAGAAACTTTTAAGGTTGTGTGTGGTAAAAAAAAACTAAAAAAATAAGCTAGCTTTGATTTTCGAGGACAACATTTCATACCCGAAACTCGATCGAAAATACAACTAATAATGTATATTTCTACTATTTATCTTGCAAGTTATCGTTTTGTTGATACATAGATTGGAGTTTTTTGTTTTTTGTTAATTTTCATTTAGATCGACTATTAGGTAAAAAACGCTAAAAAATCACAAGTGGTAAAATGGTCATTTAGTCAGTTCTGTTCTGTCTAGTCCTGACCTGTCATGTCTTGCCAAACGATGAACAGTTGTTTTGTCATGTCTTGTTCTGTTCTACCTTATCCTATCTTATTTTGTCTGCGTACCAAACACATCCTAAGAATTTAACAAGTCTAATATTTTCTTATATAATAATTGAAGTTAAAAGAAGAACTCTATGATTTTTAAGATACCTTAGGGACCAAGTTATCATCTAATTTTTGTTACCTTTTCTCTCTCTCATTAAATATTTTTATTTGTTCAATTTTTTGCTTCTTATTTTTACAACTAGACCACCTAATTTCTTCTTATTTTAATATTAACGTAATAAGACCAATCAACGAGCATGGAAGACGTTTTGGTATTAAAAACGTTTGGTTGATAACACTTTCTTCATTTTTTTTAAATAAAATATTGATGTACATAATTAAAGCATTATGATAATAAGTTTTTGTCATGTTATTTATTTTACCGAATGAACATAATAATAAGTAATAATCTTACAAAGTAAAAACAATTATAGCAACCAATACTATTACGTATGTAAAATGCTCTTATCTAGTTGATGCTTGCAATTAAGAAACACTTGTGATATATTTTAATAACTGAAAAGGTTACTCAAAAATGCAAATAAAAATACTGAATTTTATAGATAAACACTCGTAAATGAATCTTTAATTAATTAGTTTTTCTATATTCGTATTTTAAACTCACAATTGACTGATTTCATATCAATAAGCTATTGAAATCGCCATTGATGGCGAATATTCTTTGCCAAATGGTGATGGGAACAAATATTATAAACTAATTGTAATTTTGTGTAAGCTTGAATTCTGTTTTTCATGATTTTATTTTGAAAAGGGTAAAGCTTGGTCCCTAATATTTGACAATATGAAGGATGTTATTCCTAAACTTTTTGAAAACCATATTTCAGTCCCTCATGATTATTATTTCATAACGGTTTCAGTCTCTTTTCTTAATAATTGTTATATTTTTCGTCAAGTCTAATTAACTGAGGGACTTTAGTTATTTTAAACATTTTTTATGACTAAAATACACCTATTTAACAATCTAGTGAGGAGACATATTTACCCGGGTACCGATTTATGTGTCTTATGTAATGACCAGTAAGAATCTGAAGACCACTACTTCTTTCAATGGCCTTTGGTTCAAGGTACATGGAGAAAGTTGTGGGACCTGTAAACTTGAGCTTGCAAGCCATCTGTATGGTTTTGCTTTGGCTTATTTGGAAAAAAAAAAGGAACCGTATCTTGTATGCCAATGTGGTGGATGTGTTTAAAGACTCGAGGATGACGACATTTTCCTAGCTCATCAAAGCTATTCTCTTCTCTGGTTCTCGAATAGGAACCCTAATCTTCGCCTGAATTGGGAGACTTGGGCTCAAAACCCTCTAGGACCTCATGGTTAATTGGTGTTTCTCGTTGGGTAGGGCTCTTTAGGGCTTTTGTTTTCGGTTGTTTTTGGGGTGTATCGGCTATCTGTTTCTTTGTACGGGTGGTTCTAGTTCTTTGCTAGCCTTTTAATAAATTCCTGGTCTTAGGGTTGGGTGATGGCATTGCCAAAGCTCTTCCTCCTTAGTTCCGTTATGCCGTTAAAAAAATACGCTTATTTAACTGTTGGTGATGGAATTAATAGAAAAATGTTTAAAACAATTGAAATTGCACTAGATTTAACAAAAAGGATTAACAAATGTAAGAGACAAAATTCGGGTTTTTAAACTTTATGAATAATATATGTTAAAATTTAACAAACATTAGGGATTAACGTGAAATTTACTTATGAATAAATTATATTTGGCAAAAACTAGCTTGTTAGCACATAAAATGACCAAAAAGGATACCTTGAGTATAATAATTAAATATTTTATTAGCGTATAATTGGGAAAAAAAACTACAAAAAGCTCCTAAAACGATACTCCAACTAGCGTTTTAATAAGCTAGCTTATGGGCCTAAGTCTTTTGATTCTTATTTTACATGCTACTTTGTCTAGAATATGGTGTAAGCAAGTCGAGCTTTTAACAAACTATTCGAGCTCGAGCTTAATTACTTTCGATCTCGAACAAAAATAAAGTTCTCTTAATTTAACGAGTCGATCTCCATAACACCAATGTTCAACTTTACTCGTTCAAAAGCTCAATCAACTTATGGCTCGAATAAATTCGAACCGAGCCATTCGAGCATTATACTTTTCGAGCAAAACATATTTATAATAGATAATCAGAATATGAAAATCATCGAGCTTGAGTAAATAAATAAGTTAATTGATTTGGAATTCGAACTCATAAACGAGTATCAGGCTCAAAGTCGAACATGAAAAAATTCTTCAAGCTCAAGCTCGAACCCGACTTTGAAAAGTGAATCAAGATCGAGTCGAGCTCTGAGATCTGATATTATTTTTTCGATCTAAACTTAAATAACCTATTATTAGACTCGACTAGTATACACAGCAGTCTGAAGCTAGGATTGGATATCTGGATTTTTGGTTCATGTTAACTGTGGCAAAATAAATAATTTCTTCAAAGTTGTTGCAGCATGTTGCCATAACATTACAGGAAGACAAAATAGAGGGTGTTGACTTTAAAAAATAAAGCCACTTTTGAAGACCCATGAGATCAGATAATCTAGAAGCAAACAATATGTTTACATACAAAACAAATGACTATCACCATGAATTTATCAATGTCCGAAATCCATCGGTAATTTCCAAGGATCACTAATGGATTCGTCAATGATACCATTTTCCACGACTTTTATTCCAACAGGCTTTCATCGAAAAACTGTCGATAGAACAGACTTTCACCGATATATTTTTCTCGTCAATGATTGTTCTTTGTTTTATGGTGTTATAAGAGGCTTATATTTCCTTGATTAATTAAATAACTAAAGTTTGTTGGCCATAGACCATAGTGCCATATTTCCTAGTGTACATTAGAAAAGGCTTATGATGACCTTTTTGATTAATTAAACAGTATCTTAAACACTTAGTCGTTGTACTTGAAGCACTTTCACCCTTGGGAATTATGTTCACATTTTGGCTTCATTTATTCTAGATATCATTACATGCTACATTTGATTCAGCTAGTACTTGTAAGCTCTGAACCTTGTTCCCATTTGCACAGGGAATGAAATTCTAAGTCTTTGGTTAAGGATTTGTGTCTGTAACATGCTGCAGCAAATTCTTCGGTACTTACAGGATTATTTCGCATAAAGGTTTTTTTACATTTCTTTTCATTTACATTGCAAGTTTGCTACATTCCTTATCATTTACTTTACTTGTCTTTCCTTTTGAGCATTTACAATCACGTCTTTCTTACTTGTTAGCAAAACGATGATGGCTAATCATTCTAGCTTGGATATAAGTTGGTCGAATAAGTCAACTGTGGATGTGGATAATTTCTTTCACGATACCATCAATCCCACTATTCATTTCTTCATGTTTCATCTAATGATTCTTAACAAATTGACACTTGTTATTTCATTATTATAAGTTGAATCTATAAAGAAGACAATGTAATCAAAAAGATTTAAAGAATTGTAGAATGTTGCAACTTTCTGCTGCAACTGATACAGTTATACACTTATACCCATATGGAAAGAAAGATAAGTCTAGTATCATGCTTGGATTTTTAGTACTCGTTGTTGATGCAAGAAGGGTATCGTCCATGAGTGTCCGACTACACTTCAAAATAAGGCTATTCAACCGAATAGTGTGTTGTTGAGAACTACTGATGCAACAACCTCATGTTATCAAGCAAATGGTTAGATCTTTTATCATTACTCAAATTCGACAAACATTTGAATCAATGTGTCCTTAAGTTATGAAGACAACGAAAATAAATAACTCACTTTTACCCATCACTTCATACTTCATACCACTACAAAAATTAGCGTTCTTATGATTTCATCTACGAATTATACATGTCTATTGTAATCTTTTTATAGATTATAAGCGGATTCCAAACCAATCTTTACGAGTTTAATCCGACCAATCTAAAAAAATCCAATGACCAACTACACATCACTACAGTCAACCCAAGAAATAACTCCACCCAAATAAGCATTCAAAACGAAACTCGTCCACTCACGCCATAAGCTAAACCAATAAAACTCAATGTCTTAGCTAAATGTAGGGTCCAAGATGGACATTGGACAATATGCAAGATCTAGGAAACTTTCTTTACTGGAACACCTTCAAGATAAATTAAACGAGCATAAAGGATTTCAAAGTTTTCTGATAATTTGAAAAGACAGAGAGAGAGAGAGAAGATTGCAAAATACGTTTTAAGTTAATCGGCCCCAAATGGAAAATCACACCGAAGAATCACAGGTATAGCACCAAAAAAATGATTTTAACCTTTAAAAAACAAATTGTGTCTAAGTGACATTAACCAAAAATCAAAATCGTCCCTAAAAATCAACAAAAAATTAAAAAAAAAATATTCTTTGAAATCAACAAAAAAACTTATAAAAAAATCCCTCAAACCGGAAGAATTACCCTAAACACATATCGACCACTGTGGGCCTCTGATCCACCTTAAAGCTGTAAGGGTTCTTAAAAAGAAATCCAAAGTACAAAAAAAATAATGTTTTAAAGACTGCCGTACGAGGTCTTGGATCACCAAAAAAATAAAAATAAAAATAAAAAACAGTTAAAAAGGGCAATAAGCCAATAACCTGTAATTGAAGCATCTTTGGCTTAATTTCAGCAGCCCACACATGTTCATGCACATACGCCTATTAATCTCTTTCACCATTCTCACGTTACTTTACCCCTTTCCTTCTTCAACCAAAATTGTATTTTAAATATGCTTCTTATCAAATGGCGTACGCCTTAAATTACGCACACTACTATTGCAAATTACCAAAATCACCCCAACCATCTCTTTAGATTCCAAGGGTATAATCGTATATTCACAGCCCTAGTGTGGAATTCAAGTTAGGTTCAGAATCACCACCATCAGATGGTGAACATGAACCCTTTTCTTTCCTGCTGGCAATTTACCAAAAACACCCTCAACCCAAGTCATCAGAAAGCTAGTCAACACAGGTTGCATCTCTATGAATTCCAAGGGCATAATAGTCCATTCACACCCCTAGTGTAGACTTCAAGTTAGGCTCAGAATCACCACCACATAAGGATCTTTATTCCGTGAATTTACCAAAATAACTCAGGCAGCAACTCCTCAGATTCAAAGGGCAGAATCGTCCATTCACATCCCTAGTGTAGAATTCAAAGAGAGTTTACTTTATGCACTGTTCAAGCAAAACCATCACCTAATGTACAATTCAAGTTAGGCCAAGGATCACCACTCTTCTCTTTCTCACTGCAATTTACCAAAAGCACCCCAGATGCTGGTCAATTCAAACTGCATCCCCATTGATCCCAAGGGGGTAAATTCGTCCATTCACACATTCACTACCCCCATGTGCTTCTCTTCAAGAATGTAAAAAGGGTCCAATTCCAAAGGCAAAATCAATGGCAAAAAAGCTAACATCAAATAGGCTTTATATCAAACAAACACTTCAAAAAATCTCATAACCTCATTTCCTGAATCAAACTTCTTCATTATGAAGAATGTCGCAAAGCTCGGAAGTGGCAAGAAGAAGTTCACCGTAATCTCGTTCGTCTTCATCACATTCTTGTTCGTTTTCGTGTCCATCAATCAAATACGATTCGGCCATCTTTCAAACATCAGCAAATGCGCCATCTCCCCAAATTACTCAACCAACTCTTCCTATCCATGAAGTCATCGGACGATGAGATCCGAATCCTCCTCGGGATCCTAACCCTCCCAGACCAGTACCAACGCCGCCACTTCCTCCGCCTCGTTTACGGGACCCAGTCCGTAACCGGAGCAAAAATCGACGTGAAGTTTGTCTTCTGCAACCTAACGAAAGAAGACCAGAAGGTTTTAGTGGCGCTCGAGATAATGCAATACGACGATATCATAATACTCAACTGCAAAGAGAACATGAACAAAGGCAAGACCTACACCTACTTCTCGAGCTTGCCGGATATGCTGATCGACGACCCCGAGTCCGAGGCGGCCACCGGTGGCGGAACGCAGCCGTACCCGCCGTACCATTACGTGATGAAGGGTGACGACGATGCGTATTTCCGGCTGAACGAGCTGGCGGAGAGCCTGATGCCGCTACCGAGAGAAGACTTGTACTATGGCTACGTTATCCCGTGTCCTAGCATGGATCCTTTTGTGCATTACATGTCCGGGATGGGATATCTGGTATCATGGGATATAGTCGAGTGGCTAAGGGATTCCGATATCCCGGAAAAACACTTAGAAGGGCCTGAAGATAAAGTTTTTGGAGATTGGATTCGAGAGGGACGACGTGGGAAAAATCGGCATAACGCTAAGTGGTCTATGTATAACTATCCGGAGCCACCAACGAGGTGCACGCATGAGCTTTGGCCAGATACGGTGGCCGTACACCTTTTGAAGACGCAAGAGAAGTGGATACGGACATTGCAGTATTTCAATGCTACCCGAAATTTGAAACCTTCGAAACTGTACCATATACCTTAGTTGATGATAATGTTATACTACATCCTAACCATTTTTTGCTGAATTTTTCATGTAAACAATAAATATTGAGTATTGCTAATTCATAGTTCTTATGTTCTAAAACTACTATATTCTTTTGCTTATGACATCCAAAATTGAAGTAGAACATCAGATTGGTACTCAACGGGCAAACAAATGCTGGGATTAGTCCAGGGCCACTGAGGGTTTTCATGGCTGTTGTCTTTAGGGCCCAATGGGATTAGTCCAAGTGCGTGCAAGCTGGCCCGAATACCCAAAGTTATCAATAACAACAAAAAAAGGTCTTACCGTTGTGCAATGATGCTCTGCTCGTAAAAAAAAATGGACTATCATCATAGCTCATGATTATAAAAGCAGGACTGTATGTATCGTGTATAACAGAACAAACACTCAGAAGTTTAGATAGGTTACATTCAAACTAAATATTTAATCCTTCTAAAGTCTCCTTAATGAAGTTCAACATTCAAACAAAGATTGTCAGCAAAAGAAACATGATCAAACTTAAACTTCTTCTGCAAATATGTATGGTGTAAAATTTCGGTACAAAGACCTAATAACCCTCATTTGGAAAAATCTAATGTCTACACAAATATCAGCAAAAAGATCCCAGGATTTATGCCAAAGCACTTCCTTTCCAAATTGATTCAACTGAAACTGAGCTTACCCATAAACTATTTGGTAGGTTTATCGGATGACGTTGGTAGGTTTTCAGTTGCAGCAGCGGAGCTTCCTGGCTCTCTCTCTTGACGAAGTTTGCGAAGTTTCTCTTGAAGGGCTCTAACTCTGTCTTCAGTCTTACGAAGCTTTCTGTAGCGATATGACACCCAAAGACCAAATCCACCGTACACAATAAGATAGGAACCCCACACATAAGGATAAGCTATTGCGTTTTCTTTGGCTTTGTGGTACTGTTCAATAATCAGCCCTCCAAAGCCACCAGCATTTGAGGGACTTGTGGCTTCTTGCTGGTTCTCGTTTCCTTTTTGTGGAGTTTCCATTCGTTCCGTGTTTGATAAATGCAGATTATGAATCAGATGTTCTTCACTTGATAAAAACACAAAAAACACCAGAAAACAGTGGGGCCCCCAAAATTCCCAATGTTTTAAAGAAATCAAAGTTTGAAAACAGTTTGAAACCAAACTGCAATATTTTTGGGGTAAGTTATGATGCGCAGACCCCCCCCAAACCCAAAAACCTCTATCGACACCTTTGCCCCGGGTTTTTAAACCCTCTAACAATTCCATTAAAAAAGGGAAGTCCCCGAATCTTTAAGAGGTAAATCTTTTTTGGGGAAAAAAAAAAGGGAAAGGCCTCTTAAAGGTTCCAAAAACCCCTGTACCTGAGCGTCCCCCAAACCCAAAATTAAAACCCTGATTTCATTCTTCCAACAATTACCAAACCACAATATTTCATTTGCACTAAATCCCCAAGCCCCTTTTTAAACATTCTGCCCCCCTTTAAATCACCCAAAGAAACCCCAAAACATTCAGTAACTACCAAAAAAACCCCCATGTTAGATGTTGCGGGTGGGGGTGTAAAACGAGTCGGTTTTTAATAGAGAACTCGACTCCCCCTCGCCGAGTTCGACTAAACCCCCAAAAAACAACCCTTGAATTTTTAAAAACGAGCCGAGCTCGGAGCTTTAAGATTTCGACTCGAGTTTTTAATGGGAGCTTTTCGACCCTTGTTAAAAACATATATTTTTTTTTATTTATGTATATTATAAGGGGTTTTCTATCAAAATAACCTAAATTTTATCTTTCGGTTTTTTCGAGCCGAGCTCGAGCTAAAAAGAAATCTTTTACATTTCCGAGCCAAAGCTTTGGAAGAATAAAAAAAGCTCGTCGAGCTATGAGTCGAACTCGATTTTTAACAAAAGGTCTCGGGGCTCGGCTCGGCTAGACTCTTTAAACACCCCCTATTGCGGGCCCCAAACCCAAAATATAAACCCAAATTCCAACAGCTTTAAACAAAAAAAGGGAAAAAGTAAAACAATTTGAGAGCTAGGGGAAAAATTGCGGGCATATGAAAACCAAAACACGGGGGGAATCTTTATGTCCCCGGGAAAATTGAAGTTCACCCCAAACTTGCGAAAAAATAAATTTAAATTTGACAGCAGAATGAACACAATCTGCACATAAAATTTTCAAACAGGGCGTTTAAATTAACCCTAAACATATTTTTTACAAAAAAATTTCACCCGGGTTGATAAACCCCAATCGTTTTAAAAAACCCCAAAAAGAAACCCAACTTTAAAATGAAATTTAAAATCGAAAGAGTTTGATGAAAATGTACCGGGGAATTTGGGGGTTTTCAATAATGAAAAATCGAAAAATAGGGGGAAAAAAATTTAACAATTATTTTAAAATTTTGAGGAAGCTTTCCCCCAAAAATGTAACAACAAGGGCGGCCAACAGGCTACAAACCCCGTTAAATACCAGAAAGGGCCGCTAATTGAAAATTTAAAATTCATTTTGGGGGACCAAATTTAAGAACAGGGGAAGGGTTGATGTTTTTATTTTTTTTTTAAAGAGTAAATTACGGATTTGGCCCCCTGGTTTGGATATTTTTTAAATGGATTGGCCCCCTAAATTTTTAAAAAATTATGGATTTTGCCCCTGTGGTTTAATTTTGGCTTTGGGTTTTTGGGTCCAAAGCATTGACGTCCGCAACCAGAACTGTTAGAGCCAAGGTTTGATTGTTTTTTCAACTTTTTGATATTGTTTTTTTGTTTTTTAATAAAATCCAATTTTTTTACCCCAAATTAAGTTATGACTGTGCCCCTTGCCTTTTTACCCTTTTTTAATTAATTACAAAAAAAATTTAAAAAACCAATTAATATTTTTTTTTAAAATTTACATATAAAAATTATTTTTTTTTTCCTGTAAGGGAGAAGAAAAAAACCATCACCCCCTTCCCCACGAAGCCCACCAAACCCAGAACCACCACCTTTCCCGAAAGGGCCCCTCGCACCCCCAAACCTTTTTCCCGACAACAACAACACCATACAAACCACGGGGTCCAACCGCGAACGGAAACCACCTCTGCATCGGGGGGTTTTTCAAGGTCACTAAAGGGAAACCCCAAACCAAAACCAGGGAAACCAAAGGGGGGGAAAATTTGGAGATCTTTTCTTTTAATATTTTTAGGGTTTTTGATTTGGGATTTTTTGAAACATCTCACCATGTTTTTTAGTTTTTTTGGGTTTTTGATTTGGGTTTGGGATTTAGTTCAAGATCTGTGGTTCTAATAATTTAGGGGGTTTTAAATTTAATTTTTTTAAGGTTTGTGATTTAAAGTTTAAACCCGGGAGAACCCCACACTGGTGAAGCTGCCCATCGGGGCTGGGGTGGGGGGGAAGAAGTAGGAGAAGGGTTTTTTTTCCGAAAGGAAGAAAAAAGAGGCTGGGGGTAGGGGATTTTGCCGGAATTTTGCGGGTTCCCCCCGGGGGTGGTGTTTTCACGGTGGTGAGTGTGTGTTGATTTGTTGTGTTGTTGAATGTTGCTGCAAACCGGAAGGGGGGTTTTTTTTTTGACGGGGGCCCGGTTTTCCCTTGGCTGTTTGGTCGAGGTAGGTTTTAAAAACGTCCCCGGGAATATTTTACCCCGGAAAATCATAGGTAAAAATATCGACTAAGGGGGGGTGGTGGTGGTGATGGGGGTTTTAATTTTGGTGGGTTAGTGGTGGACTGGTGGTTGTTTTTGGGGAGGGGGGTAAAGGTTTAATGGTGGTTTTGGGTTTTAAATGGTGGTGGTAAATGGGGGTTTGGGGTGTTTGTGGGTTAATGGGGTTTTTGGTGATGGGGGAAAATGGGGTTGATAGAGGGGGTTTGGTGGGGGTTTATTTTAAGGGGGTTTGGGGGTTTTAAAGGGTGATGATGATGAAAAAGGATGAGGGTTAATTTTTTTACAGAACAAAAATGGGGCAAATCTTATATATAAAAAAAAAATAAAAAGGTAAAAATGGGAGGTGGGGTAAAATTATAAAAGGACAAAATATAAAAAGGACATTAGTGCCCTTAAGTTAACAAAAAGAAATAAACAAAAGGTTTGGGTTTCTGGGGAAAAAAAACCCAAATCCAAAAAAAAACCCCTAAAACCAAAAGGGACCAAATCCTTAATTTACTTTTTAAATTTTATTTTTCGTAAAACGGGAATTGCAAAAAATTCCCGGAAAAATGTTTGGGAAAATTTTCAATTAGGGGAAGGTAAAATTTTTTTTTTGGGCCGAAAAAAGGGAATTATGCTTTTGTTTTTTGTAAAAAAAAAAGGGAAAAACTTCCCCACCGGTTAAAAGGAAATTAAACCGGGATATAACATGTTTGGGGTTTAAAAGGTTTTGGTTTGATGTGGCAATATACGGCCATAAAAAATTTTTAATTGGCAAATTCCCAAAAAATGTAACATATATGCCAAAAAATTTTAATTTAAAGGGGGGAACTAAAAAATTTTTTTTTTTTTCCCGGTAAAAGGTTTAATACTTTTTTTTTTTTGGTAAAAAAAAAAAGGGAACTTCCCTTTTGGGGAAAAAAATCATACTGAAAAAGGGTAACCCTCCCCCAAGCAGGTTAACAATATAAGATTTCAGTAATTTTCCCCCCTTTTTTTAACAAAACAAAGGGGCAAAATTTCCTTTTTTTGGGGCAAATAAATGTACTTACCTCGATCAATTTTTTAAAAAATTCATTTTACCTTTTTCGGCAATTTACCTTTTACAAAATTATCCCCCAAACTTTTAAATTTATTAAATATATAAAGGGACAAAATTTGAAAAAAACAAACAAAAACCTCGTTTTTTTTTTGCAATTCACAAATTATTAATTTTTCTAACTGAAACCCCCCCCCCCAAAATGACAAATCGCCCCCAAAAATTTCCCCTCAAAACCCACCCGATGCCACCGATTCCCCCCGAATCGCCCCAAAAAGCTCAGGCGGATGCAGACATAACCCCCCTCAACCTCTCCTCCCAACCCGAACGCGAATCAAAACCGATCCCGCCACGCCCAAATTTGGGGGCCCTTCCCCCCCCAACCTTTCGATCCCACCCCTACGCTGCCTAAATTCCCGGGTTTCCACCTCCCTTCATCCTTCCAACCCCCCCCCCCCCCGAGGCCGACTTTCGCCCCCCCCCGACCCCATTCCTTCTTCTAACCCCCTGACCCCCCGGGCAATGCGGTCCGAATCGCTCGAACATGGGGGTTTGGGGACCCCCCCGAACACTTTGACGGAACCTGTTTGGGAGAGGGAAAAAATCGATGGGACTTTAGAATTTTAAAAAACTATGGTTTCCAACCCTTTCGTGGGCCGGGAAAGGCAGAAATTGGGGATTTTTGGGGGTCCTTTCTTCTTTTGTTTTCGGGGGCCACGCGTGGTCGGCCCCGTAAAAAGGTGATTTGCGTTTTTCATCGATTTTTTACATTTTTGTAAAAAATTTGTCTTAAACATAACCCTGCATTCTAATCTATTTTGGCGGGGGGGGGTTTGGGGTTGCTTATTTAAAAATCTTTTTTTTTTTGCGGGTTAAACAGCAACATGAAATTTTGAGTGTTAGATAAAATCTTTATGGCCCAAAATAGCAAAAAGGATTTTTTAAATAAGAACCCAAAACACCCCCTTTTTTTTAAACATTTGAATACTTAATATTTACCCCTTTTTTTGTATTTTAAAACCCCCTAATTTATTTTATGTTTTTAATTGCCTACATTTCGAAGTTATTATTAAGTTGCGAAATTTGTGTTTTTCCCCAAAGAGAGGGCATTGTTTTAAATACAGCGTAATTAGTCCCATAACCACAGTTTTGTCTTTTTTTCTTGTCGTATTCTCAAACCTTTAACAGTTTTCTAAAAAAACTGAAAAGGTGCAAATTTTTTAGACATAGTGAAAAGGTTCACATTTTAATTTAAAACTAAAAAAATGAAAAGGGGGGGCAACTTTAAAACAATTGAAAAAAATTTACATTTTTTTCGTTTATACGTGCAAACAGTAAAAAAGACAATTTATCCAATTGAAAAAGTTTTAATTTTTTTTTAGGGTTTAAACCCAACAAAACAAACCCGGAAAAAGGGGGAAAGGGGCCCAAATCTGATGTTTAAAATTTTAAATTTTTTGGAGGGAAAAAAAAAAATTTTGTTTGCCTTAACAGAAGACCAAAATTTTTTTTTTTGGCACGGGCGTATGACCTAAATGAGATTATTTTAAACAATGATAATGTCTTGGGCCAATTGTTAAAAACCTACTCACCATCTTAAAAACCAATTATACTATCTAAAACACTTGTTTATTTAAGGGTAAGAAAACAACAACCGAATCCTAAACTAAATTGTTGAAATTAGAAGATTTTACAGTTTCATCATCCTCTATTCCTTTTTTTAGTCCTTGGCCTTTGTGTTTGGCTAGCTGTGTGGACGTTGTAGACTCTGTTTCTACAAACTATACCTCTATATTGGAGACAGGATGTCTTTACCGGTGCAAGCGATAGGGGTCTGCTTGTAGGGTCCACAAATGTGGGCCATGGGGCCATGGGTCCCTGCCAAAAAAACCTTTTTTTTTGTTTCTGCTGAACTGTTTCTTTTTGCCTCATGTTCAAGTTAAGTGCTCTTATGGTGTTACCACCTGGCTGTTAGACACCAAAAACACTCGATGCACATTATATCATCATAAAGGAACAATAAAGCTCATAAACTATGGTTACAGTGTGCATGAATCAGGACTGAAGCCTTCATAATAACTGTGTAAACTTTAGATCTTTGATTTAGTCAGGTCATTAGATTTTTGCATCATGATCCAGAAAGGATCTGGGTTGCATTATACTACTTTAGGTTGTTAAGGGCATATGTGGTCATAACTTGCTGACTTATTCAGAACAACATTGAAATTGTTTTCGGCTTTGAGGTTCCATGATGGTTTTATGAGCATGCCATCCTTGAATCGGTTGAATTCTTTTAGGTTGTTTGTATTCTTTATCATTCTATACATTTCTACTGGCTATTAACGGAACAATTCCAATCTACGATATCATCTCAAAACCTGTGTGAACTATGATATTCTAGTCACACAGTTCTTTCTTCTACAACAACAGGAATTACATGGCTGTATATAAATTTTGGAACTCTATAATTGGTTATACTTTTAATGAAATTTTTACCTTTAATATTAGAGGGAGTAATGAATTTCTTCATCTTATAATTGAGGGTAGAATTGGAAAGTAAGTTTTCAGTTTCCGATAGTATGAAAGTTTATAGTGAGTTTTGTTGACTTGAAGTTGTTACTTATACCTGTGTATATATGTTGTGATCCAGTCTCAAGTATTTGCTGTTGCGTTCGCACTACTTGCAGCAGGTGCTATCATTCTGACACTCAATGTATTACTGCTGGTAAATTTTCCTCTTCCTCTCAATTCTCATGTATATATCATATAGATATACACATAGTCATCTCCCCCATGACATGTGTGTAAATCCATCCATCCATCCTAGGATGAGTTTGGTAAGTTGACATGGGTAGTTTAGTAATTTACCACCAATCTTGTCTCATGTCTCCCTGGTTGGTTGTTCCTCTAGACTAGTCTTGTCCCAATGCCAAACATAGACAACAACAAGCTTTTGTTTTGAAAGTTGGGATGATTGAATCTAAGAATTGAGTCACATATAAGATAGAAGATTTTTATGATGAATAGATGAAAGTTCACCTGCAAACTCAAATTTTCCTTGCGAACGTGAGGACAGCCGAGAGCGGAGAGCATGCCACGTGGCATATTCTCGGGCTCGGCTGTCCTTACGTTCGCAACGAAAGATGAGTTTCCATTTAAACCTGGCTTATGATGAATTTATATAGTATATTAAGTTAGTTGGTATGTATGTATGTGTATGTAGGGTGGGCATATATATTTTTTCAAAGTCTGAGTCTATTGGGTTACTGTTTGTTTCCTCTGGATATGGGGGCATTTATCTGCATGATGAAAGACAATATAGTAATGAAGATGGTGGTGGTATGCCTGACACTTGGTTGGAGTTGTTGGGCAGCATATCCCTTCATGAGCACTGCAGTCAGCCCTAGAAGAAAAGCTCTTGCCCTCTACCCTGTTCTACTCATGTATCTATCTGTTGGTTTCCTTATCATTGCCATTAATTAATCAATCCATTTCATTCCATTCCCTACCTATATATACATATTTTGCCAATATAAATATATATCATTCATTTTCTTTTAATTTACTCCCACACTTGCCTGTCCCCCCCTTTTTTTCTTGACCTTGTTTTAGATTCTGTATTTTGATATATTTGTGAGAGTCGTCTACCAAACACTTGTCTTACCTTACCCTGTTTAAGATCAACGGGTAAGTGATGCCTACCAACAATCCATTTTGATGGTTGAGAATATTAACTTGTAAAGGTAAGTGAGACTTATGACTCTTGCCCTGTCGGTAAGCAGTTATTCAATAAAAGTTACGTTCGGTAGACAACTCCTTACGATTATCGAAGATTAACCACCCTTTTTTCCATCAAAACTGTGTTGTTTTTCCTGCAAATTGTAACAATGTAACTCTTATCTTAAATCTATTTTACCATACCCTTAACACAAAACATGATTTGTATTTATGTATAATGTTTGTATATACATTCACCAATCACTCAATCAGCATGGTTATTTGTCCCATTAATCATAACTAATAGGATTATGTGTTTTTTTTGGTGTTTTTGATTCAAATGATGAGGACAAATATGGATTCAAAATCTAACCCATAATTATTGCTAAACCATGTCACTGGAAATCACTACTTTATGAATTTATAATCTTTTAATTATTTAACTCATACATATCTTTATGGTGAAGGTTAGGAGTTCGACTCCTGCTTGAGTCCATTGTAGGGGATTTTCCCTAAACAGGTGCCGAGTTCGAATCTCAGCTGATGCCTTGAAGCCCTTTAAATGGAAACTGGATGGCTAGGCTGGGGTACTGGTTATTCTCCTTGGAGAGATTTCGATCTCGGGTCATCGTGACTTGGTGTCATGATGGCACAATGATACCTGTTGCATATCATGTCATTCAAAAAAAAAAACATAATTTTATAAAATACTTTATTTTTCAGGACATTTTTTTAAAACTTAATAGTATGTCACTTCGTTGATTGTTTAAAATACATTTTAGTAAGAATGGAACGAAATATAACTACGCCTCAAAACCAAAATTATTATCTTCTGTAATAAATATTAATGAAAAATATAGATTATATCTGATGACTAAGGAAAAAATAGAAGAAAATGTAACATTTTTAATAATTTTTTAACTAATAATCAAACAATTCAAATTTATTTATTCTTTTATTTTATAAATAGCAAGTGTAAGTTACTAAGAAAATGTTATTTTAGACTTGTTTATAGTAGAAAAACGACCCTTAATGTAATATCTGTTGATTTAAATTATTAGTAAACTTTAACCACAAAAACAAATTATTATTTTCTAAAAAAGTTTAAACTAAAAATAATGAAAAATAAACATACAGAAAGAATGTCACTGTAAATCACTAAACTCCCATCACGACATACATGGGTCCCTTTGCTACTCGAATTGCCTTTTCCCTATGTGTTCCTTTTAACCCTATTTTAATGCAATTCTAAACTTATTTGGGTAAAAAGTAGATTATCGATAATGAGAGAGAGTCTTACATAAAATGCATCTTTAAAGATATTCATGTGATGTATTACTTAGAGCATCTTAAATGTAAGGTATTTATAAGTAAAAAATTTAGAGGTCAATGAGAATTACTATTATGGAAAGTTTTTATAAAAACCTCAACTTTCTTTAGGTTATATAAGATCATGAAAATTGTGAGGAGTAACATTTTACTAGTTTTTTATTTTATTTTCTTAAAAGGGTATCGTAGGCATTTTCCCTAGACTAATCATTGACAAGTATTGACTGCTAAGCATGTAGCCCTGAGATAAATCCTCAGTGGCCACAAGTCGTCAACGGATTCGAACCTGAGGTAAATGGGTTATTGAGCCACATCCCCACAAGCCTTAACCACTATACTACAATCCTTGTGGTTTTTTTTCTACAAAAATGAGGTTCTTATAGAAACTACTACTGTAGACTTCTAAGAGGGTACTTATTTTGGATTTCTGGAGATGAAGACATGATCAGCATATCCATCGGTAGTGTTTAGAGGGAGAAGAGAAGACGGAAGTGGGAGGAGGTTCTATTCGGTTGGCCATCTAGAGTTCTTTTGAGTCATTGGACAAGAGGCTTGAGTTGGTGTAGGAGTGGCGGAGTTCTTGTATGTAGTAAAGTGTACGACGATTGGAGATTTTCACGGAGCTAGTAACATAGAACTATCATCAAATGAAAATGAAAACCACAAAGTTGATTTATAGAGTTATTAAAGTTTAGGTTTCACTTTCAAACTTTTTAATAAACTTGAAGGATCAAATTAGAGTTTACTCCTCGTTGTTTCTCTCTCCATGTGAAACATTTTTTATGATCTTTTACCGTTAAATTGACATCACAGCAAAAGTTTTTGGGTGTCATTTAATTTGAATATTGCTTTAATACTGAACAAACAAGTTATAACTATAGTAACCAAAGGCTTCTAGCATATAATATCTTTAAAATGAAAGTTGTAAAACGTTTCTTATATGTGTTTTAAGTTATCATTCATGGGCACTCATAAAACTCGTTATTAAGACAACCCTCTACGTCATTTGGCGAGCAAGAAATGCATAGGCCTTTTAGTTTTGCCCACTCCATTTCAAGACTTGGGTTTTGAGATGTAGTTACGTACTATCATTTTTTGGGCTTTGAATTGGCGAAAAGACTGTGGGTTCTCTTGGCTCGAATGGTGTTGCGCAACTTTTTAACAACTTACTATGATTTGACCTTCAAGTCTGTATCCTTCGATTCTCATTCTTCTCATCTCTAGTTGCTATTCAGGTTTCCTTTCTTTTGCTTCAGATTCAATCTCATTTCATTATTAGCATGGTCGATCGTTTTTAAAAAAGAGTCAATCAAGGGGATCCAAGAGATCGGGTTTTTGATTCTCTTCTGCTTTGTGTTCCTCTTCTAATTTCTTTGGGCTGTTTCTATTGCGTTTATTTCCGAATTCATTGGTTGTGATCCAAAATGTTGTCTTGCTTTGGTTTTTAAGAATTATTGATCTTTATTTGTATAAATTTTATTGCCTTTCAAATGCGAAAAAGAACTTGGTAAAGATAAAAGGAGATAATGATTAATGTGTTTTGGCTTTAATAAGATTATAATACCTTTTATTGTGTATACAAAGCTTTATTTATTAATATAATTATAGTAATTATAAATAGTACGTCTTGTAAATAAAGATCAATAGTTTTTAGGGGATGCTTGGTTCATTTTAGAGATTGTGAATGATAATGAAAATGCGAATAGAAATGAGTATTGTATTGATTATAATATAATCAATGAAAAATTGTTTTATATTAAAAAAATGTTTTCTTTTAATTTGAAAAAAACAAAAGATGTTTCATTCAACATCAAGAATGGAAAATTTTCATTCCCCCAATTTGATCAGGAATTGAATTAATAAATCTGCAGGAATGATTTCATTATATAATATCAAACCAAACAACAGTTTTCATTATCATTATCATATTTTACCGTTCAATACCCCCAAGTCCCCAACCAAACGCCCCTTTAAATTATTGAATTAACGATAATAGGACCCCGAAAACCTTAATATTGTTGATGATCTTAACCCTTCGTTTAGTAATCATTGTTTGAAATTATTAACTTTGATTACAGTTCGTATTTGTTGTTTTGTTCTTGTTAAAGGTTATTTTAGTCATTAGCTGTGAAATAATTATTTATTAGAGCACCTATTAAGTTAGACGTTGTAGGACACTAGGATGACTCCATATCTTAAATGACCTCTTTTACAATGAGAGTTATCATATATGGTAAAAATTGGTTATCAACTGCTTAATAAGAAATGAAGAACATTAGGATTGGATGATTAATTCTTCTTTAAGCCGTAATTCATAAAATGGTATTAATTAAAAGTGATCAACGATTGTAAAATACTTCTCACACTTCTTAATTAACAAAAACATCACTTCTTACATGATCTCATGCCTTCAATGAATCATTGTTATACATATAAACTGTTTAGAGGTTTATTAACAAACATTGTCTATTCAAAATAAATACATGAAAAGTAGAACATATTAACAGTTTATGTTACCTAGTCTATTGAACGCATATAAAATAAATACAGGTAACGGAAGCATGAGAAAGGTTCAAGAGAAACCTTGAAAAGTATAATATTGAAGAACATCCCTAGGCCATGAATGAGCACCGCCTCCTTTCATATCCTCATTGCCACATCAACTTTTCTCTTCCTACCTCAGAACCCTTAAGAGAAATACCGTAACCTTTCATACCCTTGTACTCTAAACCATTTTTTTTATTATTTAAATATATAAAATGTAGAGAGAGAGAAAGAGAGAGAGCAACCCGATCGGGCTTCCACATCCGCCCCTTTACCCGTTGGCTACTATCCAGACAGGGCGTACCACCACCCTTCCCTACCAGCGTGAACCCGTGGCTAAACCCGACGCCTACCTTCACGACGATATGGGTGGCCTTATAGCCTTTCATTTAAATCATATGTACTTGTGTTGTTGTGCATAAAAGTAATTACGTTGTTTTTTTTTTTTTTTTGCATGTGTACATCATGTATATATATCTATACGTTATAGATTACCTCCATACACAAATACATACGATCCACTAAAACCTCTGAGGGTATATATATATATATATATATATAATTAGACATGTATAAAAATTATTTTTAATAATCGTATAAAGAACATGCAAATGCAAGTCACAAAATGTTCTGTACAAGATTAATTACGCTTTAATTTATTTCAAGAAACTCTTAGACCAACAATCTATATGGTAGATTTTGAACCCAATCAACTCAATTACCAAATGACCGTTACATCAGCTTTTTACTACCTTACTCAAATCGTCTACTATCAATCTTACTCATACATTAAATAATTAATAAAAGGAAAGTTAAGAGAGTAGCCGATCAACCCGATAACTTATCCAATGACATCGGATACACCATAGTGGATGGTTTTATAATCAATTCAAAAACAATAGGTTATCAATTTTTGCATGTGTATAAATTTGTACGATAGAGAAATAAAAAGAATATATATCATATATGAGCAGTATTTAGCACTGAATCTATAAATTCCAGCAACCAACACTTTGATTTTCACCATATCTATCTCTCTTTCTTTCAAAATGAAGGAAATCTGGACCACCATGGCGTCGCTAATGGGCGTTTGGGCCTTCTCCCAAACCCTCCTCCACGCCCTCTTCCCGCCGGACCTCCGCCATGCCGTCCTCCACCTCCTCCGCCGTCTCTTCACCTCCTGCTCCTCCTACTGCTACTACGACATCACGGAGATCCACGGCGTCAACACCAACGAGCTCTACACCGCCGTCCAGCTCTACCTCTCCTCCTCCGCCACCACCTCCGCCACCCGCCTCTCCCTCACCCGCCCCCTCAACTCCTCCTCCATCACCTTCTCCCTCTCCCACAACGACCGCCTAACCGACGTCTTCAACGGCGCCTCCCTCCTCTGGGAGCACGTCGTCACGCCGCGCCAGTCGCAGACGTTCTCGTGGCGGCCGCTCCCGGAGGAGAAGCGCGGGTTCACCCTCCGGATCAGCAAGCGGGACAAGCCCCGCGTACTCGAGCCCTACCTCGAGTACATCAACGAGAGGGCCGGGGAGATCCGGAGGAGGAACGAGGACCGGCTGCTGTACACGAACTCCCGAGGCGGGTCCCTGGACTCCAGGGGCCAGCCGTGGGAGTCCGTGCCGTTCAAGCACCCGAGCACGTTTGAAACCCTGGCCATGGACCCGGCGAAGAAGGCGGAGATCATGGCCGACCTCCGCGACTTCGCCGATGGCCAGGCGTTTTACACGCGCGTGGGGCGCGCGTGGAAGCGGGGGTACCTTTTGTACGGTCCCCCCGGGACCGGGAAATCGAGCATGATCGCTGCAATGGCGAATTTTCTAGGGTACGATATCTACGATCTTGAATTGACCGAGGTCCAGACGAATCTGGAGCTCCGGAAGCTCCTCATGAAAACGAGCTCGAAATCGATCATCGTAATCGAAGACATTGATTGTTCAATTAATCTCGCAAATCGCAACGAAGCAACCGCTGGTGGTGAGAGATTCCGATCTGGTTTAATCGACGGAAATGGACCGGGTGAACCGGTGGATGTTGATACCGGTGGGAATAACAACTCGATTACATTGTCCGGTTTATTAAACTTTACTGACGGGTTATGGTCGTGTTGCGGGTCGGAGCGGATATTCGTGTTCACGACCAACCACATCGAGAAACTTGACCCGGCATTGCTGCGGAGCGGGCGAATGGATATGCACGTGTTCATGAGCTATTGCTCTTTTCCGTCGCTAAAGGTTTTACTAAAAAACTACCTGGGATGTACCCCGGCCGACGTGGAGGCGGACGTTTTACGGCGGTTGGAGGAGGTTACCGAGGCCGCGGAGATGACTCCGGCGGACGTAAGCGAAGTGTTGATTAAAAACCGGCGGAACAAGAGGAAGGCATTGAAGGAGTTGCTGCGGGCTTTGACGGCGAGGGCGGAGGAAAACAGAAATGGGGTGCCGCGGCGGAGTGTGGCGAGGAGGAGGAGAAGAGAGCGGTGCAAGGTGGTGGTTGTGCGGCGGAGGAGCGGTGGATGCGGAACGGGGGTTAATTTAGGCATTGGTTGGTGAAAATAAGCTAGCTTATTTATAAGTTAGGACATGTTTGGATTGACCCATATCTAGCTTATAAGTTATACGCTAGCTTTTCAAAATGTTAAAGAACAATAACATCTAATGACTTATGAGTTATGAGACTCTTTATTTTTAATTCCAAATATACCTTTTTTATTTTTACGCCATCAATTTTTAAATATGTTTTTTTTTGTCATTTTACCATCATAAATTATTTTATGAACTAATTGTTGTCAAAAACATCTAATTTATGAGTTATCAGTTATGTTATCAGCTACTTTGTGGATAGTAGCTTTAATGTTTAAAGTTTAGAAAAGAAATGAAATTTTAATGAGTTGGGATTGGTGGGTGGGGGATAGAGATGGATGTTGAGAAGTGGAAAACTGTAAGGCAAACAACATATAATCATATGAAATCATCATCCTTCCTTTATGTTATTTTTTTTACTTTTTTATTCAAGAAACCTCCTTTTGTTTTATTTGCATAAAAGTTTACTCAAATTATAACTCTTGATCATGGTCAATGTTCTAAAAACCTGCGCGATCTTGCCGCCACGTTAACCCCTATAATGTCGATATATGGCGTCGAGCTCGTCGAGGCGCGTCATGACACGCCTTGCGTTCGCCTTGGCGCGCCATGGCGTTAAAAATGTGTAATTTTGATTTTTTGAATTTGTGTATCTCGAACTTCGATTAGAGTTTTTTCATTCATATCAGTTATAATTTTCCAGTTAGTATATCTTTGAATTTAGAAATTCTTCTATTTTACCATTTTATACATGCACATAAACATAGACATACATGTATACATATATATTATATACAAACTTGCCGCCTTAAGCCACGCCTTAAAAAACGCCATGGCCTCGCCTTTACTCATAAGGCTTGAGGCGTGCCCTCGCCCCCACGCCACGCCACGCCTCGTGCCAGTTAGAACCTTGATCTGGTTATTTCTTTTTCTTTTTTTGTTAATTGTTCACCTTCTGCTCCGTTAAAGTAAAATTATTTTTGAGAGTTTTGGGACATTGATTTTTCGTTTATGAAAGAATAACAGAATTACCCCCTACCAACTAAGATGTATAAGAAGAATTGAAATCTCAGTCGACAAGTAAAAGATACGACTTTTACTTGGTGGCAGACTTGTGGGGAAGGTCCAGCTCAAATATCATTCTTGTTTAAAAACAAATTATTCTTATGTAATTAGTTCTTCTAATCATTTTCGATGGTTTTCTTAGTAACCCACTTTGTTTTAACATGTGAGAACATATGTAATATCTAAAGCCCCCTCCAACGAAGGCTAGATGGCTAGATATAGGGCCAAGAGAGTATAGATTGTCATGATCGTGTCAGTTCCTAGAGTGGTAGACATTGGCTCTGATACTACGTGGGAATATGTGGAACTCCCATACATAATCTCTAAAAGAGTCATTGAGGAGAGAAAGAAGGTTTCAACATATATATATATATAATATATATATATATCGAGAGGAAAGTTCAAATGCAAACCACTTTTTGGTTGTGAACGTGAGGACAACCCAGAGCGCGACACGTGGCAAAAATTCAGACTGACACGCGCGACTAAGTGTTATTCATAATGAATAACGCTATATTAATAATGAATAAGGCTAAGTCGTGGGCTTTATGCACACAAGTCGCGCATGTCAGTCTGAATTTTTTGCGACTAAGCTTTATTCATACTGAATAACGCTTTATTTAGTTTGAATAATAGTGTTATTCATTATGAATAAAGCTTAGTCGCAGAAAATTCAGACTGACATGTGGCGCGCTCTGGGCTGTCCTCACGTTCATAACCAAAAAGTGATTTGTATTTGAACCCACCCCTTATATATATATATATATATATATAGAGAGAGAGAGAGAGAGAGAGAGAGAAGAGAGAGGAAAGTTCAAGTGTGAACCATCTTTTGGTTGTGAACGTGAGGACAATCGAGAGCGCGACGCGTGGCGGCTTTGAGTGTGGTCCCCCTCTTTAGATCAATGTCCTCCCATGAATCGCGCCTAGTCATCCGCCGTGGACCTGACGTGGCGCCTAGTCATCCGCCACGTGTCGCGCTCTCGGTTGTCCTCACGTTCACAACCAAAAAGTGGTTCACATTTGAACCCACCCCTATATATATATATATATATATATATATAGTATTAGGTTCAAATGAGAAGTTCTAAAAAATGAGAAGTAGAGAAGTGATCTCCACCACTCATCCGAAACACTAACATAACAAACCCTATTTGAAATCCAATTCACCTTATTTGGTCAATTGAGATGTCTAAACCCCCAAACTAAATAACTTGAAGCTGCTTCGATATGGAATAAGTTATTAGATTTCACTTTTTTCTATACATAATCTTTTATTCACCTAAGTTTATCCATTATTGCTTATTTGTATTTTGATTGTCAAAAAGAAAAGTTATGATAAAATGAGTATGGTAAAACGAACCTTAATGTGAGCATGTTGTTTGTTATTTGGGTAAAGGGTCAATTTGCAGTGATTAATAAATGTATTTGTTTAAATATGTGATTAAGAAATAATTAAGTAGTGGTGACTAGGCAAGTGGATAAGACCAGAGGGGTAATTTAGTAAAATAAAACACATATGGAAGATTGAGGAGCGGAAAAGCGAAAAAGTTGGACATCATTACTTTGTTTGATTTCATGTCCCTGAGTTGTAAAGGTTGACCACTCTTGTCTTTTTTTTTTAAATTCTAATTCTAATTCTAATATATATTATATATTCCTTTTTTTTGAAGAAATAGCAAGATCGAAAGAACAATTACGATGTGCCTCCTTGGCGATATCGGACATCACAGACGACTCAATAATCCGCCTTTGTTCCGACTCAGCTTATGCTAGACCTAATCTTTGATTGGGTTGGGAAGGAGCCCAGTTTATTACTGGACCAGCCAATGACTGATTACTCTTCATACACTCAAATTGACTCACTTTGAGATCGAACCCCATAGACTCGTTTCCCATCCACCCCCTTCTAAAATGTTACCGTTCTTAGTAAGACCAAGTGATTTGTATAAATTTGTATATATCAAATATTTCTATGAGTAAAAACAGTAGCACTTACATATTTATATTATAATTAAACCGCTACCAAATAAAAATACTGTTACGTTCTAAATATGTCTTTTAAAGTAACATTTGAGTTTTTTTTAACGGCAAATAACTCACACAAACGTTCCGGGGTATCCGGATCCAAACAGGCACCGACTAATCCCTCGCGCCGATGAACCGGCCCTACGGACCGGCCCATGAACTCACCCTTAAACCGGCCCTATAGACCAGCCCAAGAGCTAAATACCGCAGCAAGTCGTCGCCTGCGGGGTTTGAACTTTGACCAACTGAGGATACCATCCTCCGAATACACAAGGATATTACCTCCATCCACTAGGCTAACCATCTTTGGTAACATTTGAGTTTAAAATGATTTGTATGGATATCTTTCAAACTGTACAACTTTTAATATATATGTTTCACATAAAATAATGTTACTTTTAAATCCAGAAGATGACAATTAAAAAAAGTATTTGTTTTTTAAACATATTCGTATTTATAATCATATACACAGGTTACGTTTTGTCATTTTCTCCTTTATCTCTCTTTTAGAAAATTAGGTCATCCTAAAACAATAGTGACATATCAAATATTTTCTATTTTATGATAGATTTGTTGCTTAATTAAAAGCTCGGACATAAATATATAAATGATCTGGATTAGTAAATCCAGTAACTTGATTGAAGAAACCTTTTATCAGTAAGATTTAAGGTCGTTTACTTAAACACTTATCCGACAAATACTTACCAGTAAAATTGAACACTATTGTCGTCTACCGTATCGAACAATATTTTAGTCTTTCAAAATGTTATCGCATGCTACTATTTACCCGGTAAGCGCTTACCGGGTAAGATTTGTAGATCTCACTTACTGGGTAAGACTGTCGGTTCATGCCATTGCTCTTACCGGGTAAGATTATAGTTCTTCTCAATCTCATGTTCATCTCGTAAGGAAAATTCACCCGGTAAACACTTACCGGATAAGCGTCAAGTTAACGGCACCTTAGGCTATGTTTGGCAAACTAGCTGATAAGCTAGCTGTTGAGTGATAAGCTAGCTTATGAACAAATTATGTTTGACAAAAAGTAGCTTATGAGTATGTAAAATGACTAAAAATGATATATTTGAATTTTATAATTAATATTAACAAGGTTATAATTGGAAAAAACTACAAAAAGCTACTCATAGTAGCGTTTCAAAAAACTAGTTTATGGTACATATTTGGATTGATTAACTTATAAGCTAGCTTATTTTTGCCAAATACAACCTTACAGTAATTTTATCAATAAAATGTTTTTATGAATGAAAGTTATACATGAATAGTCGACAATCGACATATGTTTGATGATTTACGCTATTTGATGTGTATTATGTTATCATATCAAATTAGAGGGAGTTGACATAATCATGAAACATTGTTTGCTTTAAGTACTCAAATTAATTACATATAATCATTGTGTTGTACCAACAACTACCCTACTTAAATTATAGAGAAAATGATTGTTCGGTGATCAATTCTTTTACCAAACATCACAAAAATCGATCTTTTCGTCTCAAAAAGTGTTGGCATATGATTATTTAGTGTCAAATACGTTTGTTTCTTAATATATATTTAACTACTAAAAATAATATTATACTACCTCCGTCCCAAAATTATTGTCCAGTTTTGACTTTTGAAAATCTTTCTTTGTCGACTTTGACCTTACATATTTTTGTTTGTGTTATATAATATTTGATCAAAATTATACCAATGAAAATACATTAAAAACACAACCCATTCATATATTTTGCATCAAGTATTATATAACACAAACAAAAATATTTAAGGTCAAAGTCGACAAAGAAAGACTTTCAAAAGTCAAAACTGGACAATAATTTTGGGACGGAGGGAGTATTGATTATTGACTCTGCTAATTATTATATTAGAAGTTAGGGGGTCATTCAAGAGAAAACTAAGTATTTTATAATATTAATCGGGTATAGTTTCAATCACAAACTAATTTTGAAAAAGGATTAAACTAATGCTTTTATAACATTCGTAATTTCTGCAAAAACGTCCATAGGACATTATGGGATTTTTCATCTCTCTCATCTCTCTTTTCCACGGGAACACTTATGATCGTGCATCACATGTGAACCACAATCACATATATTGTTTCAATTAGATATTGTGAAACCACATGTTTTTATTGCACGTGTTACTTGTGAGTAGTGGCGGATCCACATCCACCTTAATAAAGGTCAGGATCGACCCCCACTAAATATATTCTTCCTTCTTTATCTAGGTTAAAAAATCAATATTTTTATAAGTTTCTATCATAATCCCCCAATAATTTCCTATCTCCCCTACCAACAAAAAAAAGTACCTAGAAATCAATTAAAAAGATCATCCGAAATCAAGCAAAAAACTTAATAAATCCTTGAAATTAGCAAAAAAACTTAATTGTTCCTTAAAATCAACCGAAAAACATTTAAAAAAAATTCAAAACGTTGAAATTAGACTAAAAATATGGGACGACTTTACGGGCCTATAACCAAAAGGTGCTTCCATTGAATAAAAATCTTGGATCCGTTACTGTTTATAAGCATAATATGTTAACATAAAAAACACCAACAAAATCCAAAAGGGAAAAAAATACACATCTCTAAAAACATTGTGCAAGGAATTGGATATACATTATGAAAAGAAAATTTAATAATCAAATTTGAATACTGGTGTAAGGGCTTGAATAAAAGGGGTTGGTTTTTTCTTTTGTTGGTTGGTAGTTTTGTTGTTCCTTGTACTTTTTCTAGCACCTTGCTAGTTCGGTTTCAATAAAAGGGCTTGGATAATATGACACAACACCAAGAACAAAAAAATATGACAAATCTCTAAAACTACTGTGCCCATTGTGATTCTGTGAACATAATATGACACAACACCAAGAACAAAAAAATACAAATCTATAGAAACATTGTGTAAGGGCTTGATTACAAATTGTGAACAATTAATTAATGGCTTATGGGGGAGTTACCAGTTTTTTGGTTGGAGTTGTGAGTTTCCTTTTCCTCCTTATGAGGGAATGAAATTAATTAAATGCTTTTATCAATTATATTTCTTGTTACTAAACTACCCTGTATATTTATTTAGAAATAAATAACATAATTATTTGTGATGAGTAGCTCACATTTAATCTTATAGATCTCACAAATTCTATAAGGCTTTCATTATATTAAGCTCCTAAAAACTCAATACATGTATAAAACTTGGATTTTCTTTAATTAATCACAATCAAAATTTTAGGCAACAAGGTAGCAACAAGGCGCATTAGGGGGTTTGGACTCAACCTGAAACCAATAGCTTTTGTAATCATTTGAAGTGGAAGAGCTTGTCGGCTCGAACTTGGATAAATACTCGTTTGGCGATTTTCCTTGACTTTTGAGTCGTAATAACAATTTTCAAAACTTTTTGCACATAAGTTGTTTAAGGAAGCATAGATAACTTATTGGTTTATGTTAACTGATATGTATAGTCAAATAAGTATGAAGTTTATTCGACTTTTGGTGACAGTTCTTCGGGTTAAGTTATTCAATAATGAGTTTGAGTACGTTTTGCTTTTATTATATCATTATTTAACTTTTTATGCATTGAATACGTTGGTCAGATAATCGAGGTCATTTGATTTAGATTGTAATGCAACTGATCCATAAGCATAGGAGCCAATTTGTTGGTTTTTAAATAGAATCTTTATCCCTGACGTGTAACTAGAAATATTTAGGATCAACGGGGACTTAAAGTACAGATCATAGATCATGTGTCGGTTGTTCTGTAGGTTTTTATATATTTTTTACATCTTATTTTACTTCGTTTCTAATTCCATTCTCGAGTGTCTCATGCATTTTTATTACTTTTTGTATAGTTTTTCTCTTTTCGATGCTTATTACTTTGTTGTCGGTTTATATATGTTTTTGGCAAGTATTTCCGTGTTTTTGGCGAGTTTTATTTCCATTGTGTAGGTGCGCGTGGATTCGAGAAAGAGCGAAAGGAAAAGAGATGAGTGATGTTGATAGCGGAAAAGATGAAGATTGGAAGATGAAGAATGGAATTTGGAAGTTGGAAATTGGGCCTAAAGTATCTTTCCTTTTTATGGGCTTTTTGGCCTTTTTGCTTTTTGGGCCTCTATATAAACTCTTTGCTCCCCTCATTTTGGGAGAGGAAGCCTTTTTTTTAGTTTTTAATTTAGTGTTTCCTCTCTAGATTAGGCTAGGTTAGGTTAGTTTTTATTTTGGGGATTTTGGAGCTACAAACTCTATTGGGCATCCATGGCAATGGTTTAACCTCATCTTTGAGGAATAATCAATCAATTGAAGAGTAATGTATTCCTTATCTCTTTATCTTTTATTTTATTTCTTAAATTGTTTTTATAGTTAGATTATTGAGTTTTAGTAGTTAGCTTCCATTTTATGCAATTAATTAGTTTTTAGATCTTGATTCTTCCATAAATTTCATGTTTCTTATCTTATTAGATCTAGGTTTATATGTTTTTCTTATTCTAGTTGCTTCCTTCATAGATGGTTTTTGTTTATTAATTTAGGTTATAATTTTGTTTTCCCCAATTAATATTGGGTTGATTTTTAGTAACTTCATGTTTATTAGCTATATGTTAATTTAGTTCTTAGGCTAAGGTGAATTTTGGTGAAGACTTGATTTGTATCAATTAGTTGGTTTTATAAAAAAATGGTTTTCGGTAAAATAGTCATTTGATTGTCCGACTAACGGAAGTTAGGGGTTGTTTTATGATTACCAATCGATAATTGTTAAATTTATTGTTGAGATCTAAATGGAAATTTGGTTTTGACTTGGTTTAACCAATTGATGATTCTCGCTACATCATGGAAATAGATGTTTTGAGTATTTGAGTATTTATTGTCTTACTTAATGCTTCTTGTTGGGTTGATCGATATGGAAATAATCGGTTTGCACTTAAGAAAGATATTTGTTGCCTTGGAAGAGGGACAAAGTAGCTCTTGATTTAGATAATTCTCACTTTGAAAAGCCTAAACCAATTTTCACCACTTGTAAATATTAGTATTTTTGGTTCATTCATGTTATTAGTATTAATAGGTCATTGTTTGATTCTTATTTTAGTTCTTGGTCGAGTCTTGTTTCTTTCTTAGTTTTTATTGCCTTTATAACTTTGTTTAATTTTTAGTCTTTATTATGTTTAGTGTAGTTAATTAGCTAGTCTTGTTAGAATTTCTTAGTTAATCCAATCCTTGAAAAAATGATTTCGCGCAACTAGCTAACGCCGTGAGTAAATCTATGCTTACTCCATTGCCTCCCTGTGATCGACCCGTATGCTACACACCCGTACGCTTGCGGTATAAATTTAAAACTCACAAACAAGTTTTTGGCGCCGTTGCCGGGGAGGCAATTTGAATAACAAGGATTATAACTCATGGTGTTTTGGGATGCGTTTCACTATCTTTTCTACCCTTTGTGGTTTTGGTTTTAATAAAATTAACACTCTCGTTTTAAAAATGAAGTGTTATGTTTCATTCTTTGCTTATCTCTTTTCCGCACATGCTTTTAACGGTTTGTTCAATGTTGTGATCCTTAGTAACAACGAGTTTTATACATTGGAGATCGAGATCACCGTCAATGCTATTACGAGGAGACCATTTGTGGAAAGAATTCTAAAAAAAAAAAAAAGAGAGCAAAGATAGAAAAAAGAAAGACTAGAAAAATATTTAAAAAAAAAGAGAAAGAAAAAAAAAAGGGTTAAAAAAAAAGAGAGATAGAAAAAAAAAACCAAGAAAGGAAGAACAAGAAAATCCATTATGTTGCTGTCTTTTCCTAATTAGCGATCGCTAGGTTAAAAAAAAAAATAAAAAAAAAAGAAGAAGAAAAAAAAAGGAAAAAGAAAAAGAGAAACCCTTTCATTCCAAACCCTAGCCACCATCTCTTCCTCACTCTCTCCTCCCCCCATTCAGCCGCCGGCCAACCACCACCACCCTCACGCCGCCGCCTTCATCTTCATTCCACCGCCGTTCACGACCTTCCTGTCGACGCAAACCACCTCCGACCACCAGCATCTTCTCTCCTCGTCCACCATCGCCACAACCACATCCAACCACCACCCATCCGCCGCCGCCACCATACACTGCTGCCGTCGCCACCGTCCTCCGGCGACCGCAGCCACCATAACCAGCACCACACGCCAGCGTCACCACCCCCTCCACCCTCACGACCGCCGGTCTCCCTACCACCAAAACTGCCACCATCCCTCGCACCATCAACAAACCACGCCACCACTTTGCAGCCGCCGGCCGTTT
Source organism: Centaurea solstitialis (assembly GCA_030169165.1). NCBI lineage: Eukaryota > Viridiplantae > Streptophyta > Magnoliopsida > Asterales > Asteraceae > Centaurea > Centaurea solstitialis. Next base: position 53,450,124 of record CM058044.1, on the reverse strand, counting down.
CACCGGCAGCCACCACTCACGCCGCCGCCGGTCGTTTCTCCCTCAACCATCGCCGCCTTATGCCACCGTCACCCTCGCTCACACAGCACCACCCTCACGACCTCCATCTCTCTTCTCTCCTCGCCGTCGAGCAAAGAACCCACCGTCCACCACAACCACACAGCCGCTGCTACGCCGCCGCCGACTACCACTCTTTGCCACCATTCACAGCCGACCAGCAGCCAATAATGGCTGCCGTTTTCTGCCGCCATCATCGTCGATCAACGACCACCGACCACCAGCAGCCTCAATCACAACCGCCATCTGCTGCTGTTTCCGGCGACCTCCTTCTGCCGCTGGCTGCCATCGTCAAACACCACCCCTACCTCATCAGATTTGGTACATTCTTATCCTTATTTTGTGCCTATTTTTTTGAAATGCTCGTTTTTGCTACTTGAGATCTCGTTCTTGTTTGCGGATTGAGCAATTTTTGCTGAAATGTTGGATTATATGTTTGTGGTTTTTGATGCTCTTATCGTCAAATCTTTTAGTCTAGTCGGGTTAACATAGGCGTGCATAGGTTTGTTATATTTGTGCTCCGAATTTCATTGTCGTTCTTTTTCAAATGGGTAAATTGAAAAAAAGTTGATTCATTCAAGCTTGTGGGTTGGGTAATTTTTGCTCAAATACTTTGATTATATGCTTATGGTTCTTGGTGCTTTATCGTCACATCTTTAGCCTAGTCGGGTTTGTTTTTGTGCTTAGTGTTTTGGACCGCCATCATTGGGCGGGCATAGGTCTCTTGTATATGTGCATCAAAATTCGTTGATTCGGCACATAAGAGAGTTTTGGTATCATTTTGATTTCATGGCTTATTGGTTTCGATCACGCACATCACACACATATCTCTCTTGCCTCATTCGCACTCGGGTGTCTCACAACACCGATTGGCTCTTTCCCAATCCACCCGAAGGGCAAGAGGATTTTCAAGAAGCACACACTCCTAACTTGAAATCACAAATCGATGACTTGAGCACACATTTGGATGCGATAGCGACCGATACTTGTCAATCACGGCTTTTGATTGAGGATATTCACAAGTACTTGGCCAATGCCCGTCACTTTGCTCACGGCGAGTTTTAGGCATCATTTTCATTTTCTTTTTCTTTTATCTTTCCTTTTGCATTTAGAGAGCATTTGGTTAGTTGCATTTCGTATGTGTGTGTTCTATTCCGAGCATTGAGGACAATGCTCTTTTTTGCTTGTGGGTAGGTTTTCTTTATTTTTCTTTTTAGTTCTTTTGTGTAGTCTCTTATTTAGGTGTCATGTCTTAGTGTTTGTACATTCTTACCATCCTTTCAAAAAAAAAAAAATCCAAAAAAGATTTTCGACGTTTTTCCACGGTTTTAAGGCTTGTAGTGACCACCTCTCACTTTACATGATTTAATTGTTAGGGGTACTAGTGTAATTTGTGGCTTATACCCATGTTGTGAAGATTTTTTTAAGAAACATTGTTATACCTTTGTTTGTCGCTTACACACACCACCTTGTATATTGTTTCACGTCACCTATAGGATTAGCTTCTTTATTGTAGTCCCCCTACATCACACCATGACTACTTGGATGGATTAAAACCGTGAGAATTTGGGCCATTTTGGATTGACACATCTACAATCAATCCCACTTCTCCGTTCTTGTGTGTTACCTCCCATCAAGGTACGACTTTAGGCTTTTGACGTAGTTCTCGTTTAGAATAATTTTTTTGGTTGCATAGAGGCCTTCTTTTCTAAACCCCCCTTATTTATATATATATTAAAAAAAAATCCTTTTGTTAATCCCCTTTTGAGCCTAAAATGATAACCTTTCTCTTCAACACCCACTAAATCCCGAAAAATATCATCTTACACACTAAGGCTCAATTTCCCGAAATACTTTGGATTAGACATTTAGAAAGAAAAAAAAAATAGAAAGAAAAAAAAATTTATATAGCTGTTGTTCGATGTTGTAGAATTTTTAGTTGAACCCCTAAAACAAGCATAGCTTGTGGGTTCCCAAAAGCGAAAAAAAAAAACAAAAACAAAAACAAAAAAAAAAAAAACAAAAAAAAAAGTATGTTAGTTGTTAGTGCGAATAAGTCTTAGTCCATTATGTATTAGGGAATAACCGATGTGTGTGGAAGAAATAGAACAAATCAAAACCCGAGAACCGCCAATATAAGCCTTTCATCCGCCTTAACCCCTAGCCTATCCCAAAGTCCTCAACTTATGCAATCTATTAGGACTTTTACTAGAGAACTATTTCAAACGCGTCGAAAGCGTATTTCTTGATTGGGACGGTCTTGAGTGTATACACCACCCCTTTTATACACACTTGAGTGACTTGAGTGAACCCGTGAGTTCCTATCCAAGTATGATCATTATCCCCTCCCCTAGCGGCTACGGTAATGTATGCAAAGTCTTATTTGATGCGTTTTCCTTGCAATGTGTTTGGTTTGGTGTTGTGTCGGCTTGACACTTTGGTAAATATATGTGTTTCTTTTATTATTGTTAATTGATCACATGGAAGTAAGTTGCATTTTTACATGGGAAACCAAGCATTGGGTTATGTCTAGTGAGATCGTGCATTCATTCGTTTTGATAATCGTGGAGGTCGTTATTTTATTTTATTTTATTTTCTTTCTCTTGTCGTTTATCCTGTTTTTATAGACTAGTTTAGGTTCTTCCTTGGGGACAAGGAAGGTTTAGCTTGTGGGTAGTTGTTCTGTAGGTTTTTATATATTTTTTACATCTTATTTTACTTCGTTTCTAATTCCATTCTCGAGTGTCTCATGCATTTTTATTACTTTTTGTATAGTTTTTCTCTTTTCGATGCTTATTACTTTGTTGTCGGTTTATATATGTTTTTGGCAAGTATTTCCGTGTTTTTGGCGAGTTTTATTTCCATTGTGTAGGTGCGCGTGGATTCGAGAAAGAGCGAAAGGAAAAGAGATGAGTGATGTTGATAGCGGAAAAGATGAAGATTGGAAGATGAAGAATGGAATTTGGAAGTTGGAAATTGGGCCTAAAGTATCTTTCCTTTTTATGGGCTTTTTGGCCTTTTTGCTTTTTGGGCCTCTATATAAACTCTTTGCTCCCCTCATTTTGGGAGAGGAAGCCTTTTTTTTAGTTTTTAATTTAGTGTTTCCTCTCTAGATTAGGCTAGGTTAGGTTAGTTTTTATTTTGGGGATTTTGGAGCTACAAACTCTATTGGGCATCCATGGCAATGGTTTAACCTCATCTTTGAGGAATAATCAATCAATTGAAGAGTAATGTATTCCTTATCTCTTTATCTTTTATTTTATTTCTTAAATTGTTTTTATAGTTAGATTATTGAGTTTTAGTAGTTAGCTTCCATTTTATGCAATTAATTAGTTTTTAGATCTTGATTCTTCCATAAATTTCATGTTTCTTATCTTATTAGATCTAGGTTTATATGTTTTTCTTATTCTAGTTGCTTCCTTCATAGATGGTTTTTGTTTATTAATTTAGGTTATAATTTTGTTTTCCCCAATTAATATTGGGTTGATTTTTAGTAACTTCATGTTTATTAGCTATATGTTAATTTAGTTCTTAGGCTAAGGTGAATTTTGGTGAAGACTTGATTTGTATCAATTAGTTGGTTTTATAAAAAAATGGTTTTCGGTAAAATAGTCATTTGATTGTCCGACTAACGGAAGTTAGGGGTTGTTTTATGATTACCAATCGATAATTGTTAAATTTATTGTTGAGATCTAAATGGAAATTTGGTTTTGACTTGGTTTAACCAATTGATGATTCTCGCTACATCATGGAAATAGATGTTTTGAGTATTTGAGTATTTATTGTCTTACTTAATGCTTCTTGTTGGGTTGATCGATATGGAAATAATCGGTTTGCACTTAAGAAAGATATTTGTTGCCTTGGAAGAGGGACAAAGTAGCTCTTGATTTAGATAATTCTCACTTTGAAAAGCCTAAACCAATTTTCACCACTTGTAAATATTAGTATTTTTGGTTCATTCATGTTATTAGTATTAATAGGTCATTGTTTGATTCTTATTTTAGTTCTTGGTCGAGTCTTGTTTCTTTCTTAGTTTTTATTGCCTTTATAACTTTGTTTAATTTTTAGTCTTTATTATGTTTAGTGTAGTTAATTAGCTAGTCTTGTTAGAATTTCTTAGTTAATCCAATCCTTGAAAAAATGATTTCGCGCAACTAGCTAACGCCGTGAGTAAATCTATGCTTACTCCATTGCCTCCCTGTGATCGACCCGTATGCTACACACCCGTACGCTTGCGGTATAAATTTAAAACTCACAAAACATGTAATCCTTAGCGGAACACTTAAGATACAGGTTGTGAGTGGTTGAACTTGATGACCGCGTGAGTCGTAGCAAAAGACTCAAGTTATAAACCGTGCATGGTTGAACTTGATGGCGGTCAAGCCATAATGATTATTATTTCTAGTGAATGAGTATATCTACAACCAGTGGAGGACTCAAGCAATAGACTATGAATGGTTGAACTTGATCACCGAGTTATTCGTAGTGAAACTCATAACATATACATGTGGCTTACTATTGTGTTTGTTTGTCGCATTTTATGGATGCGAGTCTCCTGCCTGTCTCCCCATGACAGAAAGTTATATTTATGGGTAATGCATTATCCATGTTTATTTTTGTTGATTATGGGTATAAATTATATCACATTTATGTTTTTGGTATCTTGGAACTATTCATAATTTGTGATTTTTGTTTTGAGCCAAATTATTCTTAGTTTGATGTTTTATACGTTTATTTGAATATTGTTTTGTTAGTGAGTATCGAGTTTTAAGATCATATTTGAATGGGTGTTCTATTTTAGAGTTCTCATCTTGAAAATGAAGGTTTTGAGATGTTTTTTTAATAAAAGTTTTCTCTTTTCAGAAATTATTACTTAAATAAGTAGTTTTTCAGTTTTACCACTACATATAAATGATAAAAATTGTTTGAACTCACTAAGCGCTAAGTTCAATTTTTTTTATTTGTTGGCATGTGTATCAGGTCTTCGTTGGAGAATACTAGCATCACTGCGATGAGTTATTTGCTAGTTAGAGGCATGAGAAGAAATTAGCAAAAATGGAGATGTCTTTTATACCTAGAGATAGCGACAATGATTGTGTTTAAGTAACACTCGATCTTAACCTAGACACGTGTAAAATTTAGTTTAGCATTTGTTGATGTTAAATCCAGTTTTACTATTTGAGATCACCGAGTATTAACTAATAAAAATGATTTATCCTTTATTCAATGTACTTTACTTTTTGAGATCACCAAGTATTTAAATTACTTGTTCTTTTCAAATTTGAAGGTATTACATCCCTTTTTACCCAACTCAAAGAAAATCAAAGGATGGAAAAACTTTACTTTTCGTCAAATCCATCTATGGGTCAACCGTGGGGATACACACAAAGATACAAACGACCCATCACTCTTGAAAATATCTCAAACATGTCTTTCATTTAACGAAATACACTCAAATGTGGACCTCTTAGTCAAGCCATCTATGGGTGAACAATTCGTGTCCATTAAGCTGAGCATGTATGAACAAATCATAAAAAAGTTCTCATAAATTTATGCAATTATAAGATTGAAGTACAAATAAAATTGGCTATTTGTTAAAAGAAATATATATCATTTTAAAATTAAACGGTTACAAATGCATAATATTTGAAATTAACATAAAATAATTATAACCATAATCATCGTCCTCAATGCTAAAATGACTAATCAACACTCTTATTTAAAAAGTACAAATAAATAAATGGAAAAAAAAACCACCATTAGTGAATTTAGGGTTGCAAAATTTGTGCGAATAAGGGTGCGTTTGGTTCGCTGGATTCCTTGAGAATCTGAATCCAATTCCCACGGATTTTTGTCTTTGGTTCAGTTTAAGGATGAGAATTGGAATTTGGAGGTGGGAATGAATTCCCTAAAACAAGAGATTCTAAATTCCATCAGCATAAGGAGGGATTTTAAAATCCCTTCATTTGGGAATCTGACTTTTTACCAAAGTATCCCTCTAACACTTTTATTAGATCTAATAATATATATATATATAATATAATATTTAATATATATTTATGTATATTATATTAGGGTTAGGTTCTGGTGAGACCAAGCTTTTTTGGTGAGACCGGTGAGACCAACATATTTTACTTGAAACTTCACATCAAAACATTTGTGAAGGTAAAAAAAATTGAACATTCATCTTTAAAACATACTAAAAAACACTATTGAAAAAAAAAATTCCACAAAAAGGTTAAAAAACGAAACCTTCACAGCACTTTTTGCTGTGAAGGTTCGCATTATATATATGTAACCTTCACAGAACTTGAGCTGTGAAGGTTTCGTTTTTTAGCTTATTTTCGATATTTTTTTGCATCGAAAGTGATTTTTAGGTCTGCGTATTCGAGTTTTATGTACATTCACGGTGTTTTTTTGTGAAGTTTCATACGTTAGGTATTGGTCTCACGCGGTCTCACGATAACTGCTTGGTCTCACGTGATCCTGAGTCTATTATATTATATATTTATATATATATATAATAATGTGTATATATATTATATATTATAAATATTTAATATATATATATTATAATATTATATATATATTAATATTAATATACATATATACACACAAAAAGTCATAAAAAGCTTCTCATAAGCTACTCAAAGTAACTTATCAAAAAGCTAGGTTATAAACTATTTTTGATCTTACCAAACATGTACACAAAAAAATAAGATAGCTTATAAGTTGACTTATAAGCTAGCTTATTTTTACCAAACAATGTCTTAATGTCTTTGATATTTATAAAGAAACATAAATGTGAAGTCAAAGTCAAAGACAAAGAAAGTGACTATATAATAACTATCGATGCTCTCAAACTTTAAGTTATGCATCAAAGCAAAAATGAAGACTTTTGGCATTTTGATCCTAGTAGTTTTTTCCATTGTTTCTCCAACACATGGATGCTTCATCGATAAAACATGGACGGTTTACGTTACCAACAGTGTCAAAGATAATGTTGTGGTTCATATCAAATCTGGAGATGATGATTTGGGGAACCATACGCTTTCGTTCAATGCAATGTATAGCTGGAGTTTTTGCCCAAGGTTTGATCAACGCACGGTTTATTATGGATCGTTTTGGTGGGGTTCACATTTTCAAACTTTAGACTTGTTTAATAAGGATCTTTTTTATTTTTGCCATCATGAAGGAGCTCATCATGAGAATTGTTACTGGTTGATACAACCTGATGGATTTTACGTGTCTCGTTGGAATGACACATATCCGAATAATTGGTTCATAATGAAAAAATGGGGTTAAAGAATTATTAAACAATATATATATATATATATAAATTGAAAGCATAAAATTTTGATGTTTTGATTGCAAATGTGTTTTTATTGCTTTTTGTTTGTTCTTCGAGTCGTCGTGTATGGTTTATTTGTCAACACGGTTGGCACGGTAACAATATATGTGTGTGTGTGTGTATATATATATAGACGGATTAATCAATTGTGAACCAATATATTAGTGTGAACTTGTAAATTTAATCCTAGATGAATCATGGAATTTTCCTAATATCGTAAGAGGTTAATAAGATTAATCATGGAATTAATCTTGACCATACATCTTGATTATTCCTATATATATATATATATATATATATATATATAAGAGAGAGAGAGAGAGAGAGAGAGAGAGAGAGTCAAGTTCATTTAAAAACCAAAACATTAGTAAAAAGAAATATATATATATATATATATATATAGAGAGAGAGAGAGAGAGAGAGTTAAGTTCCGGTGAGACCAAGCCTTTTGGGTGAGACCGGTGAGACCAACATATTTTACTTGAAACTTCACATCAAAACATTTGTGAAGGTAAAAAAAAAATTGAATATTCATCGTTAAAACATACTAAAAAACACTATCGAATTTTTTTTTTCCAAAAAAAGCTTAAAAGACGAAACCTTCACAGCAGTTTTTTTTGTGAAGGTTTGCATTATATATATGTAACCTTCACAGAACTTGAGCTGTGAAGGTTTCGTTTTTTAGCTTGTTTTCGATATTTTTTTGCATCGAAAGTGAATTTTAGGTCTGCGTATTCGAGTTTTATTTACATTCACGGTGTTTTTTTGGGAAGTTTCATACGTTAGGTATTGGTCTCACGCGGTCTCACGGTAACAGCTTGGTCTCACCTGATCCTAAGTCTATATATATATATATATATATATATATATATATATAGAGAGAGAGAGAGAGAGAGAGAGAGAGAGAGAGAGAGAGAGAAGGTAGGTTCATGCGAGAAGTGAGTTGATTTGGAAAAAGACTGAAAAGAAATATGAGCTACATAAATCATTACCTAATTAAAAGAAATAGAAATAAAAAATTAAATTACAATTTAATGTTACGATGATCATCCATTTTGAATAAATTCTTAATATTTTTATTATCTTTTAGATTATTTATTTTTTAAATATTGTTTAATTTATAATCATTTTATCAATCTTGAATAACTTTTTTGAATATATTTTTACACAAAAATTCATAATTTTCATTGTATATCATATATGATATCCACAATTAATTTATTATTTTTTTTAAATTATTTGTGATTAACTTCGTTTAGCATGTGATCTATTAGGCTACCTGCACCCAACCCACTGAACCCACTGAACCCACTCACTTTTTGAATGCCACATCAACTGTCACAATAGTTTTCTCCCAACCCTCTCTTTACCTTTCCATAACCTTCTACAACACACACCCAACCCTCCCAACCCTCTCACTTTTCAATTTATTTTATTTATTTCATTTATTTTATTTAATTAAATAATATAATTAAATAAATAATATTGTTAAAAATAAGTTAAAAATTCTAATATTAATAAAAGTTACATAATTAACTAAACTAAAATTAAGTAAACTAAAAAAATTACGAAAAAAATAAACTAAAAAAAATACGAAAATAAATAAACTAAAACTTGAAGTCGTGTCTCGCTCTTAGTACAACCTTTTTTTGCAACACGGCTTCCAACTCCAAACCCGAAAGGTGGTCATGCGGGGTTTTGCAGAACAACCAGTCTTGCTCGTATTGCGCATATAGTTGGACTTGGAGTTTTTTTTCTTCGAGTTCCGCAATTTGCTTATCGAGTTCAAGTTTTTTCATCTTGTAGTCCATTTTTTCCGCCAAATTACGGTCCCACGACTCATACAGTTCGGTCGTGGGGGTGGAAGATTGGCCCCCTCTAAGGGCCTTTTTCGCCTTGCCCCGACCTACGGGTCGTTTAGGTGGCGGAACCTCGACCTCGTCGGAATCTTGACCAAAGTGAGTGTCGGAAGACCCGGACGTGCGAGTACGTTTTGTTGAGCGAGAGGAGGACCCACCGGACATTAACGGAATTGCAGCCCATTTAGGGCTGTGACGGACTATCTCCCAACAGTTTTCATGGGGGAAAGCACCGCCCTCCGTCATTTGGTATTGGGAACGAACCTTTTTTATAAGGTTGACGTCGCTTTCTCCGCTAGGCCTATTGTTCATTATTTGGTTGTATATTCCGTTGAAGGCCAAGATTTTTCTGTTCATGGCCTTCCATTTTGCAGTCAGTTGGTGGTGGGTTCTGTACGGGGCGACCCCAAGTCGGGCGTAAAACGACCGCTCGATTGACTTCCAAAATTGAACTACAAATAAATTAACGAAAAAATAAACGAAAAAGTTAACGAATAACTTAACAAATTAACGAATAAATTAACGAAAAAATAAACGAATAACTTAACAAATTAATGAATAAGTTTACTAGATCTTTGCGCGTTACCGGATGCGGGGTTCTCGGACTCGTTAATCCACGCATGGGATAACGCTGCTTCCTCCTCGGGTGTCCATTATTTTGCAGTTGCGCGGGTGGGGAAGGTTTGTTTCGGTTTTGCGGGGAAAAGCTCGGGTTCGGCCTCGGGTTCGGCCTCGGGTGAATCCGGAGCGGAACCTTCGGTTGGCAACCGTTGGGTTTCCGGAACATACGAATGTGTTTCGCTTGAATCGAAACCCGAGGCCGTTTCACGGGGTACGAAATCGGGGTAACCCGTATTTCCGCGGTTATAATCCGTATTGAAACCGGATGTTCCGTAGTGGGTGGGAAAGGCCGTATGAGAAAATTGGGTGGGAAAGTAATTTGGAGGGTAAGGAAAATGGGGAGGAAAGAAATTTGGCGCATAACCGGTTCCGTAACCGGCGTTTTGTTCATCAAAATGCGGTATAAACGGCGGTTGTTGTTGAGCGTCAAATTGCGGTATATACGGTTCGTGGTTCGCGTAATCGACGAATCCCGACCCACCGCCGAATCCCGACCCACCGGCACCTCGCGAACCACCGCCACCTCTCGAACCTCTTCCTCGTGAACCACCTCGCGAACCACCGGCACCACGTGAACCTCTTCCTCGTACCGACGTGTTTGGATTCATGGTTGTTTTGTGTAAGAAATTTGGTTGGAGGATGAAGAATGTTGGGTATGTGTATATGTTGGGTGAATAGATATAGTATGGAGGATATATATATATATATATAGAAGGTAAATAATTGAGTTGAAAAAGAAAAAAAATAAATTAAAATAAACGTTGGAGAGAGCCGTTTGACAACGGCTCTCCAAACCCGCCACACCTTGAAGCCATCGGCTCCTTCCGATCACGCACCCAAGCCGTTCTTACCCGGCGGGCTCGGCGGGTATACCCGCTGCCAACCCACTTCACCGCTACGTGTAGCCTTATGTATCACATATCATTCACTATGTGAATTGTTTACATATCATATATGATAATACACCTTTTGTTATATATGACATATTATCACATGTGATGATTTTTATATAACAAAATGATTTATAAATATAAATATACATAATCACATATGACTAATAAAAATATATATGATGATCACATTCATTTGTTGGTGACTATCACATATGAGGGAAGTTATTTTGTAAACCACAGATAACGTGTAAACCGTGTAAACTCATGGTTGCATATGTAAATTAATGAAAAAAAATTTGTAGAATTGTTTAATATGATGAAAATGTTTCATATCCTAAATTTTTGAGTTAATTACATTTTTGGTCCCTGTGGTTTGGTGATTTTAACACTCTGGGTCTATTTTTAAAATAATTATGGATTTGGTACCCGTGGTTTACATTTTATAACACTTTGGGTCCACAATTACTAACACCGTTAAAGTATTCTGTTAAATAGATTTAATACAAGGGTATTTTAGTCTTTTTATAGTTTCTTGTTTTTTTAATTAATTTTTTCTTTTTTATTTGACTTCCATCTTTTCCAACAATCAATACCATTAACACCAAATACCACCAACATCCAATACCACCAACACCCAATACCACCACCACCCACCACCACCAACAATAACCCACCACCACCACCAATAACAACCTACCACCACTACCACCACCACCAATAACAACCTACCACCACCAAACCAAATACCATCAACA